>JAQNCA010000020.1:1985501-2005627 GCA_029783725.1 Acanthurus tractus | reverse complement strand
ATGCATCTTAATTTCATTTACCGACTGTATATTTAATTTTCGCACAATTTGAAAAAATAGTTTCACGAAAACCAGTACAGTACTACATATATCTGACAGCTGCAGTTATAAGGTCTTTCCGATGCTTTATTACTCTATTATGAGTAATAATTCTCTGTGATAAATCCAACATATAAACAGACAGATTACCAGCAAATATCTTAAGCAGCAAAACCAAAATGTTTTTACTGGGCTGCCAATTGGAAGATTGCTTTTAGCTGTGATCTGCTCTGCTCAGAATGGAAAATATTCATTTTATATACTTTTTAAATGCATGTTCTTGTCTGTTCTTAGCCCTTTTCTTTATGAATAATGTTGATTTTCTGGCTATTACGTCGCATTTTCTAAGTTTGTGTCCCAGTCAGACTCCATGTTTCTGTTTTTGGTCTTGAGCTAAAAAGTTTGTGCAGTCGGATCAACATCTCAATACTTATGTTGCAGCAAAATTTCCCTTGTGGCTGTAAGGTTTTGTGTTTTATAGAATATTACATTTTACTGATGCAGCAGCATTAAAACAATTCAGGGTTTACTGCTTTAATATTGTTTGCATTAGTTTGGTCCAGTGTATCCACACCCAGGTGTTTTTTATTATTGGTTTTTTACTTTCTCCCTTAATACTTTTTACTTTTGAGCTCTTTTAACATAATATGTCTGCATTTACCTTTGTAGAATTTTGCAGGCAGAACATTTACTGTATATACATGTTTTCACATTGTTGTATTGGTACTTCTATGCCTGTAAAGGATATAAATAGTTTTTTCACCACTCGTCTGTTGAACTACCGTAAAAATCATAGATATACAGAGAACTGATCCACTGTCAGACTTCCACGGTCCTTGGCTGTTGACAGAGTCAGATACACAGCATTCACCCAGCAAAAAAGTCATACTTATCCATTTTCAAGTACTCAGCAGTCAAATCATACTTTGTGCTTGTTATATGCTCTCTACCCAACAGCGATGTCAAGCTGTGAGTGGGACTCCAGTTCAGCTGTCGGCTGTGGAGCAGACGCAGAATGGAGAGAGGTTGAAGAAGGAGAAGATACACTCTTCTCATTATCCTTTTCTTCTCCTGGCGGCTTCGCTTGCTCTGTGAGTCAGCTGTCAGTCACATCCCAGGCATCGAGTCAGCGGGAGTCCATAATGTACGGCACACTCATCAAATCTGCCAGCAGGCAGGGAGAAAACACCTCTGGAGCCCCAAGCCGCAGCCAGCTGCAATTAAAGTGGTGCTCCGCTGAGGAGAAGGGAACCTAAGGCCACCTGAAGGTCGGTGAAAAAACCCAATTACCAGCTTGTCATATACTGTCAGCAAGAGTAATTCTTGGAAACAAAACCACTCTGACTCACCTTTGCACCGTCTGCAGAGACCCAAAGAAGAGACTGTGGGCGTCATCACAGGAATAAAAACGCATTCAATTAGATTCAAGGAACTTTTGTTTTATTATTTTTGGGACAAACTAGAGAATGGAAGAAAAGTCCCTGGGGGGTGAGGGCAGGCAGAGGGCTGCAGCTCAGACCATGCAGTTTCACATACAGGACTCTTAAATGGAATAGAAATGGTTTGGATTAAACATTAAAAAAATAGACCATTTACAAAAACATATCTACAGAGACAGTTCAGTGGCAGTAATGATTTGTTTGTACATTTAAAAAAAAAATGCACGGTTATAAAACAAAAAAAAAAGACATTTCACAGTTTTGAAGGCAAGAGTGTATCACGGTGCAGTCTTTGGGGACGGAAACTGTCGCTACACAGTAGTTTCATGTTTCCACAAGCCAGTCTTTACGCTGGCTGCACTCTCTGTGCTTAATAAAGGCACTGCCTGTCCGTTTTCTTTAAGAGTGCCACCGTTCTGAGTGATCAGGTTGAGCCCGTACGACTTGGGTTGGCTCTCTAGTTCGCCGCCGCTGCTGGACTGCTTTGCAGGAGCAGAGTCTTTGCTTGAGCACGATGTGGCGGCAGTAGACACCCGCTCTGTCTCTACAGTCACCACTGACCCGTTCCCCAGGGTGCTGCCGCCTCCTTTGTCTGTGTAGCGGGAGCGGCGTGGCAGGCTCGCGCTGTCACTGCTGTCCTGCTGCATCTGGCTCTGATGCCGCTCCCTATAGGCCATGTAGGCCGCCCGCCGGCTGTTGCGCGCCGCCAAGTCGTAGTGGTGATGCCGCCTGTGGGGGGCGCTCTGTACGCTGCCGTCCACGCTGGTGGGGACGTCATAAGCGTACTCTCGCAGGACGGTCAGCCTGCTCGCCCTGTGTGCTCGCGCCCTGTTTTTATGATGCCTGCTTGCATGGCCGTTAGTCACAGCTGCTGGGTTGCTGATGTTGTTCATGGGGCGAAACTGCACCTCGACCGGCGCTACGTGCATTTTAATTTCATTATCCAGTGAGTGTTCAGTCAGGCTGTTGTCCAAAACAGCTGCCCCATTGGCTGCTGCCGGAGCCGACGCTGACTTGCACTGAGCCGCCTCTGCGTGCAGATTGGTCAGCTTGTTGCCGTGGGAAGAGTGGCGCATGTTGGGGGCGCTCTTGTTTGTGTAAGAAGAGTCTGCACTGCTGTGGCCACACTTTGTTGACTCGCCGTCTGCCTTGTCAGCAGATCCTGCTGTGGATGTCATTGCCACACCTGGCTGAGGCAGAAGGACATCCTCCTGTGCGGAGTACGCTCGTCTCCCCGAGCAACAAGCCTGGGACCAGTACCGTCTCATATCCTGCCTGTTGACACAGTGATGTGCAACCATGAACGCCCCCAGCGCCAGAGCTGCCACTCCAAACAGGCAGGTGAAAGCCAGGTCAAAGGGGTGGTCCTGTGATACAGCCATGGCTCCGAACACCCACAGGGCCGCGTACAGGCCCAACGCCCCTGCTGCACCCATCAGCTGAGCAGCGAAGGTGTGCTCATTCTCCAGGGCCGACAGAGGCACAGCGTGGGGAGCAGACACTATGGAGGATGACGCCTCGTTGGGCTGGAGCTGGAGAGTGAGGGGGTGGCACTGGCTGCCTGGACCATCTGGCCCCGCCTCGGTGACGGCCGAAGCCAGATGCTGCTGCTCTTCAGTCGGCTCCTTCAGCTCGTATCGGCGCTCGGGGTGACGCCGCAGCTGGAGCAGGATGCTTAGGAAGTACATGCAGTCCACAAAGATGATGAATCCCGCTGGACCATAAAAAGCCCCGATGCTGGGCTCCCACGCCATCCAGCAACTAGAGAGAGAAAGACAGAAAAGACCAATCAGACATTTCATGTACGGAAAGAAAAGTATTTTATTCTCAGTTTTATCAAGATCACTTTTAAGCAATAACTTACACTTTACAACATTTCCTGAAACGAAACTGAGCTCATTAACACATTTCCAAATCTCCTCACCTTCATCTGTCACCCTCATTTTTCACTTCAAAAAGTTAAACAAATAACTTATTGAAAAACTATGGTGTCAAAGTTTTCACAGTAGCTGTCCCATCCAATTTAATAACACAGGCTAGATTCATATGCTGCTTGCAAGAAATTAATTAAACTCCAAAGACTTCAGACAGATTTGGGTCCAGATTTCTCAATTAGTCAGCCATGTTACACAATCTAAACAGGTGCCACTGTGGGGGGGGGGGGGCTGCTCGCTGTATACTGGCAGCAGTTGCTTGTTGCTTGGATGCACACACCATTAATAGGCCTCCATAATCAGTACTTCGGGGAATAAACTTTTCCTACCCCCATAAAAAATATCCATTATTTACTAAAGCAACACAGCCTGGCAGGTCGATAACTAAAGCATACACCTCCTGAGGGCAGAGCGTAAAAGATCTCTTCGGCATGGATGCACCTTAATTTGATGCCGCTGTCCACAGGAAAAAAAACTCAGATTACCATAAGCACATCCTGAGGGACAAGAACTCTAATTGTTTTTCTATACAGGCACTGCTTACTATGGTGCATTGGTCCGGCTGCCGTAGTTTTTGATGTTGGCTGCTGCAGTGATCCCACAGACAATGATGGGTATCCCTCCACCGATTAAGTAGAACCTTTGGGGAAAAACACAGAGAGGTGGTCCTGTTTTAGTCTTTAATGTCAGGCATGAGCTTGGCACAGAAGTCCAGTGGTGTTTAAGGACTCTACACTGACACCAAGTGGTAGTTTGAACAACAAACATGACCATTAATAACAATAAAAACCTTAATGACATATTGACATACATTCTGTCTTTAGAAATATCAAATAAATTTAAAGTAAGCAAACATAACATGTCACTTAATGATGTACTGAGTTTGACCTGCACTGATTGCATCATTCAAGTGAATATAAATCCATCTTAAGCCTGAGTTGCATATAAATGTGGCTTGCTAATGAAGATCCATGAAGGTATCACGTATTTGAAATGGTTCAAGCAGTTAACTAATGCTGCCATATGGTGGCGCTAACACGTAAAGGGTATCAATACCTCAGCATTGGCCGTGGAGGAGGCGGAGGCTCGTCCAGCTCCTCATAGCGTTTGGCCTTGCGCGTCACCTGTTTGTAAATGTTGCGTGCAGTCACGCCCACCCACAGAGCCGTGGCCAGAGTTGAGTAGTGCAGCAAGATGCCCACCTAGAAGAGATTGCACCATTACTAATATGAAACCTCGAAAAGCAAGAAAAATGTTATCAATCCTCATGTGAGAAAAACAATAATGCTCCTGTTGTTAAGTTTCAGCAGTAAAAATAAAAATACATAAACTTTTTGTAAAAAAGTGTGATGATTTTTGAACAATTTTGTATTGAGCAAGTCATCATCAGCCTGAGTTAAAAAAATCCCCTCATGAGATGTATATTTATGCCAGGGGGTCTTAAATAAATAAACACAAAGTTCTCTGCCAAAATCTTTCATCCAGGTACTCTGTGCAATGAAAAATGAATAAGTAATGTGTCTCGGTACAACTCTCCGTGAGGGGGAGTGCAGGATCGCCTCCAGCCATGGAAATGGTGTACAATATCTTTCTATCTTTTTCTACTGTGTTTCCATAAGTTTTAAGAGCGGGGAGAACTTAGCCAAAGGCAATTTTTTTCCATGCTTTTTCCTTGAAAACATCCAAGGCACTTGTCCATTTTTGACTGCTGACTATTGCGTTTGGAGGAAAGCATTCACAGCAGGAGTGCTGGAGGTGTGCGGTCGGTGTGTGTACTCACAGCTTGGCAGACGCCCGCATACCGCGTCTGATTTATGCCTCCTACAAAGACCCCGCAGGTGAGAGAGATGTGGAAGCAGAGGTTGACCAACATGTGCCAAAACTTGCGGCTCACACGGACAGACCTGAAGTCATGGAAACAGCAAATCACGAAACTGGAATGGAAAAACGCTGTTCTGCAAATATTTCCATAGAAATGTAGCTGCATGGAGTTTTTGCGTATAGAACAGTTTGGTCTTCAGCCCATCAGCCCTAGACATCTTTTTAAACATTACTTGAATGACCACTAGTTTCAGAAGATACTTTTACAATTACATTTTGAGAAACTGGCATTCTTCTCTGATCATCTCCAGTAAACCTTTACCCTCTGAATCCTTTCCTTTACTTTCTAATTTATTATTGGTACAACTTAATAAATTGGATTAATGATTCTATTACTCTCAAGCTGTCAACCATGACTTTATTCCTTCAGACTGGGTGCTGTCAGTTCGCTTTCAGTGAAAAAAATGGCAGAGGGAAAAGTTGTTTAGTAAAATAATCCTATTTTCAAACATGATGTGATTAATCAAAACTACAGAAAACTTGAGAAACGATAGACTGAACAGAAACTGATGGAAGCCGGAGGCGAAAATAAATCCTGTAAAGAAGCAAATATGAACAACCAGCAAAACATTAATGACTTAAATCAGGAAAAATAAAACAACAATATAGGAAATCTCTTACTTGTGATGGTAGATGTAGCTGATGATGATGGTGAACAAGCAAAGGAGCAGTATGATAGCGGTGGCATAGATAACTGCGTGCAGAGGCTGGATGCTTGGAGAGAAATACTCCACACTGCTGAGGTCCTGCATGACAGATGAGGTGATAAATCCTCAGTATTAAGTAATACTGTTGTTAGGTCAGGTCATTGCATGTCATAACCTAAAAATTATAATGTTTATAGTGCAATAAAGCCAGCCCTGGACACCATAATTCATGTCATATTGCAGACATAACCTACCATCAGCAGGCCGTAGTTGCCAAGAGAGTTGCAGGATATGGTGGTGAAGTTGTCATGGTGGCCCAGGATGCGGCAGCCGTCGCTCTGCCATCCTCCGTGGCCTCCCACCAGGCTGAAGTTCCAGGAAGCGGACACGGCGTCCGAGCCGCGGGCAAACCGCCGCAGGGTGATGTTAACGGGCGTCTTCAGGATGTGTGGGAAAATGCCGTCTAAAGGAAATAGACAGTTTTTCATTATAATGTGTCTAATTAGGCTGAATATCTATTTGAATTTGGTCTTGCAGTCAAGTTTTGGTTGCTTTGAGTGTTGGTTTTATATGTCAGAATATTTCTATTTTTTCCTCTCTGATTTGAACAAAACAACATAAAAGAGATACACAACTATACCAAAATGTAATGCCTCACCTATCTTGGCCATGATGACAGGAGTGGCCACACTCCTCCTCTTCCCACCATCAGCCAGTTGGGAGGAGTTGCCAGTGGAGGGAAAAAACTTGCCATTGCGAAAGCCCAGTAGATGGAGCTTGTAGACTGTGTCCTCAGCCTGCCCGGCGGGTGCAGCCTGGGTGAAGAGGGACTGAGGAAGCTGCAGGGAAGCTTCCACTATGGTGCTCTACAGACACAACACATACAATCAAGTCCAAACCAAAGCTGACTTATATAATCATTTCATTTGACCTTTTTTATTATTTTATTTCTGTCAAGAATTTGAGGATTTCATTCTGTTTGCTGTTAAGCTGCAATCTGCAAAAACAACCTGCTAACAAACTGTGATTATGTCTGGCGGGGGCGCTGACCTTGTGAAGGATGGAGAAGGAGCTGGTTGTGTTGCATTTGAAGGTGAGCTGGCGGTCCTGTCCGGGCGTGCGCTCGGGGCTGGGCCTCTGGAACAACATGCAGGTCATGCCGTTCCAGTCATTGACCCTGACAGCGTGAGCCTCCAGTGCTATGTTGGAGGACGTCTGGAGGACCAACAGAATGAGTGGAAATTGACTTAATTGATTGCAAAACAGAATTTTATCCCCAAACCTCTACAAAAAATGGGGTCAAAGGTGTCATTGAAGGGACTAACCAGTGAAAAGGCCTGTGCTGTGGCCAGACGGTACGTGGCAATCTTCTGTAAGCAGGTGATGATGCGGGAGCAGGCCATGGCTTCACGCTGAGCCATCCAGAGCACCCTCTCATCAGCCAGCATCAAGTTACTGGCCATGCTTACCATCACTTCCCCCAGCTGGGAAACAAGAAAAATGTGGACTTGAGTGAATGCACACACACACACACAGCTTCCATAAGCCAAAAACATCAACTTATCACATGTGGCGGCAGCTTTCCTTTACTTAAGTGGAAAGACAAGAAGTAAATACTATCAGACCACATCTTGTTTGTACCACACAGCACTCAGCACATGCTTGAGGGAGACGCTAGATTGAGTGTAACTGAGTGACTATTGGAAGCACATTTCAAGCACACTGTCGCCCAACTTAACTTAAATTTGCCTGAAACCTTCAATGCTCCTTGCCTACCGCAGAAAACAAGATGCAAGGACCTCCTTTACTTGGAAAACTTTTCTTTCTCTAGGCCTACAGCTGTGCCGAACCTCGTGACAAGACTTCCTTTCTCATTAAACATGACAACAAACAGCTGTTGAGCATTAATCTATTTGTCCTTGAAAGGCGGTAATGCACCAAATGCATACATCACACTCAACTGAGAGAGTAAGCCTGGAAAAAGTGCTTCATTTGGATTTTTGGTTTGCTGCTGGATGCATTATAGCACTTACATCTTTAAATTTCTCGACAAACTTGCCGATCTTCTCAATCATCTCGGCAACAAAGATAATGTCCATCTTGTCTGAGAAGTTGGCAGCGTCGTTCGTGTAGACCAGCAGGCGACGAGCCCTGGCCATCACGTTGCTCTCATTCAGAGGCATCTGGTGGAAAGGTACAGAGGGAGAGAGAGAGAGAGAGAGAGAGAGATCAGTCTGTGTTTGAGGAGATAAGAGGAGCTCAGAAGAGTAAATTAAAATTGAAACACAGAGAAAAGACAGGGTCAGAAAGTATCTATCTCATCGCCTGGATACAGACCTGGTTGATGACATATAGAAATCGAGTGACATCTTTCTGGAACTGGCAGCGGGAGTAGTCCTCCTCCGCCCACACCCCCTTCCTGTCACAGTAGCGCCATGCTCGCTGCTCTTCACCTGAGCTGCCCGAGTATGTGCCTGCGCTGGATGGCAGTCTGTTGCAGGGGAGGTAAGCTCTGATCCCCGCCAGGGTGCGAGGCCACCTAGAGGAAGTCAAAGAAATCTCAGTCCTGGTGTTTCCATTCCTCACAAACTGATACATGCAAAGTCATGAGTCTCTCCTGACTTTGCATCATGTGAGCCGTGTGTGACATCAACAGCAACACAGTAATATAATAATTGTGGCCAAAACCATAAAGAATTTACATGTTTAACCACAAGGGGGGGCCAAAGTGCCTGAGATGACAGCATGCTGTGTATGTTGTACTTTGAATATCGTAGTTCATAGATATAAAGAAACATTTTTTCACATTTAAATTTGACAAATCACAAGAAAAGAAGAAAAAAAATAAAAAGTGTATTGTTATTAATGGACAAAGCTTCTGTCTGCTCATGTATTTTAATGATTGGTTATGTGCATGTACACTTACTTGAACTCTCCCTTGTTGTTGGCGATGCGTTCAGGTGCACAATACTTGGCAGAACTTTCCAACACCACAATGTGGACAGTTCTGGTGTTGTTTCCCCTGCTTGTCCTCACCCGGCATTCCCAGTTCCCAGTAAAGCCAGGGTGAATGTTTGAGATGGTCAAAGCGCTGATGGGAGACATGGAGGACAACTCAGACAAATTTCTAATGATGAACTCGCAGAGTTAGACAGAGATGCCTTCTTTAAAAAAGAAACTCATAAATTCAGGTTATAAAAGAACTAAAGGCTATCAGAGATATTAAAAACCCTGAATGCTCACCTTCTTAGATTAGCACAGACATGATTGCACACTGACATACCTAGCTATAAGAGAGCAGTCCTGCACCATGCGCTTCTCAATGAAGATGCCTTGGTCGGCGTCGGGCTTGACCATGCGGCCGTTCTGGTACCACAGCACCTGCATGTCCTCGGCTACAAAGGAGGCCTGACACTGGAACGGCAGGCTGTCCCCCTTAAAGACAACCTGTCGCTGGGACGGAGTCAGCTGGAAGGAGGGCAGCTCGAGCGGAGCGTCTGGGGAAACCACACAGACATTTGGAAGAAAGTCAAATAGCTATTTCATAACAGAAAAAATAATTGGTTTGCATTTGTCTTTCCATTTGTCTTTCCATCTGCCCCCACGATGTCTTTTGGCTTCCTTCACAGTACTTGTCGGACACGCAGGGAAACTAAACTGCTGCCTTGAATTCTGGGTACATTCGAGCCATTTTTCTTTCATGAAAGGCCACGGGGCTCCTGCTAGATCTATGCCATGTATTTCATAATCCCTCACTGTGGTGACTGCCAAACTGATAAGACATGAACAAGTACAAACAAAGGCAGCACTGGCCTGGGCAGCCCCTCTCTTATCTCCCGTGTCATTGCACAAGCCCCTGTTCCCCCCGACACCAGCAGCAGCAGCAGCACTGATACCAAAACACAGACATTAAAGAGACAGTGTACCGTTTTGACGTTACAGTCTGTGTCCCATTCAAAGCTCAAAATGACTTATTCAAAAGTTTCAAAATGTCTGGACAAATGAAGCCAGAAAGTGTCAATGAAATGCTAAATGATTTGGATTCAGAGTGTTCAAACACCTCATTTTTTAGGGTGACATCTTTGTGCTCTGTCATATCTATGTAAATGTGAAAGTAAAAGTTATGTAGAAGTTTTGTGTTGAGGTGTGCACCCACCGCAGGTGAGGAGCTCTGGCCTGATAGAGGTAATGAGCTGGCCCTGGAGAGACTGAGGGTAGGAGCACTTTGTGTTCTTTACCACGATGTTCCTCTCTTTGATCCAACGCAGCAGCCACAGAAGGTTGCAGTCACACAGCAGATAAGGTGTCTGAAACTCCCTGTGGATACAAAGAAGAAACACGCGTGTAAAAGTCGGGGGGTGGGACTGGTTTTATGGTGGGGATCTACAGAATAGCAAGTTAAGTGAAAAGGAGAACCCTGTTATTTCATAACTCTAACTACATCTGTTAAAACTGGTTTTGCAGGATTGTGCTAATTTTTAGTCAAAATATTCAGACTACACAGTCATTTACTGATGTTTGCATGTTAATCACACATGGCAACAAACTCCTCATCATACTTACAAAGACTTCAGAGACACCAAACTGTCAAAGGTCCCCTGAGCCAGTGAGGAAAACATGTTCCCTGAAAGGTTTCTGGAAACACAAATGAATGAAAAATAATGATCATTTCTCCCAGTCTGCTAAAAAGACATGATTACATAAATGCCTGTTTTTGCACAGAATTGATTTATTCATAAAAACACTGATGACTTACAGTCTGATCAGACTGGTGAGGCCTTTGAAGATGTCTACATTCAGACAGCCGATGCTGTTGTTGGACAAGTCTCTGTAAAACACAGTTAAAAAGGAATTTAAAAAATAAAAGCATGAAATCAACAACAGCCAACAAGAATGTTAATTAGCAGGCTTCATTAAGGAAGGGTGGGAATGTTCTCCGACAAGATAAGCCCTGAAAATCAGACGGTATCCTGGGAAATATGACAAACTGAGAAAAAAACTAATGTCAATGAGAGAAAGCATAGCAGGATTTATTTTAAGAAAAAGCCAAGTGCAGCACAGACAGGTTGAGGCAAAGAGCCCAAAGATTCAGCTGACAGGTCTACAACTTCTAAGGCGATTTCAGATTATATGTGTGTGGGCCTCCTGGGGGGGGGAGGAGAAACCCACATATCAAAGGGGAGATTTTGGGAGATGATTAATCACCTGCGATTAATGTCAAACACGTCAAAAAGTGTGTGTGCTTCTCCTCAAGATGTGACCTGACACGATGTCTCTGGTGAACGTTCGACGGAAGTCTGTGAGACTCCTGACGCCTCTGAGATGGAATCACAGGCAGGGAGGAAGTGTTCACCGGAGGCTTTGTGTAAACTTCATTACATCATCTTTTGATACAGTGGTTGGGCACCTGGAGGTTTGGAAACCCTCTTAGCATCCACTCCTGCCCATAAACCAATCCTGTTTTACGAGCAATGAAAATTTGACAGAACATTCAAGTTGTTATTACTATTATTAGGGAGTCTTTTTTTGCTTTGTTTTTTGTATTTGAATTTCAACCTTTTAGTTAGTTTCTAAAGCAGCACTGACACTCTGAGGCAGCAGAACCACACTGACACATTATAACCTTACAAAGATCGTATATTTACTTTCTTTGGTTCCACTTTTGGTCACCACTGTTTGCTTGTGGCTAATGTTGCCAATCTTTTTGATGTTGTTTCATTATTTATAGTTGAGTTTTTGAGTGTTTTTGGCTAAAACAGCTAAATTTGGAAACATGGTTCGTGACAGCTTAAGAGAGACTGAACCTTATGTGTACACTTGTTGGCTGTAGAAAAAAAAAATGACCTAAAATGCACCAGAAGGCTCTGTAGAGTTGAGAGAAAGTGCAGAGTCAAGTGATAATTATCTTTGAGTTTGGCACTTTGTTTTACTGCTCAGTTTGTCATTTGATTCATTGTTGAAAAAATATTAATTAGCGCAACTTTAAAATTGCTGCAAGCTAGAACTAAATAGCTTTGTTAAACTGTCAAACATGGTTATTATCCAACAACCACATTTCAGGCTCTTTACACTCCCAGAGAGAGAGATCATTTAAAGCAAGTTTCAGATTCACAGCACCTCCACAATGGCTGTAACACAGATTCCACTGTGAATGATCCAATCACTGAGAGGTGCCAAGCACAGAAACAAGAGCCAGGAAGAGAAGACACATCATTACCTCAACCCACCAGCAAAGCTGTATCCTGGGGGGGTCGAGAAATGTGATACTGACACAAAGTGATACCTGGAAAATGACTGTCAGGCATAAGCTAACATCTGAGCATTTATGTAATTATTGGTGTTGGTCCTTATGTTACCAGCTGGGGAATTTAGTGTGTGAGGTTATTAGTTCCACTTGGAAGAGAAGAAAAAAGACGCTTTTTTGCCGGATTGCCAATTTGAGCTAGCATTGTGTGTCAGGGGAGGGATAACACAGGAGGAGCGAAGGGGTGGAGGAGAGGGGCTCCACTAGCTACAGGCATACTTTCACCTCACTTTATTGCCTAGATTCAAATACTAGAGTTACAGCTACATCAAGGGACTGAAAACATGCTGGTGAAATCGTACTTCTTTAACTCATTTTTAGCGTCTAAGGAATCATAATTATTTCATTCAGAACGAGGCGAATAATCCACATATTGCTGCTTTTTCTTGCCTGGCTACGTACTTATTACCGACTAATGACTTATCTTCATCTGCTTTGACTAGTCGACTAGTATTCATTACCTTAAACAACTCAAACGTTTCTTTGAACCACAGGCATGTAGCACATTAACAGCATGGAGGATTGCTTCAGTGCTTCAGTTGCTGCAGATGACATGAGGAGCTGCGGCAAAAATAGCCTGATGTGATTAAGCCTGAGCAGGGGCTGCTGGCTGGTGGAATGCAGAGTAAAAAGAGGCCACAGACAGTGTTACATATTGTGTTGGCATATATTTGTTTGCATATATTTGTAAGTGTAAAACTGTGTGAAAAAGTGTGTGAACTGCACGTAAGGTGAAGTCAGGCAAAGGCTTATCTTTCTCTTAAGGGTGCAACCAGCAGTGCACCGTTTACCCAACCTCCCTGCATGAATGAAGAAACCCACACAAGGGCAACCAGATGACTAGTTCTGTATCAGATATTACACTCATGTTAAAACGGTGTGAGGGGAGCATTTTTCTTTATCTGTGGCCTGATTTTGACTAGATATGGAAAGTTATTTTTATATTCCATATCTCCAGGGAAAGGTCTGTGCTTTAATATGGGGTTGATACAACTATTTGTTATGTAGTGGACATGTTTAAATAGGTTTCTTGTATTCTTAGTTTTTAAGACTTTAATCCAAAACTTTGACCTATTAAAAGTGTTTTTTTAAACATGTTAATGCTGAAAACATCAAAATAAAGCAGAAAACTTAAATCCAGAGCAGCTGTGTTTGATTTACAGCAAATCACAATGATGTCTGTCATTGAGTGGCTTACTATTTTGTTTGTTTTGTATTTCAGTTTGGATAATGAACTTTAAACCTCACAGTGGAAATAAACAGAGGGAAATTTGATGGCTGACATTTTCAGATGTTTCCACTTTATTGTGTACGTGTTTTAAGTGCCTTGTTCAACACCTAATGAAGGACAGAGAAACTTTGGATTTATGGTTGACACAAAAAGTTAATGAGAGTCATAAAAAACTTATGATGTAGTTTGTGATTTATAGATCAGTGTTTGATTTCGCTGGTGATTCTTTTATTTTCTTTGTAATAAAAGCAACTGTGGGAGATCCAACTTGTTTTATTACTATTTAAAGTCTATTCATATGATTTATGTGTTGGGGTCATTAAGAGCAGAATGTTTGCTGTGGAGATAGTTTTGATAGATTCATACTACTGAAAAGGAGGCAAAAAACTGAGTCATTTTGAAGTTTTGCTTTATGTTTGCATCACTCTCAAGCTCGACTGGCATCAGGAACACAGAGTCACTGCTATACCTGTGCAAATTGTCACCGTAGGTACAGAGCATAATGAACAAAACTGTTCCTTGACCTCATCTAAACCCTTATTTCCAAGGTAGTAACTAAGTAACTAAAGTAACTATGACGGCTTTAAAAAATAACCTTTGAATGTGTCAACAAGACTAATTATCTCGTGTGAAAGCCACGTTATTCTAATTTCTGCAATCCTTCCTATAAATATTCCCATCACTGCCCTGTGATAAGACACATGAGATAATTAAGCTTTCCCAATGGCATTTCCGAAAAATAAAATTAATCTAATTAGACAAAAACAAAGGGGGAGGTAGACACATGAATGGTGGGAAATCAAAGGCTGGCTGGAGCAGAATCAAAGATAAGGACTAAGAGAAATGCATTAAAGAGAGGCATTTGCCAAAGGTTATTACAGATCATTTGAACATAGCTAGACAGCCACCATCATCCCTGCACCTTAACCGTCTGCAGTGTCTAGCCAAAACGACTGCCGCCCTGTGGCACTAACCCCCATTCTGATAAACTGCTTTGAAAAACTCATTCTCCAGCGCATCAGAAACAACATCTCAGCCAGTCTGGAACCTCACCGGTTTATGTTCGGAAATAACAGATCCAAAGAGGATGCCATCTCTCCTGCCCTGCTCTCAGTCCTCACACACCTTAAAAGATAACAACACCTACACTGGAATGCTCAGGGTTGATATCAGCTCAGGTCACAAAAACTCCCCACAAAACCACATGGAGATTAAAGCAGGAGGCACAGGACCACATCAGTCCACATCAGTGGGTACGAGGTGGGGACATTGGCCAGTTTCGGGTTCTCTGGAAGGAACGTGACAGAGAAGCTGTCATGGACATCACACATCTCCACAGTGATAACAGAAGGTCAGACACTACGGTATTTCCTGTGCCAAGTTCTTGTTTATTTTGATGAGGAGATACAGAAACATCCTGAGTGGAAAAAATCACAAACTGACACAGGATGTGCACGGCCCTGGGAACGAGGACTCTTCCGTGGGTGATTAAAACTCCAGAGAACATCTTAAGCCGTGTTTCCATCAAAAGTAAAGGGGATCTTAGTCCCACAAACTACTTTCAAAGGACCCGAAAGACTTCTTTAGCCTGTTGTGGTCTAAAGAGCCACAAAGAACAGCAATTACTTGGGTGACAGAAGAAAAGCTAACCGTTGGTTTTTTGAACGTCATTTTTCAAGCACGAAGGATAAAAACCAAGCTGGGTGCAGCTGCAGATTTTCAAAAGGAGGTGGCTGAAATAAAATGCTGCTCCTAAACTGTTCAAAAATTTTAAGAGCTGCAAGTCCCACCCAAAATTCTTGTTCCCTTGCAAAGTAATACCTCTTTGACTTAAAATAATGACCCAGGAACATCATTTAGACCCTGGCCCTTGGGGTGGAGTTTCTCCAAACACTTCTACTGCCTGAGGAAAGTTCGTCTAGAGGTGTAGCTGAACGCACCCATCTGCAGAGCATCAGTGATGTTGGTGAGGTGCCTGCACTGAGCCGTATTTATACTAAGAGACATAATTAACCCCAGTCTCAGCCTGTTAACCTTAATGTTCTCTGGCAAGCGATACAGAAGTGTATGAAGCTGTAGAACTACACAAGAGAGCAACTTCTTTCCTGCAAGAATCCTCAACTCATCTATCTAACCTCACTAGAAAAATAATACGTTTTTGTTTTGTGAGTATTACAAGGGGCCTATGACTGGAATCTGGCCGTACAACTTTATTTAAATGACAAATGAAAAACCACGTTCCTTGAAAATGTGACAAATGCTCGTAAAAATCTATTTCTGTTTACTTTCTGCTGCGAAATTAACTTCGCTCCTTGTTTCCAACTGGGGAAAAAAGCAGGGTGGGTATGTGGTGCTGGATGCCAAACCTTGATGTAGGGCTTCTGTGTTTACATTCCCAGGAACCAGTGCTACCCAATCTTCTCCTCTCCCCGTCTTCTCTTTTCTGCGCTCCCTTCCTTTCACAGTCGAGTGAGTGACAACTACCCTTTGAAATTAAGTAAGACGGGTGGCGGGGCCAATTAAACTTTGTCGCCCTCGGGGCAAAAAACCAAACTGCACTCTGGAACAAACCATGTGAGGTTGCACATCACTCTGCGGTGACGGGTGAGGTCTTTAGGAATAGCTTAGTGTGTGGGGCAAACGATTTGATATGCAGGCATATAGGCTGGCATGAATCCATCTGAGTGTGGCATGAATATGCATCGAGCATGGGGTTGGAGGGTGAAGAGGGGAGGGTGGAGACTCTTAGCCAAGTAGCTGACTGCCTTCCTGTCTCACTCTCATTGCTCCGCGGCAACAGCAGCCAAGCTCAAGTTTGTATTGGCAGCGGCTGGATACTGTCGGATGATTCCAACTCACGCAGTGTTCTTGCTCTCTCACAGGACACATATATGCAAAGAGAAACACACGACCGTTCAGTTCTGGACTTCCCACAGTCACACACCACATATCCCAGATGGCCTCTAACTTCATGTATTCTCTGCATATTAACATTATCATCACATGATAACCATAGATACCACACACACACACTCGGCTATATAGCCCACTCTGTTTTTTTAGAAATAGTGTGTGAACGCATATAAGAGCTCACGCTGACGGCAGTGGTCTCTGGCAGTGAGCCAGGCAAAACAAGGCAGTGGAAATAGACACACTGCTCCCTGACCACGCTCCCTTATGGACACTAGATACATTCTAGGCCTGCTAGGACACGCACGGCGCATTGCATAGACAGATACAAAGCAACAGCTGCTTTAAACACAAATACATGCAGACGGAGTCGATGCCGAAAGCAGCGGCGCAGCCTCTTATTAAATGCTATTAAAAATAACAGCACAGATTTTAAGAATGTTTAGGAATTTGGGAAAAAAAAGGAAAATAACAAAACAACAATACCAAATGGAAAATGGCTTTAACCGCACTCGAAATGACAAACAGACCCACTGAACAGGAGAAGTGACTCACAAAATTTGTATATTGCTATTTTCACATGGCAAATAATTAAAGGAAGCACTTCAAAATTACTCTAGAAAAGCTGCTATTTTGCTAATTTTGGTTGCAATAATAAAAGAACACATCAGAGAAATCCCAGAGGGCTGAATGTGGAGCATACACACACACACACACACACAAACACAAACACACGTGCAGAAACCACATGAAAGAGACAGTGAGGCTGCAGAAGCTTCACCACGACTACTCACAGTCTTTTGAGTGCTGGCAATCCAAGGAAAGCGCCCGGTTCAATACGACTGATCAGGTTACTCCGCAAGTCCCTGTGGAAAAAGGAGAGAATTTCAGGTCATGAACAAGTCAAACAGCTACAAGATAGTAAAAAGAAAAATCTGTTTGCTGCAGGCAAATCGCAGAAAAATAACCTGGAAACGTCGCTATATTTATTCTGGAACTTATGATGTCAATATCTTCACTATTCACTAAAATTGTACAGCTTAAGTAAGACAGTAAATAAAAGATAAATAAATAATGAAATTAATAAGAGATGCATCCTTTAAAAATATCACCTTACAGGATGCAAAGAATGATACCTGCTGGTCATACATATGAAGTTTTGGTGAACATAATTGTGAGAATTTAAAAAATATTTGCACACAGGTGTTCTGTCTTGAAACTGATTCCTAAATATTTTGATGACATGAAAGCATCTTTCACCACTGTACTCGAAATTAACTTTTCAGTGTTGAAGCATCAAAGCCGCAAACAAATAAATGTCCTGAATAAAGACTTGAATTATCATTCTTTCATAATGATGATTCAAATTTATTAGCAGACATAACGGCATGATTACAATATACACAGCGAAGTGAGTCTTGCACATGAAAGTGTTTCTTCAATCCAATTCAAAATCCGATTGTATGACCTGGTCCTCACCACACGACCATGACAACACTGATGTGTCACTGACAACCTCACTCCCAGAATGCTTTTCTGTAGCTCTCACAACTCCCACACACACACAGACGCAGAGACAGACACACACTGCCTCCCTCCTGAGGTTCAAAGGCTTGTGGTCACCGGATTCCTGCAGTGCTCACCTGCCTGGCACTGCCTAGTCACTCATTACAGTGGAGGTTCGGGAGGCTTTTTAGTCGCCACCTGAACCCACACAAAGGGCCTCTGGGTAACTCTGCCCGTTTGATGTCGAGGACCTGTCATCTGAGGGTGGGTGGGCGGCCATAGATAAGTAACAGACAAAAAATCTATTGCCTTGTTCAAGCTTTTGATGTGAGCTAGCATATTTGGCTTCCCTGTGCAGAAGTGTTGAGAGAAAAATGAGAAGGCAAGACAAAGGAAACAAAAATGTCTTTATAATTAGTTTTAAAAGTGTAATTGGGCATGCTAACCACCACACTGAGTCTACAAATTTGCTTGTTGCTGAGGCCAATTTGTTTTCCTGTAAACTTTGCTTGGAGTAGCAGTTGTTATCTTTGAAGCGGGACACAAACGCCATCGGCAGTCGTCTCCTGTGGCCGAGCTCAGAATGCGACTGTCTGATGAGTCAAGAGAGAAGCTCGTCTGCACCGGTTTGACTCATCGGTCATATGTTCAAGCCACAAAATTAGGTTCAAATTAATAACAGAGAGCGATGCCACGAAGATAACTGTTGATAAACTGACATTTAAATTTGTTTATGTTCATCAAATAGAAATAAAGTTGGTGTATTCTTAGTTTTAGTGCAATTTTAATAAAAGGACATTTTGTTGTGTGTATAAAAAAAATAAGAATGTATGAAATTAAGCAGAATATCTAAAGACAATTTCAAAAATTTTAAAGGACAGAGTGTAATTGATATATACAGGAGGACTTCACAGTTCAGTTATCAGCTTTATTGAGAAACCTGCAAAATTAAGTGAGGAAACCACCATTACGAATGACAGAAAAGAGCGCAGTAGCTCCCTATTCTTATACTTGTGAATAAAATACAGAGAAAACTATTCCCCGCTTAACCAACCAGAACTGCACTTCAGATTCCAAAAACCGCTGACCACACATGACCTGGCACCTCAGAAAAGGGCCAGGTTCTCTCGACATGCTCAAATTAAAATAGCTGGCTGAATATTTCACAATGTGCTCCAGAACTCTTCTTAAATTGGCCTCGAACCAAAGGCTGGTTTCGCAGCTGCTGCCATATTCGGGGGCGTACATGCTGTCTTCCAAAGACGTTATTTATAATAACATCAGAACTCATGACCTGCAGGAAATACTAAAGTTCGTTTTTCAAATTTGTTTCTGGTGTTATTTCCTGGTGGAGGATTAGGCTCTGGTTGAACAGCTTCTCGTTAATAAGAACTAGTGAACCCCTCAAAAAAATGTCCTTCTCAACTGTATAAACGTGCTACAAAATTCTAGCTCAAAGTGAGACTATTACCCTTTTCACACTGGACCAAAAAACCCACTGACACCCGCTAACATCTGGTTTTTGTTTTCAGTGGGAAAGGCTACAATCGGCATTAATTCTTGGGTCTGATGATTCTGCAGTGTTTACAGGTATTTATCGCCTCCAGCTCCAATCAGTATGAAGGCTTGTTTCCAGTCAGCCTTGATTTGAGGAGTGAAAGAGGTAAAAGATGTATAAATGTAACAGATGCAATTGTCACTGTTCTCCATGCTGCTTTTTTTAATTGCACCGTTGTTTTTTTCCTTTTCATTGAATCAAATATGTAACTTAAGAAGACTTACAGACCTCCTTCATCCTACATATGAAACACGAATTTGATGAGCAATTAAAAACACCCTTAATAAATTGATCATAAGTGATTTGGACGCTACAACCTTATATCGTCTGTTATGGTCGCCAGCTTTTGGTGTCCATCATAAACTAATGTAAGCAAATGCAGATATGTTACTCACATTACTTAGCATGTGCTTAGTTTTTTCCTCTTCTCTACCTATGATAACAGAGGGTTTTATTGTGTTTTTTTTACCATTGTCTTGTAATTGTCACTGTTTGTAAGAATATGCAACTTTGCTAAACAGCAGTTACAGGCGTGAAACAAAATAAAAGCACAACAAATTTCTTTTCATTTTAAGGACATAAGGTCACCTGCAACATGACCAGGAGCAGGAGTGTCTTTACTTTTTTGCTTTACATATGCAATAAAACAATTTTGGTTCGAAAGCATATTAACTCAT
>JAQNCA010000020.1:1973428-1985401 GCA_029783725.1 Acanthurus tractus | reverse complement strand
ATTAACTCATAATACAACTAAAATAAAAAAAGTAAGAAGATAATAAACATGTTCCTAACTTACTTACATCAGTTACACAGTAAGATCTATGTCAAGTTTTCAAACATGAGTTGACATTAACCACCACAAGAAAGGCTGGCAACAAAATTATTTCAAATTGAATTCAGTTAAGGTGCATTTAATTGCTGAAGACTTAAGAAGACTATAAGAAGAAGACTGTGGTTTTAAAAACTTATTTCTTGCATTTGGCTTTAATCCTGCTGGTTAAGAAAAGTGTCCTCATTTCGAAAAGTGCACTTATTTCCCGCAAGGCTGCAGATCCATTGCAAACTGACTTTATATTTATGCTTAACTTGCTTACATACTTACTTTCACAAGTATTGTGCCATTCATGAATAGGCAACAATGAATTCTTCAGAAAACTCTGCACACTAGAGCTGTTATCTTCGCTCTGTTTTCCACAATAAGCATTCCTCCACAGCAGCGGATTTGCTAAGGAATTAGCATGTGACGGTCGCCTAGCTTGGCTCCTATTTCTATGAGGGGAGTGATAATGGGGATTCAGTGTGGCTTATATCCAAGCAGGGGCACCTTTGGCCCTGACAAAACACAGCGGTCTCCACAGTTACTTTGCAATTTCACGCGGAGTGCCAGATAGACGTAATCGATTCTCTCCCCTTCTCTGGCACTCACAGCCAGCTGCTGTCTTAGTCTTTGCAAGTGCATACAGGCAGCCTAAATGAGGGAGTTTCTTTGTAGACTAAGGGGGGAAAAAAAAAAAGCAAGATGGAGAACTTCAGCGCATTCAAACAGGATTGAGAGTTCGCTGAGAAAACAGGAGCGTGATTGAAGGAGGGAGGAGTATTGGAGCGTTTTCAGAGACGGAGGGGCTTAAGCATGCAGAGCATGTTTGGGAATCGTACCGCTGACACCTCTGGCCTCGGCTTGGCCTCATTACAATGACAAAAGCCAGCAAGCCATCTAGCAATCTCGCTTCAGTGGTTCGAGGTTGGACAGGAGCGGGGTGGGGTCTGTGGGGCACAATAGGGAGCTGCTTTTGGAGGTAAACTTGCCTGTGGATTGATGCAACGACAGGCAGGAAAACTCCACAGCCCAATCTACTGGCCACTCACAGACAAAGCACATAAGTGCCTTAAAGGCTTTCATGCTGGAGAAAGATCAAAGCTTTTTTTTCTTTTCTTTTTACATTCAGTACACAGCCTCCTGTTTATCCTCCAGGCCTCAGCTCTAAAAACTAACATCTGACCCAATTCAAGAGCCCACAGGGGAACTCAACTCATCTAAACACAATATAGGCACATAAATGTCTCATTAAAATGGGAGTCAACTCAAGACAAGTCATGCCATACCATTTCAGACAACAAGTCATGACCAGATGAAGTACTGCAGGTGCTTTAAAATGGTAATGCAAAAATCAGACTTTCAGGTGCAGCTGTGCACTGCATTAACAGGATCCTATGAGAACTACAGTTATAAAGTCACATGCTGAGTTTGTCTGAGGAAAGTTGACGTGAGGGCAAAACAGTATATCGCTTCATTTTTTTAGGAGGCATATCCCAGAAAACAGGTGGTATGTAGTTTTCTGTCAATGTGTAACTACAATAAATGGCCGACCTAAATCTTCTTTCTAAACTCATTTCCAGGTACAATACAGATGCAGCTAATTCTGCCTCGTATACTTTGTTTCTGGTCTTTTAAATCGAACCGGGGAGAACGACAGGGGAAACATGCTCTTAGAATTCCATATCAATGCAGTCATGTGTTATTGTAGCCTTGGGTAAAAGCACGGCCATTAATGGTCTGGTTATTTTATCTGCATGAGACCATTCCTGAGTGATACATCACCCACGGCCAGCATGTGCAGGCCCAGAGTCATATACTACAGCTCTGTAGGAAGGAAACATGGGTGGTGACATGACATGAACAGCATTTCTCATTTGTTCTAGGAACCTCGGAGAATCTGTACATCTGTATTAAAACAGATCTTTGGCATCTACAACCAATTTCATTCACCTCTCACTTTTCTGACACAGTTCCTCCACTCAAAAGGGGTTTCTCCTCCAAAATAAACTACAGACCTTCTGCTTTATATACTCAAGTGTTTTTATCTGGGTGAGGTAATAAGATGGCCTGTTACTCTTTTAAAAAGGTCCCTTATATGCAGAAAACCTGTTTGTTGAGACCCTTTTGGCTTTACCTATAATTACTCTTTGCTAGTACCCAACCAGTTTTCCATCATAGACTGATATTTCTGACTGAGGCCAAGTGTTCTGAGAATTTGGTTGGAAGGTGTTGAAGAAAATTTTCCCACCGGTTAAAATAAAAACATGTGTTCCAACTGGTGTTACCAATTACAACAAATAATCTGCAGAGTTTTGTTTGAAAGTGATGGTAATGCGAAGCACAAGTTTTCTTCTGCTGTGCGTCACATTGTAAGCATTTAACTGCTGAAACATGACATAATTTTTATCATGTAGCAGTCACAGTAAATGCATATGTTGGTGAGTTTCGCACTGCTATCATTCATCAAAAATGTGTCTACACAACAGCACAACAGGCATTTCCAGTATTTTTGGCAGACGATGAGTTTGAAATATTGCAGGAAGTCATGGAACAAGCGGGAGGAGCCAGAGTGAGCTGCTACATGAGGAGCTGCAGGCGATAGACTGCCACCTCCAACTTTTCAGCAAGTAACCAACTGCTTCCCCCTCATTTATCTTATTAAGTTCATTATAGGTATAGTGTTCGAACAAAAAAAAATTCTAAATAGGCACTTTAATTTTTCACTCTGACACTTTCCATCATTGTCTTGTTACTTCAGTCTCCTTATTCTTACCACGTGAAAAGTGAGAAGTGGAATCTGACTTTTGTTACTCTGTGCTGCTGTTGCTTCCTTACAATGCAGACATTTCATGTAACAATGCTCACACATCATCTTCTGACAGGAACACCTACTAAACTTATGTCCTTTAACTATGTATGAATCTTTCTGCAGGCATAAATTCGAAAGCAAGTTTTTATTTAAAAATGCACCAGAAACAGCAGCTGAGATTTTATTGTGCAAATCAGTAACAGAAAAGGGAAAATGACTATAATACTCACAATTTTTCCAAAGCAGACAGTCCAAAGAAGGATCCATTTCTGAGTTCTTGAATCTTATTGTTGTTCAAAATTCTGTGGAGAGAAAAAAAATGTATAAATGTGAAGCAACAGAAAAGAATACAACAACGGAGCCCATAAAAATAGCACACAGTTTCTGTTGTGTTGATGCAGAAAATACAATGCAACAGTTTATGCATCAAAAACATCTCAGTGTAACTTTTTTTTATATCCAGCACAATGATGCTGCGTTACTGTTGGCAGCTGGAGGGTTTCTGTCAACTTATCACAGTTTATTGTCCAGTTTAATAAAGGCCTACAGGTATCGCAGGGAAATCCAGCCGAGGAACTCAAAGATCGGGGAGGAATGTGTGTTAATTAAACTGTGACAGAGAATTCAAAAGGATCTGGTGTCTTATCTGCAACAAGTGGAAAACACTGCTTGTTGTTGACAGCTAACAATATTAGCTCTCAGTCTTTGTCTACTTGGGCCACTCTCATCTCCCATTTCTCACGTTTGCTGCTGCCAGGAAAAGATCAGAAGAAAAAACATAACTTATACTTCAGCATTGTCCTTCATGTTATATTGGCAGCATTTAAGCGCTCGAGGTAACAATCTCAGATAACAAGTGATCTTTCTGTGAAGTATTTAATACTTTAGTGAACGGTATCATAGTCTGAAAATATACAAAAATATATCCTATCAATAAGAAATTCATGTGTTTAATGGGACACAAGGTCATCAGAGAGTCTACCCATGAAAACACAACATTACACACTGCATCTTTATTTACAACAGCACTGAAAACCGAACCAGCGCTGAAAACCAAACTAACCGAATCATAAATTGAGTTCACAGCTTTAAAAAAGGCAGTCATTCAGTGGTTTATAGAGGAACACCCAAACTAAAACACCAAGTCTACATACCAGGAACATGTTACATACAGAGAAATTACGCATCATACTGACAGCTTACCTTGGATCAACAAACTGTGGAATATGAGGCAACAAATGTCGAATTAATAAAGAAAAATCCCCAATAATAAGTCACCGCAAGAGGTATTCCCCTTCAGTACAAGCAGCTATTTTATATGAGAGAATCTGTCATTTTTTTGAAACTTTATCGCCACAAACAAGAAAATAAAGTTTGAGAAAACCTTTAAGTCCAAGTGCGAATCCTTGATTGCTTCCTTTCTGGGTAATAAACCAGTTTTTATTAGCCAATTTATTCCCCACGCATGGCACCGGCTGATTCACTGCATTCAAAACTGCAGATTAAATACTCCACTTTTTTTGTGCCCGAGTCCCTGAGAGTTCCCGTCTTTCTCCAGAACTACTCCCAAAGCTTCTGGGAAATCAATAGTGCTTTTGACTTGGAGCAGAGAGCCCGAGCAGGGTTGCGGTTAGCATATGTTTCTAGCCAGCAAGGAGGGGATGTGGTGGGTGACATACATGCTAGTGGCACCCACAACCTGGGGCCAGATTGGAGTCATTGTGGGGTGTTGAGGAGTTGTTTTATTACAGGGTTGGACAGTGGAGGCTCATTGGAGATTTGCTGCTTGGCTCAGAAAGAGTGCACACACACACACACACACACAAACAATTCCTGTGTTTCACGGGCCTCCCAACGCTGAAACGGCAGATGTTAAAACATGGTGATGTACAAGGCCGCAAATCTCTGCCGGTGCACACATTATCTGATGATAGAGGCAGAGACACCGGGCCTCCTAAGGTTGTAGTCACAAAAGCCTCGTTTATATTGAAGAATAGTGGCATACCAACGGGATGCATTTACTATGAGGCCTGTGTGAATACAGGAATGTGGCACTCAAGTCACATAATATAGAGAGAGCACAAAAACACCTCAGAAAACAATAGAAGTGCATTTGGGTGAAGCTCATGATGTCTGCCTGACAGCGCTGGCTCAGTCTCCAGCTGGAGGCCAACACACAGTCAAATCAAGAAAAGTCTGTTTAAATTTCTGCAATCAATTATCACAAATCACAAAGTTGCCTCAAGGGGCTTTATAATCTGTACATCATAGAGCCTTTAATTTAGGCGAAGGCGCTTGCAAAAACAAACTTTAACTGGAAAAATACTAGAAGAAATCACAAGTAGAGCAACAGAGGTGGGACTTCTCATCCAGGATGGTCAGACCTGCAGTGGAGGTCATTTTTACACACAACAGACCAAAATATTAGATGTAGAAATAAGAAATGACAAAACAAAACTGTGGTTTGATCAGATTGTAAACATAAATGTGCAGCATGACCTGAGAAAAACCCAGTCGCTGACAAACAGACAGGGCTTCAGCCATGTGACCTTCTCTCCACCATATTTCTCATCTTTAACTGGAGCCTGACAGTCACCTATTTCACATTATAAGTGAATTTACAGATGTGTAAACATGGCACAAGTACCACTCAGTGAAAAAGATGTAGCAAAAGATGTAGGATGGTCATGAGAGAAGCTTCACGCACACATCGACCCTGAGATGCAAACCGAGCAAACAGGCCTTTAATCTTCACTGAGAGTCGTATAATCAGGATCGCAGATTAGATTGTGAATTTAAAACAGCACGTCGTGGAAAATAATGAAGTCTGGATGCATAAACACACATTTCTAGCCTTGAGACTCTCCAGGTCGTCAAAATAAATCTGTGAAAGAGAGTTCTCCTGAGAGTCATGAGCCCTTTTCTCGCCCTCTTTCTGTTCCTCCCTTCTTCTGCATGCTTCCCCCTCCTTCCCTTCACTACTCCCCCTCTCTTCCTCATGACAGGATTGTGACCCTGGTATGTTGGAAACTGCTTCGGCTGCAAAATTGAGTCTTCTTACACTTGCACTGCTGACTATACGAGCAATATACATACAGCAAAGCCTCATAATCTATACGGCGGTTCTGGCTATTTAACCACCAGCATCTCCATCGGCCTCAGGACATCTGTAACCAGACCGGCTGCTTCCTTACTGTCTGATTCTGGATGTCAGCCTGAGGTCTCCAGGCTAAAGTAGCGTCTGTGGAATTTCTTCAGGCTGAGCCTCAAACGATCGAGGAGGGGAGTCTCCCTCATCTTGATGCATAGATAAAACCTGCTTGGGCTCAAGCCAGGAACAAAACTGCAGGGGGATACGACTGAATCTCACATCCTGTCTCCTGATACCCGATGCTATAAATCTCAACAGCGTTTATGGAGGAGCTGTCTCCGAAACCAGAATTTCTACTCTGAGTCAGGGAGTAATATAAAATACATCAGCCTAGATTTCATCCAGCCTTCAGAATGAATAAGTTATGACTTTACAGAAGGTAATCCTGCGTTCTTTTTTGACGGAAGAAAATCCACCCTTGACAAAAACACCTCTGGCTGTAGACACATTATCCAGAAAAGGACAAAAAAAAAAAATAAATAAAAAAAATAAATAGCCAGCCACCACACACTCCCCTCGCAGGCACACAGTGTTTTAAGGACAAAGCCAACCGATGCTCTCTTAACACTTAAACAAAGAACTCCCAAGTGCAGAGCTGTAACTCTTCAACAAGGTTTTTAAAAAAAAAAAAAAAAAGTTTCAGGCTGCACTTGGGCTTACAAAACCTTTCTACAGTGACTCCCTCTGAACGCAGTGGATGGAAAACGTGGAGCTAAGCTCAGGTGGAAAAGGGAACTGGTCCAAAAGCTGAGGTGCTGCGACTTGCCTGAGTAATTCTGCAGGTATTCTGCACTTTCTTGTTTCGCTAAGCATCAAAGCATGAAGACATTTGTCAAGTGATCACATTCATTTGGAGAAAAGGCATGAAAGGGTCGGAACTTTACCTGAGTTTTATGCTGTAACTGAGGGAATATCGGTTCATTTGAAGGGATATACTTGCTATAGGAAAATTTTAAAGAAAGACTTGTCTTCCAAACTCTCCCCCCCCCGCCTTTTTTCTTTTAAATGTACATGAGGCTTTGCAATATCCTCCTTCAGTATCCAAGGGGGCCAAGTCATTAGAGCAAGGTATTCACCTCATAGCTCTCCGCCTGAATGGCAAAACGATCCCCCATGCAAACACCAGGATAAAAGCAGATGAGCAGAGAAATTAACGCAGACAGGAAGGGAATTGCACAGTCTTAGCTCATGTCTATGCACTAAACCGAAACGCTTGTCTGGGATTAAATAAGACCTGGGGCGACCTGGCAAAGTCAAAGCCCAACAGGTCTGCGAAATGAAAGGCTGCGAACTGACTAAATGCGCAGCTGTCAGTGCCTCGCCTTTGGGATTCTGCTTTCTTCTGCAAACACTGCAGAACTGCTATTAAAAGCACAGAGGGCATTCCTTTAGACTCATGGCTTGCCTGGAAAGCAACAAAAACAAATCCTCTTTGGATATGCATGACAGCAGGCACCTGTGGTCTACTTACACAAGCACTTCAAAAAGGCTCACAGCATAACACAGTAGCTTTGTAATGTTGGGAGAGTAAACACGAGAGATGACTGACAGAAGGACTCGTCACACGTTTCTAATTGATGTATGTGATTTTGTTGGGGGGTTTTTTTCTTTAAAGATCTGGGATTCAAAGGGAAACTTTTGCACAAGGCCGATCTGAAGGGAGTAAAAGTCTGGAGGAAACCAGATGAGAGTGTAACCCAAGCTCCCGGTTGTCACTGCTGTGAAATAAGACGTTTTACTGCACTCCGATGTGCCATCAAACCAAAGGGGAAGGGTGCGAGGAAGTTCCTGCTTTCTTTCCTGACATTAATCCCGGGGGCTGCTCCTCAGACGCCAAAACCAGGTGCGCTTATTTGCACTGTGCAGCCCAGGTGCTCCTGTGAACGGATCCTGATCACACTAAACAAGACCGGAACGAAATACGAGCCGGGCGACTACAGAAAGCTTAAATATAGTCAGTTCCTGTCTGCGTGGGCATGCAGGCTGAAACTTAAACAGGTACACAGAAATAAAATGCTCATGTGCACACACATATAGACGACTCACACAACCTGATTTATCCTTCCATGTGAGGCAAAGGTTAAACTCCAAGCCCTCGTATTTTAGCCGAGGCCAACACTGACATGAGAGAACAGGCCAGCTGTAAACACATTTGTGTCATTTCCTCTCGGATTACTTTGGCATGCGGTATCATTTGGAGAGCACAAATGCGGGGAATGCATCACTCTTTTTTTTTTTTTTTTCCTCTTTCTCCACAGAGAGGCATTCAGAGTAAAAAAAAAAAATAAAAGCCGCACTGCATGTACGTGCATTCTGTCCCAGAGTAAACTAAAACCAGCAATCATTTAAGTCTGACAAAATAATAGCTACTTAGCTGCGTAACCGCTCATGTACAGACAGGCGGAGTTTAAATAAAAAGGACGAAGTTGAAGGTAGGAGCGGTCACGTGAGAGGGAAATTATCTGAGGGAAATTTTTCTGGCATGGATTCAAAACAATTATTCCAGTGCTTGAATAAGTTCCCCATAGCCTGAAGAGCAGTTGAGACATATCTCAAAGAGGTGCGCTCTTGGTTCAAACCTTTTCTTCTGAAAAGCCTGACGAACATTTTTTTTTTTTATTCATTAAATTCCAGACCCCTGAAGAGGAAAACAGGAAATCTTAAGCACAAACGAGGGGGGCAGGTTTAATGAAAAGAATGGCTCTGTAATCACACCTAGCTTACACTGCTGTTTCTGGCAAGGCCTTTAATTAACACATAGAACAAGGCATGCCAAAACACAAAGTGGGGGGAAAAAAAGCCATTTAACATGGGAACAATTGTGCCAAAAGACACTATATTATCATAAAATGGATTAGTCTAATAGTCTGGTTAGACATTTGGGTTTATTAATTTGCTCTTGAATTTTAAAAAGGGAAATTGGGACAAATTTCTTCAAGAAGAAGTGAAAATTATTACTTATAATTCCCTAAAAAATAATGAATAATTAGAGACATCTGTTTGGTGCATTAGTCATTTAAACCAAGGTTTGTGTGTTGTTCATATTCAGAAAATATGAACCACAGAAACCCAGAGGACTATTTGCAAACTGTATATTATCTTTTAAAAGTCAATATACACTATGATGACAGCTCACTGAAAGCTAATTAAATCTTCAGACTGTTTTTTTAGATTTTGTAAAATAAACATAATAGCAGTATTCAGTAAAACAGCCCCTTTGCCACTAAAATTTGATGTGTTTTTATGCTAAACGTGATGGGCCATTCGACAGCTTCACAAGGAGCAAATTATGGTTTTTAATTTTCATGTTTGAGGAAGATTTCTCGCAGCAAGCAAAGACCCCTGCTTCAGTTTACTGCAGTCCAGACCAGCTGTGTTTCAGCCACGGTCAAACCTGCCACAGGACAGTAAGTGGGAGGGCTGTAAAAAACACAGGAGCACCACACCTACTGAGAGCTACTCGACTGATTTTACAGGTCATAAATTAGCACCCAAAACTGTGCAATCAACAGAAATTGCTGTTTAACTGCCACTTGTGTCTTCAGGGAAACATTTAGGTGATTCAACTTTAACATAGCTCTGTTGTTTCCTCCAGTTTAAGACAACAAATGCCTGGAGATAAAAAAAAAAAAAAAAAAAGTGGGAGACTGGAAGGAATTTCTGAGAGTTGCACTGTTTCCTGTCTGCGCTTTTTAATGACATCTTTCTTGCACTTTAGATGCAACGCTCCATGTTACAGTGGTTAGGCTCAATGGGAAATCACGAGGAGCCTGGCTCAACCCTGCCGTCCATCACTGCCCGAACAAAACCCCACGCTCGAACGCCACGCCGAAGTCGTACGAAGACAGCAGACGACAGGAGGAGATGGAAGGCTTGCGTGTCTTCAGAGCAGACCGCAGTTTTAAGAGATCAGCATATTTCAAATTCTATAAATATCAGGGAGGAGACGAGAGTAATTCCAGACCATGCAGAGGAAGGAAATAGAGATAAGGAGCCAGGTAATTCAACACAGTGAACATGTTTATTTTTGTGATAGTGCAGTTGTTCGGTGGGGGAACTGACTCCTTCAGAAGTTTGCCGCTGTGTGGTGCATTTGTGTGTCATTTGAAAGCTCCAACAACTGAATAAATACAAGCAGCAACACAACAAGTTAAATGTTGATGCTTTTTTTGGAGGTGCCACATGATGCACGACTAAGCTGCTTGAAACTGTGAATTCAAAAAAAGTGTGACTTACAATATATGAGTGTTATTTTCTCCAAAAGAGGATTATTGTCCATTTCACTAACAGGACTCTTAGTCTTTACCACATGTGTGGCTGTCAGGTGTTCAGCTCCACCCAGGCTACACCACCGTGGCCTAATTTGGACTTTTTTTGGCTCCAGGAACTGATGACTGCAAACATAAACCCAATCTCCAAGCTTAGCAACATCCCCGCGGAGACATGAAGTCACAGCCAAACGCTTAGGTACGAACATTTCTACTATTTTTCAAAACTGACACACGGCCTTTGCCTGCTTTTCTATGCAACAGTGCTGTGATTTAGAGAGAGAGAGACGATAAAACTGTACTTATTGTTTATTTATGAAAGAAGAAAATCTCAGATCTCTGCATTTGTCCTGAAATTACTACAAATCAATGCGTATCGAAAGCAGACCGAACAACTATTACCGATGGAAAAAATGCCTCAAAGTTGCACACATGTGCTTTATGGTTTACCAGTTAAAAAGTGCTCACTCATTTAACTAACCAGCCAGTCCACTCCCTTTCTTTTCCTCCCCTGGAGTCTATTATTTGCTTTCTGCTCCTGCACCCTGCCCTGGTATTCTCATATTTCCCCTCCATCGCTCAGCACCACCACAAAGCACAAGTGCACTGGACGCACAGCCTTGAATTTTCTTTTTTGCAAGTCAAATCTGCAGAAACATTTAATGACCTCAATCCATGAAGTCACGACAGGTTTGTTAAAGGAAATCCACCTGTGCTCAGTGTGTGTGAGTGTGTGTAAGTGTGTGTGTGTGTGTGTGTAGAGGGAGAGTGGCCACAAAGACTGGAAGCAGCATCAGTAAACTTAATCACTGGTGTTGAAAAGAACATAAACTCACAGCTGCTGCTTTCAAATTAAAGAGGTAAAAATGCTTTTTACTAGAAGGCTGCCTGTTAAATACCCATGAACATCCCATAATGTTACTGTATGTGCATCTCCACAAAATCTCCACATCAGGCTTAATAAAGTGTGTACTTCAACTCACTTCACAAACTAGATTAAACCCCATCAGAGTGCATAAATCAGCCAAATGTGAAACACACACACGGATTAACTCACCAGCCAATGAACTCCTACATCTATTAAAAAAAAAGCCTTGGATATATGGCCAGATAAGGGTCTTGTGTGAGCAATGATTCAGATTATATGGCAGTTAATCACAGTTTTTAAGATAATGATAAGCCTCCCCTTCCTTTTGGAAAACTGCAATTTAAGTATCAGGAAAAAACAACTTCAAGCCTCTCTGGTGAGCCCGAATAAACTACAACACAGTGTATAGAAGTAATCTAGTTGACCAACAGCCTTAAATTGTCTTTTAAGTTTAAAAAAAAAAAAAAGAGCCTTAGAGGTTCAAAATGAAGTGTTTAAAAAAAAAAGGCAGAGAGGGATTAAATCAGATTATATGAATGTTAGAAAACGCGTGTGCTGTGTACTCACAGTGTGACCGTCCTGTTGGGGAACGAGTCCGGGGGTAACACCTGATGCAGCTCCATGTTGCTGCACACCATTTTCCCACCGCTTTTCGAGCGCTCATCATATGATTTGCAATCAGATGACACCGCCGAGCCGCCGCAGCTGCCGCCGCCGCCGCCGCCGAGCAGCACGATCACAAACAACTGCAGCAGATCCACCCTCATTTTTCACATGCGACCACCACACCGCT
>JAQNCA010000020.1:1951166-1973328 GCA_029783725.1 Acanthurus tractus | reverse complement strand
GCCGCCGCCGAGCAGCACGATCACAAACAACTGCAGCAGATCCACCCTCATTTTTCACATGCGACCACCACACCGCTGCAGCATTGGCAAAAAAAAAAACGGGGTGTGTGTGGGGGGGGGGGGGGGAGGACTAGTGTTTTGATACCGAGGGGTGGGTTGCTGATACACGGGTAGACTTGTTATGAGGAGGTCACCTGAAATCCAGAGCGCGTTAGAGACAGAAATGAAACCTCTGGCAGGATCTTGTTTGGCTCAAGTGAGCCTTCCTCCTCCATTTCTCGCAAAGCTCTCCCTTCGCTCGGCGGTATCCAGTCCGACAGAGGTGTCCTTCTTTGTTTGGCGAATCACTCATTTATTATTCCGTTTCCATTCTACTATGGTGTTTCTTCCCTCCAATTCTGCCAAACTATAAAAATGTTAAATGCTATCTTTGCTAGCTGGCTATTAAATAACTTGTCCAGTTGTTGGGAGGCTTTCTTTGTTGCCCATAGCGTGGGCTCCAGAGTTGTCTTTTCCACGGGAGGAGGCTGTGGTGGTCCCAGGTTATCCGCACCAAACTTCAGGAAACGCTTAAAAAAGGGCTTTTTCAAAACATCTAAATTAATTTTCCACTCACTAGGAATGTGCGGTAAACCAAACAGCAGCGTGTGAACTTTCTCCGTCTCTTCTTTTCCAGGCACCAACAGGAAATTACTCGGGGAAAAAAAAAAAACACAATAGCGCTACAACAACAGCTTTTTAGCTCGCGGTGTCCTGCAAATGCTCGAAAAACAAATGAAAAAGGCGTAGGTTGCTTAAAAAAAGAGTGTTCAAAAAGTTTTTGTGTCTTTTTTAGCTCAACTAAAAGTACAACTAAAAGTATTCAAAGCCAGTTCCCTGTCCATTGAGAAGTCCTCTTCCCATGATCCTGCCCCGGGAGCCACTATTGTCAAGTCCGATGGAATTCAAACTATATCCGGTTTGCGTTTCAAAATAAAACCTCAGGCAGAGGCATTTTAGTCATCTGATGAGTTGCAACGACTTTTTAAGACTTGGTTTCAATGGCCTTACTTCTATCCGCGAGTCAGTAATACAAAATACTTGTACTTAAATACTGTAAATATACAAATTAGGACACTTTCATAACTTAAGTATTGTCATTTTCCGTCACTTTTGGTGTCTGCTTCTCTCTGGGGTCATATGTTCTACATTTTACTTACATTCATTTCATTGTAGTCAGTAAAATGTTTGTCTTATTCTAGTCTGGAATAAGACAAACAAATATAACAATAAATAAAATAGTTGGTTCCGTTCCAGTTGAACTATAACAGTAAATTGCCTCTTATACACAAAAGTTTACCTAAAAATAAATTAAGCATATTTCAGATGATTCTACACAAATTTTTACCCCTTCTCTAGCTTTATTCAAGAATAATTTTGAGTGTAAGGCTTTCTCTTTATTAACTTCAGTATTCTTATGCTTTTGTTCTGCTACTGTCAATCGAGGAAAGTATCCAAGTACTTTAATCCAGATTTGGCTGTGTTTGCTGTACAAATAATAGCCATGAAAGTCACATGATAAGCAAAAATCCAATTGCATCGTGTAGCTGTATGAGGGGGGTGAATGCTGATAAGGATTTGTCTGCCCAGCGGCGAACAATCCATTTTCTTTGTTATGATCAGGTCAAGTGAGTCACTTCGTTCCATAGAAAACTAGACCAGATTACAGCATTGAAATGATCACAGGCCAGGGAACATGTGCCCTCAGGCCATAATGCTTTCACCTCCACCAGACTATTGGTTTTCAGGATCTGTGAGACTTGATATACTTTGACAAGCACCCTTTAACCTATTTGTCTGCACAGGGGACACCCACTGTTGCAATGCACGATGGCACATCTTTATGCAATCAAACAATGAAAACTGTTGTACTTTGAACAGACTTTCTCTCAGTTTGCTGATAGCATTATTAAGGACAAGCGGCGAATCGACTTCAAAACTTTAGACGAGGATTTTGAAAGGCACCATTTGGAAAATAGTCAAAACCCTGCCGCGAAGGACCAGTATTTTCCAGTTGTTTTTGAAAATCCTTGTATTAATTTGGTTGCTGATCTCTTTCTGTGGGACCATTTGAAATATTAGTATAAGGCAGTATTAACAAGCCACTGACATCTCATTGTCTTTTCTAACTTTTCTGGAAAGGATTTGAAAACACTCTTAATCTGTTTTTGTTTTCAGTAGATGACCTGAGTCAGCATTGTCACTTGTGTGGGGAAGAGGAATGTGATGACCCAGATGAGCCTTTTTTTGGTAACACTGTTAACTTGGCTAACATGCCCTCTGCCACTTGACAAGCACCAGTCATAATAGTGGTGGTCTTAAATTGAGTTAATGATATTTTGCTGCAGTATCATCACAATCCAACACTTAATAATAATACTGATGATGACGATTATGATGATAATTATATTAATAATGCAATAAAGGCAGTAATATCTTTTCTTTCAGACTGGCTGGGACATCTGCACACGGTGGTACCACAACTCCTGACCATCCGTGACAAAGTTGACGACCACAAAGTCGTACAGAAATACAGGCGCATGCGCTACATTTAAGTGCTCCTCGTTAATTTGTAGATCCAAAGTTACAAACACAACTTGTTTGGACGAAATCAAAAGATTTAAAAAAAACAAACTAAAATTAGATTTGGAAGGTTTATTTCAGTCAAGACACTTGAGTGGTGCAACGAGTCCACAATGAGGCAAAGAGGAAGCACATCAAGCGACCTGTATTAAAATTCAACTCGGTAATTTGATGTACGAGCCACCGTCACGCTTAACAAACGCAACATCTCGCACTCTTCCTGGTTGCGGGATGTTTACGACTGAGCTGTAACGAAAGGGACTTTAAATGTAAGATTTCAATGAAAAAAATACTCATTAGATTAACATAATTTAGGACACTTAACCACAGCACTTCTAATGTGTAACTAACACGAACTAAAACAATCATGTTCCCATCGGACTTTGCGTGGGGAGCGGGAACTGCTGCGTATCAAATAGAAGGTATGTAAACACAACCACGAGGTTTATGAATCACTGATTACGTGGGTGACTTCAGTGTGGTATGATATTACGGTTGAAGTCATACCATAGTTTGTATGCATTGATGTAATGTGACCCTCATTTACAATCGAGACAGATTGTGATCTTAAACTCAATCTACAGAGTGTAAACAGTCTATGGAATAAATTAAGCTCACAAGTCCCCTTAATGTTAATCAACAGCCAATTTTGCATAATAGAAGACAAATTACAGCGAAATCCGAACCATATTCTGTGAGAGAAAAGACAAAAATAGACTAAATGGATTCAGTGAAATCCACCGACGCACCAAGTCCCAAAAGAAACATTACTGTGATTTTTTTTTTTAAAGCCATCTTACAAAACTTTTATTAAATGAAAGAACCTATTTGTGCGCATTGAGGTGGCTGGCAGGCGGACGGCAAGGGACCAAGTATCTGGGACACGTTTTGTCACGAGAAAGGCAGAGTGTTTGGGGAGCAGGATGGAGATGTGGGCTGTAACAGCTACGAGCTGTGGGAGAAGGACCTGGAGTGTATCCAGCAGCTTGGACTGACGCACTATCGCCTGTCTCTCTCCTGGGCCCGCCTCCTACCTGATGGTACCACGCGACACGTCAATCAAAAAGGTATTTCCGCATTCCCATTGGACCAGTGCAACATTTGAATCCAAATCCACACGATTGAACAAGCAAGTTTGATGATTGTGGTGTAGTTTTTACCTCTTAATCCATTAACAATCCATCCTGCAGGTGTGCAGTACTACAACAAGGTGATAGATGATTTGCTGGCCTGCGGTGTATCACCTATGGTCACACTCTACCACTTCGACCTGCCTCAGGCTCTCCAAGATCAGGGTGGTTGGAAATCACCGGGTATAGCGACCTTGTTTGACAGTTATGCAAAGTTTTGCTTCCAAACATTTGGTGACCGAGTCAAACTTTGGATCACAATCAACGAGCCATATGTGTGCGCCAAACTGGGCCATGAGGACGGCATCCATGCTCCGGGGTTAAAAGAACCGGGGACTGCTGCCTACCTGGTGGGCCATAACATGCTGCGTGCCCACGCCTTGGCCTGGCACAGCTACAACTCCCTCTACAGGTGGAAGCAGAAGGGTGCTGTGTCTCTGGCCATCAACAGCGACTGGCTTGAACCATCAGCGGCAGGTTGCACCGAGGACGTCGCCGCCACTGAACGCGACCTCGCATTTACTCTGGGTTGGTTTGCCTGGCCTGTGTTTGTCACAGGAGATTACCCAGAAATAATGAGATCTGCCATCGATGCTCAGAGTAAGAAGCTGGGGTACAGCGGCAGCTCGAGACTGCCCAGTTTCTCCGAGGGTGAACCTGCCATTCTGGGCACAGCTGACTTCTTTGCATTGAACTACTATACATCTCGTAAAGTGAAGCCAGGGGGAGGTTGTGGAACGACGTTGTGTATGAAGAGTGACCGAGACGCAGAAGAGGTTCTGGATCCTTCTTGGCCTATTTGTGGTGTGTCCTGGCTCGCTGTGGTGCCTCATGGCTTGAGGAAGCTTCTCAGTTACATCAAGGTAAAACTACAACCACCGGCCATCTTTTGACGTGCTTCTCTATGTCATAATCAGCCCCCAGTCCTTGTCAAAAGTACTCCAAACAAGGCTCAAACATGCTTTATTTTGACTGTCAACATCAGCCAGTTAAAATGTGAAGCCATTTTTCTTTTTTCCCCTCGGCTTCAAACTGAGATGACCACTAGGAAGACAAATCACCTTCAACCAAAACAAGGAGAACGCTGACATTTGTTTAGAGTCTTGCTATTGATTTTGTATGCCGTAATCTCCATTTAACACCTCCAGAAACACATTGATGCTTCATTAGTGCTGTCACATTGAATGAAACAGTTACTTTGCTGAAAGTGTTTGCGATTGCAATTTCCTGCTGTTGTGACTTGTCACAGGCCATTAGTTTGAGCTTGGCACCGTTGAAATGCAGCTAAACGGCACAATGTAGACCAATCTGTCTCTCCCTGAAATGTCTGACAGCTCAGATGCCTTGTTTGACAATAATATTTGCCCTGTGATTTTTTTTTTTTTTTTTTTATGTCCAGGACACTTTCAACAACCCAGCGGTCTACATCACAGAGAATGGCTTCTCTCAGGTGGGGCGGCTGCAAATCGAGGATGCCCAGCGCTCACAGTTTTACAAAGACACCATCTTGGAAATGGCTAAAGGTAATAGCTAATAAATCAAATAACCATTAGCAGAGAGTAGAGGGATCCAAGCCAGGTGGGGAAATGGCTGTGAACTATGATCTTAATTGAGAATTTTGGAAACATTTTGCAGAGCACTTTGTTGTCAGACCTGCAGCTGCAGATGAATAAGTGCCCTGCAAATTGTCCTGAGTAAAATCAAGGCTGTTCTGAAAGAGTAAAGTGGTCTGGTACATCTTCATCTCTTTTTTTTAGATGCAAAGATTGGTTCCCAGCAAGTATCTTTAAATAACACCTCAGTTTTTTCCCACATTATTGACAATGCCCACCATCTGTTCGCTATGGTGAAAGAGATATATAGGTGGAATTACTAACTTAAAGGCAGATAGTTGATTTTTGAGTTTCATTCTCAAATCTTCAAATGCCTAAACTCTGAGTTGCTGCTATTGACTGAGCCACCAACCCAATGTGTTGCTATTTGACAGCGATAAGACCCAAAAACTCTCCTCTCTCTTCCAGAAGTTACATAGTTTCACTATAAATTCCAAATTATGAACAAATCAGCATTTAATCAATTATTTTTTTATCCTGTGAAAGCTGAAGTAAACACTATTTTCATCAGTGCTAATTTATCTGCAGACCATAAGGCTTAAGAATTATTGCCCCAGTACAAAGCTGTTTGTTTTGGCACCACCACCTGGCCAATCTGTGTACTTTCTTTCTTGCCAAGGACACTGAAATTTATCGGCTAAATTTAGGAGCTCTAGGATTTGTGGTTTCTTTGGGATTGCAAAGCAGTAATTCAAGGGTAGACAAATGCAGAAATAGTTTTAGCCTGTTTGACATTTTTAGAGATGTTCTTTGATAGTTATGAAAACACAGATAATGCACGATTAACCAGGAAGTTTGCAGCTGAAAAGCATCTGTGTTTTTTACTTGTGTCGCATGGTTCATGCAATTTGTTTTTTTCGAGAAATATTGACAATAACACTTAAAGTCAAATATCATCAATCTTAAAGATGGCGGCTTCTTTGATACAAACAGAACTTTTTAAAAAATCTACACAACTACAAGTCTTTTCCCTGTGTTCATGTTTAGCGATTGAAGAAGATGGGGTCAGTGTGCGTGGATATTTTGCGTGGTCGCTGCTGGACAACTTTGAATGGGCCGATGGATTCAGTGTTCGTTTTGGATTGTTTCATGTGGACTTTGAGGACCCAATGCTAAGACGAACCATTTACCAGTCCGGACGGGAGTATGCAAAGATTATCTTGAAACACAAACAAGATCTATCCAGAAAAGATGGACAAATAAAATAAAAAAATGTTTCCCTTGTACATTCTTAATAAACTAGCAGTTTTTGCATCTGACTCAGACATTTATTTGATCTGATGAATCCAGTTTAATGAGGCACATGCTTCCTTTCCCAGGAGATTCAACACCGAGAGCACAGTTTTTGTCTCTGAATTTCTTTCAGTCTGAGAAGAAAGTCCAACAAATAGGCTAACTTGGTCGCCTTTTTAGAAAATCTGACTTCAGCAGGACATGTGAGGACATGGACAGTGTTCATTTGATCAAATGTTAGTATTCTCCTCCTATCAATCTGTACAAGGAGGCTTTTGGAAAGGGCCAAGTCAGCTTAAAGACTGAGCCGTATGAGTTTGTCAGTGATTAAGAATAAAGGTCCTGAACAAAAGCATGTTACGTGCCTGTGTTCATGCACACACCTTATGTGCATAATAACATGAGTATAATACTTCGTACTGTACTCCTGATTTATTAAAGGGTTAAAGAAAGTCTAAGTAAAAAATTAACCAAACATTATACAGTCCATATGGTCATTCTTATCATATTTGACACAAAGTTCTTGCACCACCTCACCTATCATGTTGAAGGGAACCACAGAATCATATTGGGAGATAAAAAAAGAGTCAACCTAGTCATTATAATGCAGTCAGGCTGCATAAAGCACCCTCCAGACAACTATGAGATGATGCCAGCTGAAAGCAACAGATGTCCTGCCACAGGAAGAGAGTGTAATGCCATTTGTGTTCCACTGACAGCTGTGCAAACTCTCTACCTAAAGAAAGAAAAGAGGGGACAAGGCAAAAAGTCTTCTGTTGATGCTCTGTGCATGCTGTGATGAAGGTAGGATCATTATATGGAGTTCTGAATACCTCGTTGTGAGTTATATAAAATATAAGGCTTTGACATTGGTGTTTATCTGACTAAAAGAATGTGGGATAATATAGATAACAGATATGTAAAATTTGAGCTTGAGAAAATGCATGTTAAAATCAGCTTGGTTGTTTCTTTTATCAGTTGTCAGAGGACCAGAGGAGGATGAGCAGTCTAACTTCACCTGTTTGTGAGCCTACAGTGCCACCTTGTGGTTTTAAACGGAACTACTGCGTTTAATTCATCAGCTCAGCATGTGCTGTGCTGGGCCCTCGCAATATGGTGTCACATGATGTGCTGCTTTGATTAATAAAATGCATCCTGTTGGTTTAACAATAAAAAACTAAAGCGGCTCTCCGACCACGATTCATCACAGATTTAACACAATTAATATTAATGCTCTGATGTGAAGGAAAATGTCATTTATATTCTGAGTTGGGAGACTTTGTTTGCATTAATAAGCATGGTGTATCGTGACATCCAGTTGGCTGTGCATACTGTTTTCAACAGATGTGAGTAATACCCTTGTGGTTCTCCTCCATCTATGTCAAGCCGAGTGAGATTCTCCTTTGTCTTATGATGAATAACAAGCTATTGTGGAAACATGAATAATGCCACCGCAGCTCGCATTAGAACTTCTATGCAGGCTGCTTTGAGCACAGAGTCGAACCACGTTCCACAGTCTTCTGACGGTAATGAAGTTCATCGGATATGTGAGGCTCTGTCAGGGGCTGCTGGTGATCCTTTAAAATCTCCAAAAGGTTGATGGTGACATGCAACAAAACACTTAGCATTTTGTCGACAGATATGACACATGTCATGTGAAAACACCGGTGAGGAAAAAAAAAATCAAAAATCAAAATCAAACAAAGAGTTCATATATATATATACATAAACTTTTGGAGTGAAAAAGAAAAGCACAGATTGAGAAATTCTCTTACCTGTCAGACAAAATCATAGCCAAAGCAGGCCTGAATCAAGTTTCCCATGATTCATCAAAGCAGCCAAAGGGCAACTGAATTTCCAGCTAGGAGTTGATTAGCAATTCCACCGACTGTCTCCCAGTATTGATGGATTCCATCTTCCTCTAACACTGGCTGGATGGATCTGGATGGGTGAAAAAGAACCGCCACTGCTGCTGTGAATTGATCGAATGAAATATGAGCAAGAAGTTACTCCCCACTTAGTTCATGTTGAAATTAGTCATTTGCGGGGAACTGAGGAATAATATGTGCCTATTCGCAGGTTGGAAAGCTTAAAACATTAATTAGCTTTTAAATAATTCAATCCTCAAGTCTCCTTAATAGCCCAACTTCGAACATTCAACTTCAATTCATTACAGCGGGCAGAATTTATTCTGATTAGGCCGTGATGTAGAAAGTCGCAGACGAAACCATTTCTAAATGTGCTCTCCAATTAAACGCCAAATATATCATGTGTATGGATAAGTTGCATTTGACAATGAATTAGTACGTTTAATTGTAACATTCAATCACATTCCGTGGTGGAGATTTACCCCGAGGAACATTCTGGCAAATTACAGAGAGGCCCATTTGTTTTGGACCAAATTCTGCTCATATTTTCACAGGCGCTATGAAATATTTAATAACACGGAAATTAATTTACTTATTATGGATCAAGGAAATAATTTAGCTGCTGATCAACTTTTTATTGTGAATTATAGGAAACGCGCAATCTCGTTTATCTGTGCAGTGCTTACAGGTGCAAAGGGTATGACTTCTGGCAAATAATTACCATTTTCTATTTACTGATTACCCTCATATGCATATTCCCCGGAGAAATTGTATAATTAGATTGTTGCTTCAATATCAAGATGAAGAGACGTCAGCCACTCCCTTCCTCTGGAGCGCACATACAAACCCATCTCTTCCCTTTCCTCACACTCCCATTGTCTGGGTCTCTCAGTCAGCTGGTGAGGGACCCGAGAGGGGCCCAAACCACCACTCAGCCTGTTTTTTTTTCTTCTTCTTTCTTTCTTTCTCGTGCCTTTTTTCACTCACTCTCCGTAGCTCATCATCTTCCCCCTCTCCTAATCGCATTGCTCATTTTCCATTGACAAGAGAGTATGAGGAGAGAGGGAGGAGGAGAAGAAGAAGAAGAAGAAGAAGAAGAAAAAAACAGCACAAACTTTCTAAATCCCATTGACCTACTTCGCCAGACATTTCACTGGGAATTCATATTAGTGCAAAAGTGTTAGAAGAAGAAATGTTTTCTCACCCCCCCACACCCCACACCCACCCCCTCCTCCGTCTTCCTCTCTCCTCACAAACCCATCCTTCTCTTTCTCTTTCAGCTCGAAGCCATTTTCCTCACATGCTGTATTTGATCCTGTATGAGCACTACAGTACATTATACAAGTGGATAAACGCCTTACTGTGGCATAACCAGCGGTTTGGAGCCCCGTCACCACTTTTTGACAGTGGCGTAAGAAGCGTGACATCGGAGCAATAAAAAGCGCTTTGAGAGAACGCCTTTGATTGATGAATTTGGCGGCGGAGACAAGATTGAGGGGGATGAATATTGCTAGGCCTTGAAGACAGGAAGTGGAATTATGACAGACCCATACAGAGAACTAAAGCGTGGAAACGAAAAGGGAATAAAAAAGAGAGAAAGGCAATTCAAATCTTTTTCTTTTAAGTCCCTCCCTGAGGGACTGCAGATGACCCTACTAACGACTGTTGAATTTCTAACTCCCTTGAGTGTGATGGCGCTGCATGATGGGAGGGGGTTCGCAGACCTGCCTGAAAAATTGAAAGCTCCTAGAATATTCAGCTAACCCTGTGCGCTCAGTTGGGGGGTTTATGATGGAGGTGGGGGTTTCACATGCAAAGATTGGTATTCAGGGTCTGTGCATGTGTGTGTATGTGTGGTGGGTAAGCCCAGAGGTGGCGGCAGGAGAGAACCCCCCTCTGTGTGCGTGTGTGTGGTGGCCAATGAGCCGAGCGCTGTGTCTCGTGGGAGCAGTGGTGGGAGTGCAAGTGACAGTCAGTGAGAAAAAGAAAAAGAGACAATTTATGGAACCTTTAGAACCGAAGTGACTATAACTGTGATGGCGGTGTAGTTATCAGGCCCGGATCCAAGCAGAGAGACTAATGGCGTGGATATAACCTTGCGCTCCCAATATGCAAACACAATGTCATCAACAAAGAAAGAGTGTAAAATTCATCGGATCTAAATCTCGTCTGAAACTTTCCAGACAGAAAGTGGTTACCTGTGGGTTTTATCTGGCTGAACATAATGAAGGGAATACAGAGGGCAGCTCGAGCTCGCATGAGCTTCGTTCCACATTTTCTTCAATCAAAAATCTTACAAGCACTTCTGGTACTCATTTTCATCGTTTCGGTCATAATGATATTCAGCAAGATAAGTGCTGTGATCTGAAGACAAGCTAGAGAGAAATCAGTCGAGACAAGAAACAAGCATTCAGACGAAGAGGACCGGTGTTTGTCAAACAGAGGCGAGCCGAAATTCTTGTCAATCATAGTTTCAAGAACGACTTCCTCCTTCAACTTCAACTCATTTTCCTGATCGCTTTGATAGATTAGTACATATATTCTTTTTATTTTGGTTTACTTCCAGACAAAGTAGCCTTCAGACTGTGAGTTCATGGACAACCTGACCTCCGATCATTGACTGCACAGCTCTGAGGAACCCACAGGTGTGGACTCAAGTCACAAATCTGATGATTTTAGACTCCACTTGACAACAACAGCATCCGACCAAGTAGCAGAAGACAGCATGAAGCACTAATGTTCGGTAACCGAGCTCCATTCAGAAAAAAATCTAACAAATATAATATAATTCAACGGGAACAAATGCTAAGTATTTGCGGTAAGCAAAGTTTAGGACCTGGAACTTGACTTACAAGTTGACCTGAGACTTGCATAACAATGACTTTGTCCCACATTTGGTTGAAACAAAATTACATCTGTAAAAATCCAGACCTCACTTATACAATTTAATCGGCTATTCATGCAGCAGTTGCCTTGAAATTTCCAAGGTCTGTCTGTGTTACATTCCTCTCATCACTCCCTGTAATGCCCACAGCAGGGTACTGATTTTGAACTGAAGTAGGTCATCCTAATGTGAGATAATCAGTCTGTCATCACCCACTTAGCTAGCTTGTTGCAAGGGGAAAACAAGTCAGACAGAGTGGCTAACACGAGTAAAAGAAAAAACCAGGGCTGCTAAGATTTTATAGAGAGCTGGAGAGTTTCTTTGGGAAAAGAAAAGGAGATAAAGGTTTTCTTTGTGCTATAATACCCAACACTAGGTCGGATAATTGTCTGTTTATCCCCGGTTTATTGATAATCTGGCTCAAGACTCTATTAGCTTGTTGACGGTCTGACTTAGCTCAGTTTTCTTGCCCAGTGAAACTTCAGTTTAGTAGTTTTATTCTGAGATTTTTTTTTCTTTAACTGTTTAAAATCTCATGCAAAAAGAAAAAGCATGAAAAGCATGTCATGTACGTGCCACATTACATCGTACATTTACTGTATCGCTCCGCTCCTGCACTTTTTTCTTGGAGCCCCTTTTTCAAGGTATTTCCTTAAACAACAAGAGGTTCCCTTTGAAAACCTCCGCAGCTCATCTTTGATTAACTGCAAGCGCTTTAGGTCCAGGCCTTTTCAAAAGAGAGCGGACGCGTAGGGCGCAGAGCAACAGTGCACGCGGACTAATTAACTCTAAGTGTTGTACGACATGCTCCCTTCTCACCCGTGTTGTCACTCAGGGTTTGAGTGGCGCTAATGAGAGAATTATCTAGCCTCGGACCCTGGTAATGCATTCAAATGAACACCAGCTGACCTGACTTATGAGATGGCTTTTTAATCTCACCACTTAATACCAATCAGACCTGCTTTCTCATGTGCCTACACTGGGAGGGGCCCTCTGCTCCAAATGCCGTCATCCATTTTTTTCCCCCCGACTGTTGATCTAAGGGAGAGCGTTAATTGTCTTGGATGACTCAAGGGCCTCTGCTGATATTATGCAGGAAAACCTCAGGTGTGTGCAGGATAAAACAGGTGGATATGGCTTCTGAAAAGTGTTCGCCGGGCATCAAAGTGAAAAAGTGTTTGGTTGTGTGTGCATGCGTGTGCGTGCGTGTAAGCCCCTTATCATGAGAAGCCAGTTGAGGATTAAGAAGGTTAATAAGGTCACGAGTTTGCAACAAAAAAAAAAAAAAAAAAATCGGTGACATACAACAGAGCTTTGGCATTGTTGAATTACCATAATCATCAAAGTTTTGGTGCCTAAACCTGTGACTCAATTGTTGTTCCTGCAGTATTTCACATGCAATGCAAACGTGAATTTATTAATTGCCTGCTGTTATTACCAATTTAAGCATTTATACTTCAGCAAATAAGCCTGTGTTTCAAATTGGATCAAGGTATTTTCAGTTTGTTGTCTTGCGAGCTTAACTGTGATGGTTTGTTACAGCCAGACAGCGCTGAATTTGTGGGCAACATGAGCAATAAGCCCTTTCAAGTGTTTGGGCTGTAGCCGTTTTTGTTTTGCCAAGCGCTCGAGGTAACAAATAGCAGATCAGCCAGAGTTCAAGGCTGCTCGCAAAATGGTTGGTGCGTTTCAATGCCTTTTGGGGAGACTTTTATTGTTATAAATCTTCTGGCGCTCTCTCTCGGCGTGTATGTTTGAGTGACTGTGAGCTTGTGTGTGCCAGGGAGTCGGACGCGAGCTCAGGCAAAAACATCTGCAAGTTTTGTGCAGATTTAGAGAGCAAATGGACCCTCCTGGTCTGCAAGCATCCCACACTTGCATCCTGCAGAAGTGTGTCAGAAAAGGGAGAAAAAAAACAAACAATTGATGAGTTGAACATGCACAGTCTTTCCGCCTCCCTGAAGTCATTAGAATCTATATTTTGATATTGTTCACAAGCAGTCAGGATTTGCCTGAACGAGGTCTAATTAAAGGGATTTAATAGGATTTGCTTATTGCTGATTCAAGGAGGTGGTTGTGATTCCTTTGGTTGCAATTTCACCCTGCAATGTACATTTTTAAGTTTTCGGATAAACTGAGGAATAAGCTCTTTGGAGTGTTGTCATCTTGAAGGGAGCGGTAAAAGATACTATGCTGAAACTGCAATAATGACTTTATTAGATTCATGATTATGCAGCTCCTTTTTTCTTCCCTGTTATACTGATATCAACTAGTTTGGATCGGTTCAGACAGTTTTATGACTGCTCTGCCTGTGTGATCAAACCTTGTGTCAAAATATTGCTCTAATTACGGGGGGGGGGAGTTGTGTTGTTAAGGACTCACACAGAGAGACACAGAGCATTCAATTATGTGTTTCTAAGTAAGGCGTATTGTATAGCACATCTTTATGTGCTGCTGGTTGACATAATTGTGCACTAAAGATCAGCTAGTGTGTTGTGTCACAAGTGTGTGTGTGTGTGTGTGTGGCAGAGCTGCAGCTTTTGTCTCTCTATCTCAGCCCACAGGCCTATTGTCATGCAGCCGCTCAGGTAACAGGCCCAGTCGTCACTCATCTGCCTGACGGCCGCTGCTATTTGCCCTGACTGTGACTGATGATGGCAGTGTGGGATGGGAGTGTGTATGTGTTAACACCAGACGGTGTGTTGTACCAAAGGGGGGTCTGCGGCAGGTAGGCAGGCAGTGAGGGAGGCGAGATTGATACCACCCTGACTGAGGGGCTGGGTTAGAGGCTAGTGGGCAGTGCTGCATTCACTGACCATGCCTGTGAGCAATACAGGGGCTATTTGGCACAGCAGCAAGGACAACAGTGCTGGAGAAATGGTTTATTTGCCACATGGACAGATAGACACTGTAAAGAAAGTTGGAGCTGGCAGTTTGGCTCTGTGTAGTTTAATGACATGGAGGACCAAGAAAAGATGCGGCTCCACAGTGGACGGGGAGTTTATTTCGTCTCTAAAACAGTGGTTGTCAAACGACAGTGTGAAAGTCCACAGGGGTAGAGTGAGTCATTGCAGAACTAAAAGTAAATGAAGCGGTTTCATGTCAAAGCAATAAATAAACATGGCTGCTTTTATGCCAGCGATGAAAACAATCTGTTGTGTAAATCTTTGTACAGAGCAAAATTAAAGACATCAGATGTCTGAAGAAATTGAGGCTAAGAAAACATTTCTAACTTGATCTTGCCAAAAAATACAATCCATGATTGTAGTGGGGAAATCTATAGTCTTTCATATCCAAAAATTAGGGCAGCTTGGGTAAAGTTTACCTTGTTATTTGCTGTTATTTCATTAATATAAGTTTGACTTGGCCTTTCGCATTTCTAATTTCCTCTTTATCATTGGTTGATAACAAATAGGTAGGCTTACATACATTTTTTTTTCATGCTTTTAAAGTGGGCCATGACAGAAAAAGCTGCTGCTCTGAAATGACAGACTCTCCTCTAAATGCTATTTTGGCTTACTAAAAAAAGCATAAAGCTGGTTTGGAGTGACCCGCCTGCGCTGTCGCTGCTGCAGACTAAATGGGCAGAAGGAAATGACTGTTGCCGACAAACACACACACACACACACACACACAAAAAGCAGTCTCACAAGATTATCTGAAAAAGTGTAAAAATCAAGTAATTGAGCATGGTTACCAGCAGAGTTTTTATCAGGTGATTATGTAAAGGAGACTTAAATCCTGAATTACAAATACCTTTATCAGAGGTCGCATGTACATGCATTTACATTTATGAACGTCGGTGCATGTGAATTCACGTATGAGCGTTCTCATGCGTCTGCTGTCCCGCAAGATCAATGCGTCCCCATCGATGTTGTCTTGCCCTCCGCACGTGAAGTGAATGGAGGGGGGGGGGAGGTGGCAAAGGGTGGGAGGAGAGTGGGATGGGAGGTGCGCGCTAAATGGATGCGATGCAAATGGCACCAGAGGACATAGGAATCAATTTACCTTATTGAAACAAATGAGAGCAGCTCAGCCCTGCCATGGCGTGTTCCCTTTTTTTTTTGGCCGCCCCCATTGTTATTGTAATTAACCCACCCAACCCAGATCCCTGACCCTCTCTTTCACAAACGCTACCAACCCCCTCAACAACCCTGTCGGTGCCTGTCTAAGGTCCCTTTTACCCTAATGAAAAAGCCTTCGAGGTGCCCAGGTAAAAATGTAGGCGCCATAATGGTGATTCATGGCCCTGGGTGACATGCTAAAAGGCACAGGAGATCTGCCTAGGAAAGCATTTAGGAAGAGGGTATTCCATGTATGAGCGCCAACGCCCCCTCCTCAGCACCCACCCACATGCACACAGAGACACACACACACACACTAAGCCCCCACCTGTAATGACTTACGGACAATCCCTGCTCCCAGCATGCTCTCATTGTTATAAACTCCCCACTCCTCACATGCACGGAATCCCAATAACCAAAATGGACTCTGTGTATCGTTGGAATGACCTCGGAGGTAAGTGGCCGGCACGACGCCTATTTCATAGAGTGATGTGTGACGTCCTATTGAAAATTTGCCATTCTTCTGTTTAGGTGTAAGGCCACATTGACGCCTAAACTCTAATTCCCCAGTGTGGCATGGGCATTGTGTAGGGGTCTTTGGGGGGGATGGATCGATAGTTAGAGAGAGCGATGGGGTCACGGTGGAATCGATGCACTGGACAAACGACCTCCCGTTGCCGCTCGCACCTTCCAAGCCACTTGACACCTGAGGCGATCTTTACTGAAATGTCCTCTGCTGAAATGCCACAGGGCCACGGGCTGCTGAGCAGTCACTCATGCAAGGCTCTGGAATCAAGTAGTGTATGCAAACCGGGTCTGCTGTCATCCACGGTGAAAGGCCTTGGCTCAGCATTACGACATAAACAAAACTCATGCACCTGAGAATGTCAATTACTTGCCGCCTTGCCCCTTCGGACGGCCCTGTGCTTGATGGCCAAATTGGGATTAATTTGGGGAGGATGGGGGCCAGTGTAGAGGTGACACCGTGTCGTTCCACCCGAAAAGGGAGAGAGGCGGCTGTGGAATGGAGAACAGAAGCATCAGGCCAGCTTGATTGTTCCCCTATTACCCTACACACCGTTTTTTTTTTTTTTTTTTTTTTTTTTGCATAAGCGGCAAAAGGCGCTGATGAAAACAAGTGGCGGTTTCAGGTCGGAAGCAGACACCCAGAAAATGAGCTTTTTTTCCCCCCCTTTCCCTTCTTACCCTTCCGCTGGGCCGCATAATTCAGAAGAGCCATCTTGTGGAAATGTCATCGTGTGGTGGCGGTGAAGCAAGCAGTGTGACAGAATGCTGTAACGCCTCCCGGGCTGGGGCCCTCGCCACGCTTGCCACGCCCGAGTCGGCCTGACCTTGCAGGTGCTGATATATGCAGCCACATTGGTGTCAAAAAATGGACAATGGGTGCCTCTTCTTTCTGGAAGGTTTCAGCCACCGCCAGCTCAACTTTTCCTCCGATTTGGGTTCAATGAGAGGTGGCGAATATTTCAAAGACAGGCTGTATGTTTATTTGCTTGAGGATATGGATTTCTTCCCTTTTTTCCCCTCCTTTTCTTTTTTGAACAGAGGTCAATTCCCCACTGTGCATTCCCCTTTATGCACAGACTCCCTATTCTTCATTCATCTTACCTGCTGACACATCTGACAACACGCTGCTGTATTATCATCTCCCAACCCCCAGCTCTCTACCCTCCACAACAACACAGAACTGGCTCGACTCCTCCACCCTTTCTCCTTCTCCTTTAGAAAACTGATTATAAATGGTCAATTTGAAAATAGACTGGAGAGTCCCCAAGGCTGCTTGCCTTGTCAAATTGAAAAGGGACAAGGACAAGTCAGTCGACTTGCCCCCTGTCCGCCGTCCTGATATTTCCGAGGCAGGCGTACGAGGGGGAACATAACAAATTCGCCCCATGCGGCAGGCAAAGCGATGGCGAAGGATGACGAGGGAGGGTGGGGCGGCAGCGAGCTGAGGATCTTCAACATCTAGCCCTCAGCATTTATATCACAAGTCTCCACAAAGAGTCTATGGATCACTCCAGTGGGCTGGTGTTGGCAGTATCAGGAAAAGCCATAGGCTGTCAGGGAGTATGTGCCTTTCATATTTCACTGTAGACAGCCTTCCCTTCTCCCGGCCTCACTCACAGCAGCCTTTGAGGATAATATCTTCAAATCTCTCCTTGCCACGCTGAGAGGCTATTTTTAAATAGATATTTATTTCTCTCTCTCAATTTTTCTTCCCCCCCCCTCTCTCTCTCCCTTCTGTCCTACAGGTACAGCTTTACCGCTTGTGACCAGTGGAGAAAACTGCACAAAACAAAGAAACGCTCGTGGCAAGGCAGGCTTTTTTTTTTTTTTTTGTCAGCACGAATCTATGAGTCTTTTTTTCTGTCTCTATTTTCCTCTTCCATTCAGGTTTTTTTTTGTTAAAAGGAAATCTATTTTGTTTGTGTTTTTCTCCTCCTTCATTAAAAACCAATCACACCCTTCCAACTTCACCAAAGTATTATTAACAAAGCAAATAAAATACTCGGTAAAACTTTGCTTTGGCACAACACCTCATTATGCTGAGGCCTGGTCTCATCAACAGAGTGAACAAATACTTTAATTTATGAGTCTTCCAGTGATCTGCAGTGACTTTTGTGTTAACAATAAAGCTCCTTTCTGATTAATCACACTAGTGAGATGGAAAGCATCCTTTGATAAAGCCGAGATGTCCACTGCAGCATGATTCATCAGGGAAGACCTTGCAATCAGATGGGACGTGTGCCTTTTTCCCAACACGTACCCCCCCCTCTCTCTTCAGAATACATTAGAGGAGTGTGAGCGACGGAATCATCAGATACCGGGAGGTGAATTGAAGTGGTCATGAACTTAGTGTCAAACTCAAATAGCTGAATGGCGATAGATAAAACAAACAAAGGACGTGAGCCGCTTGCAGAAGCGGGCGAGGAGATGCGCCCGGCACTGTCGAGAACTTTCACAGATAAGGCCTGCTCGCCCCTGCATAGCAATTGGGCCATTATCGAGCGTGACCCCTGCTGCAACTGTAACATATGACCCTAAATTTATGTATTGCATGAACTTTCTCCCCACGTCGTGTGACATGAGTTATGTTTCATGTTGAATTGTGAGCTGTCCTGCTTTCCCCCAGGGTGCTAAGTCCTCCTGACCCACTGCGAAAGAAAAGAAGAAAAAAAAAAAGGTGCATAGAAATTTATGGGCTGCGACTTTCTCTTTGGGCTGAATGTTGCTATTAGCGATGTGACCGTGCTTCTGCTTGAGTATTTTTTGGAGGGGGGGGGAGATGAATGCACAGTGATACACAAAGCTTGTTCACTGAAAAGACTTATACTCTTCGTCCTTTAAGGTTTCGCCTCAAAAAACTGACAGCTTTCCCGTCTGAAACGATTTTACTCTCACGTTTACCATTGCAGACACAAGAATATAGATAAAAACAAGACTCCATAACTGGATGCTCTATAATACCATTCTCCTATATTCCCTAACGATTGTCTCTTGCACAGTAAGCACATTTGAACTTGTTGTCTGTTATTCTTTATCTCATTTCGCTCCTCTAACCATGGCTAATAACAGTTTTTTTCCTATCTTCCTCTATTTCTGGGCTAAGCCGGGTCTTAGAGCTGGTCCTCCGTTTTACAGAGAGGCAGAAAAATGCTTGGGTAAGCAGGGGAAGGATTCCTCTGTTGCTACTTCAGGTAGTCCCCTCCCTGCCTTTAGCTGAGATTTCTATCCTAGGCCCTTATTATCACCAAACAAGCACTTTTTGATGATGATAAGTAATAGCCACATCCCTGCGTGTAGGACTCACTTCTCAGGGGAGTAAGGAGAGCATGCTGGTCATTTTTCTTGCCTGTTTGGCGTCCAGCGTTCCCGGGGAAAATAGAGGCTGCACGGAGTCGAGGGCAATTCTGTGTTTGTGCAGCACTATTCACAACTGGAGGAATGAGCAGTAGATTGTGTGAGAGTAATGCTTTTTGATGTTTTTCAGCGCACTAAAACCGGTTTGGGAAAAACAGAACAGCAGACTTATTATAATGCTGATCACTAAAGGCACCATATCTCTTAGAAAAATGTAAGCTTACCCTTCACATTAGCGGTGAAATAAATTGGAAATGGCCTCGGCTCCGCGGTAAATATTTCAATATTGTTTAACTTTACAATGTGGCTTGAAAGAATCCCTGCGATAAATTCCCAACTTGATTGTTTCGGAAGAACAATGATTGAGAAGGATCGCATCAAACGAGGGGATGATTTAGAGGTCAGCGCTTCCTGACAGAAGTTCTGTAGTTACTGATCCTGCAGTCGGGTGACAGCAGTGTTTGAGGAAGGCGATGATAAGCTGCGGCCGAAGATAAAAATATCCTGCGATTGAGCGGACACAAATAAGCAGCATCTCGGGGCCTTCTAATCCCACAGACGTGCACGACAGCGGCCTGTCAAATTGCGCAGACCAATTTGAATGCACAGCGGGGGAACTTCCCTCTTTTCAATTTGGTGGGCATCTTGTTTATTTCCTGCTAGGACTGCAGCTCACTTCTAAAGACCCCTCTCGGAAAATATATAATTCAGTCGGATTTATGCAATAGTTCGATATTATAGTGTGTTAAGGGAGAAAAAAAAATTAAGGGAAGGGCTGATGGAGAGAGAAAGAAAGAGAAGGGGGAGTGTTGAAAGAGACACAAAGGATGGAGGGGAAAATTCCAAAAGGAAGCCGGAGAGGGTTGGAATAAACAGCAGAAAAATATCTTATTAGATTAAAGCTGAGGGGGGAAAACATAACTGTTTTTTGCAGTGAAAGTTGAAAGTTTAAGCTCTTGTGGACATGATTCCTCAGGTGTGGTCTAAAAAGTACGCCACTCTGCAGAAGTCGTATTCAAAATGAGTGTCCAGACCCGTATGTGAACCGCTCTGTCCTCAAGCCAACCTGGCCTTTGTGAGTATTGAGAAGGGAGGTAATGATGTTTCTTTCACGGATGCTATCTGTGACAAATGGGTAATATTTTCTGAGTATGTCTTTAAAATTCAAGGGGACTGAAAGCCCTTTCATCACCGGCAGATGTCCTGTTTGACAAAAAATTTGAAATACATATGTTAAAGGTCCAATGTGTGAGATTTATTCGAGGTTTCACCACCACTGCAGGCTTTCTACGCGTTTAGAAGGGGATGAAATAATGCAATAAACAACTTCACCGCTCGATGACACTAAATCCTACACACAAGACCTTTAAATGTGTGAAACATTTACATAAAACCTGATTTATAGCACTTGCCTTAGCAGATATGTAACACTTTTTAAAACAGTCTTCAGATCATTAAAGAATGGCGGTATGTTCGGTGCCTGTGGTCTAAGTATATACCTATAGAGTGCGTGGTCACATGAGGGGGGTGGCTCGCCCCCCTGTCTTGGTGGCTGTCACAGTGAATCCCTGAGCTGCCATTGAGCAGCCTGACCTTTGGCTCTGCCTTTCAGCGCATTGATCCACCGGTCGCTTTAAGCCAAAATGGCCTCCCTTGTCTTGCTTGCTCCCACCCAGTTAACCTGAGTTGCCTCGCTAACCGGCCTCTGACGTGTGGTTGCCCCCCCCCACATATGCGGCTCCGTGCACAAACTTGTCAAAATCACTGCTTCCTCAAATGTCCAAAATCATAATGTATTCAGACACACAAAAAAAAAGGGGAGGAGGGCTCTTATTGGAGGCCAGATGCACAGGGTCACGCGTTCTAATTTTAGGTGGTGTTAATTGCAGCCCTCTCGAGTGTCCTCACTGCCACCTTTGACAAAAGCACCATTCATAGGCAGGGCAGCCAGGCGGGCTGGCAGGGCGCCCGCATTGCCAGTTGTTGCTGACACCTCCTTGGCAGCGCCAGGCAGACTCCGGCTGAGGTGTCTACTAATACTGTCTTTCCAATGAGCATGCCTCAAAGTGCATGTTTTATAAGCAGGAATTTTGCATGCCCTCGTCTGGGCATGTAACACATGTGATGCCGGTCCCCTGTTGGATTTCAGAAACAAGTTGCATTGCGTTACAGCAGTGACAGACCTCAAGAGGCAAGCTGTAATTTCGAGATAAGGCCGATATTATCAAGACGCAGCGTGTGAGAGACAAAAATGAAACAGATCCCGTGTAGTCCATAAAACACTGTGGCTGTCTCGATCTAAGTGAGGGCATTTTGTCACTTTAAGGCCCGGGAGCTCACCTCTGAGTCGGGCCTCATAAACATGGTCCCCGCGAAGGCAATAGAGGCGCAGCACGTGCAGCACAAAGCAATTCAGCATTCTAACGCCCTGTCACCGGGCTCACATTTCAACCATTCTTTATTCTCTGCCACAGTTCCAGCAGGGTGTAAATTGTGCAGGGTTGTAATTAATCCATGTCAGGTCAGAGAAGAAGAAGGAAAAACGAAGGGAAACGAGCTGAAGTACGAGGTGCCTTTGATTATAGCACCCCTACCCCACCCCCTACCCCACCCCACCCTACTCCACTCCTCTCCCACATGCCTGCGCTATATTGTTTTGCATTCATGAAGGAAATCTGAGACTTCTACAGAGCCGGGGCCCTCCTATAGTACATTAATGTTTCTAATGCAGGCTAAAGCTCTATTTGTCCCATTGTACTCAGCCTTCTTTTTTTTGGGGGGGGGGGGGGGGGGGGCAGAACAAATAAAAAAATTATTTAAAAAAAAAATTATTTTTTGAAAAAAATTTTTAAAATAAAAATTAAAA
>JAQNCA010000020.1:1939081-1951066 GCA_029783725.1 Acanthurus tractus | reverse complement strand
CCCCCACCCCCCCCCCCCCCCCCCCCCCGCCCCCCCCCCCGCCCCCCCCCCCCCCCCCCCCCCCCCCCCCCCCCCAGAGCAAATTCTACATTTCTTTAAAAGACAATTTATGTTGAGCTCATATATGTGACTATATACATGATAAACCCAATCTCAACTCGCAGCATTAAATCAGGAGTGTGAAAATAAGTGAAATTATAATGTGCAATCCATAATATGCACAAATCTGTATAAAAATCCTCTTCCGTGCTGCAAAAGTTCTCGTTAAGTTATGGTGTTTGGAGAATAAAAGGCTCCACTGTACATCCAATTTTCAGGTTTAAACGAGGCAAAAAAAAAGAAGTTCATTATACTCCCACCTTTGATGATTTAATAATTTACCTGATTCAAGAGCGAGCTTTTTTGAATTAGTCCGATCAGAGGTGCTGCTGTCAATCATGTTGACAAACATTCGCATTTGAGGTTGGAGGAACGCTAGTCCTGAAAGGGCGCGATAGCATTCACTCACATGATTGACATTCACAAGTTTGACACTGGTGTCTTAATTTTATCCTGTGAAAGAGAATTAAATAAATTGGCACACAAAAGCTGACAACAATTCACAATTAAATATAAAGTCTGCAAAGCTGAAAATAATATGTCAAATTTGAGGCGAACAGGATTTGTTTGGCTCTGGGAAGGGCTTGGCGACACAGCAAACTGATATTGTATCAATATTGTGAGATGAGATATGATATTGTTTTTGATTTTGGATATTATTATATCTTTACATGGCTTAAATCTTTCTTTTCCTTGGCTGCATTCCAGTAAGGTTATGTTATTGTTTGTACTTAGCAGACTGTTGTGATTATTCTAGTATTTACCTTTACTTGCTCAATAATTATACTCGCACACTAACAATTATTTTTAAAAAACCTCTTTGTGCTATTTTCTTTCAGGGCATTCACAGTTTCTTGTGCATTATTCGAGAAAGTCAAGAATTTTTTTGACATCTGTGATGAAATAAAACATCCAGACATGCCCCACTCAAGAAAGGTAGGATTTAGAGAAATGTATTCGTAGAATATGGCAGTAGCCTGGAACAGACAAACAAACACTTTCTTTAGCGGACCTTGTGTGTTGTTTACATTTTTTTTGCAAGTTTCATGGCCACCATAGGTTCTGCAATACAATCTGTAACTTTATTGCTAGATGACACTAAATCCTGCACACTAGACTTTTAAGTTTGCTAGTCCTTTAACTTTTCATCAAGGGAAGAGCATCAGACATCAAAACAAAATTTCAGTTCCACTCCTCTCATACCAGCTCACTTATAATTTCCTTGCTGTCATTGTCTTGGGCCGACAATTTAGATATCAGCTGTGCTCATCAGCCAGTCGCATCAATCCAATATCACAGGGCATACCTGTATTTTTAGCCTATTATCTCGCTGCTGTCTTTTTAAAATACGATTCTTTCTCTGCTTTTAATTTCGTCGTGCTGCTGTTAAGTGCACCCTTTGACCTCCCCATCACCGCCCAGTCTTTTCAGATCCAATAGCTTCATCATCTCATCAGCCTCATCAGTGTCACTCCCAGTGTCTGGACTCCATGTGGGGATGTATCCTGCTGCTATTCATAGCAGACACCCCTTGATTACAAAATCTTCTGTTAAGCCTCAGTTGAACTCTGCATTTTGTGCTCATTAGAAAATGTTAGCATGCAACAAGTTAAAACGCCACCGTGAACTTAATGAACATCCAACCTGTTAAACATCAACATGTGAGCATTGACTTTGTGTTCATGGTGCTATGCTAACATCAGCATTAAGCATAAATCACCACTCGGCCTAAGTACAAGCTGGGTGTCGTCTCCTGGGGTTATCGATAAGCACCTGTCACACTTCTAGACCTTTGGCTCTATGTGGCCCTTACTGTTGATTTTATTGCTAATTTAGTGTTTAAGTGTGTTAAATTGGTGAGGAAAAACACCGTCCCCTTATTGGAATACAGTCCCAGTATTTAGCTTTTGCCTCTGAATAAGTAAACTGATTTGTTACTCTAACTTGTGAAGCTAACGAGTAAAGAACAAAGCAGAGTTTTTAAAATTTGACTCTTACTCCTTAACCCCTCTAGCTTTTTGCTGTATGATCTATAATTTCATCCAGTTTCACTTTGTAGAGCAACCTTTTTAGTTCTTTGGTTTTAATGCAGAGTACCTCCTTTTCCTGCTCTTGAAGGTTGTCTCCTACACCGATGCAGAAAGTGCTAGAAAGAGCTAACCGAATGCTCGCTGTAGTCTTTGTGGTGCGTTCAAGTGCAGCTTCTGGGCCAAGATGGGACGCAACTCTCAGCTTTCATTGCTGCTAGTTTTTTAAAATTTTTTAAAATTTATTTTTTTATTTAAGATATTTTTGGGGGCTTTTTCGCCTTTAGTGGATAGGACAGAGTTGAAACGGGTAGATAGAGAGAGAGAGGGGGTAGTGACATGCGGAAAGGGTCGGAGCCGGAATCGATCTTGCGACCGCCACTTGGAGGACTAAGCCTTCCGTACATGGGCTGCGCTCGCTACCGAACGAGCTAAACAGCGGCCCTAAAACTGCTAGTTTTTTTGTGTCAGTTTGGTGTGTCAGGGCCCTTAATCATGGTCTTAACTTTTTTATGTCTTGGCTACCGTATTCAGAGAAATCCTACAGTCTCCCTGAGCTTGGGACTTCTCTCTAACTGAATTGAGTTTGTGCATTCAGCATAGTTTAAATCAATAAAAGCTTCCGGAATGAAAGCAATCTCAGTCATGTTGTACACCAAAAAAAACCTAAAATCTGATATGAAACTTGTACAGCCAAAGATCGAATGGAGGTAAGTAATCCTAAAGGGCCTTTTCTTATCTCTTTTTTTTTCTTCTTGCAGAGCTTCACAAGTTTTGCTTCATTATTACTTCTGCTGAACATCTCTTTCTTAGCCTGGTGAACAGTGAGATGAGCAGTGGGGAATTAGAGACAGAGAGAAACGAGCAGAGGAACCACAGCGTAGAAACTTTTTTCAGGCTCCATTTAAACTTTGAGCAGATACTGGAATGTGTTTCACTTCAGACTCTCAGAGGATGAGGGATTTTGGGTTTCAGTTCCTGGCCTGGAGCTCATTTAGGCCTTATTAATCTAATTACTCGCCCAATCATACATATTCAACATTGCAGCGGTTCCCTCCAAAGTCTGCTATAAGAAGATGCCAGGACGAACTCAGCTGGATATACCTTTATAGGAAAAATTGCTGAAGCTTGCAAATTGTGCAAAAAAAACCCCTAAATGGCTGCAATTCATCACACGATTACACCAATTATGTCTCTGAAATTTGGACGAGCTCAGATCACAGACCTCTCCGTCTGGGATTCTTGGCAGCCGATCCCATGTGCGCACGAGTCTGAGATACTATGGCCCATTTATTTACCTTTAGGGAAGTCTGAGCCAGTATTAATGCCCTGACCATGATTCCCCATCATCTGCCTCAACCGGCTGGTGACACCAGCGGTTTACATATAGGTTTTTAATGGTCTATAGATATTCCCTCCATGTTTAGTGGGACTTTGTGTCAGACACAAGCAAAAGACGTTTGTGCCGGGCGCTGAGGTAGACGGAGTTCTTTATTTCTTGACGTGACAGCACAATGGTGTGGCTAACCTTGGGGGATCTGGCCTGATGGGGAATAGGACCTTGGTTGAGGCCCTACTTTTATTCTCTTGCTTTTCATGACCAGCGAGGCCGTGAATGATGTGCTGCATGCTTCAGACCCCTCATTCTTATCTTCCCAAAATACAAGGTTAGGCAGGAGGACCCCTCCCTTTCCCTATGCACACAAGTATACCTATTCTTTGAGCAAAACAAATCCATCACAACTTAAGTAAACATCCTTCTCTGGAAAAAAAAACTCTGCACAAACACACACACACACAAAAAAAATCAAAGAAGAGAAATTAAAGTACATTGTGAAAAATGAGTCAGCTGTCTCTTTCTGTGTAATTTTTCCTCTCCACAAGTGAGCAGCAGCCAGATCTGCACAAATCCAAATGCAATCAGACAGCTTCCTGGAACATGCACAGCATTACATACACCTTGCTCACCGTGGATTAAATTGCCATTGACAAAGTCTTGTTGTTGCTCTCTCTTTTCTGGATATGATTTGAATTGGATTCATGTAGACGTTTCTGACACAGTGAAATGGAGAGAGGGAGGAGGAACAGGCGCTGGGGGAGAGGAAAGGTGAGGACAGAAAGACACAGGAGCAATCAGAGACTGAGGGGGAGAGAGTAGGAGGAGAGATAAAAAGAAACAAATCAGAAAAAGGGGTTGAGCCAGCGAGAGACAGAGACGGAAGAAGAGGACGGGGTAAGAGAGAAAGAGAGCATGTCTGACTGTTTCACAGGTTCATTCTGATGCATGGAGACAGACAGGAGAATAGATTGGTAGCCTTGGGTGGATAAGGACAGAACCATTCCCCAGAGAGATGGATTAGACGAGAGAGTGGAAATAAATGATCGCAGATTTTAATGGCCTTTTGGCTTGCTGCGCCCCCCCTCCTCCCCTACTTTCCCATTTCCGAGTAGGGGGAGTTTTACAGTGATGACATTTTCACATGCCAACTGTCTACCTTTTGCAGTTTAACTCTCAAAAACAATCATCATGGTGTTCGGCGGTGGCACCGGGGTCGAGGGAATGTGGTAGAAGCGTGTCTGTCCTCCAGTTACAGATGTATGGCGAGATTGGGGAAACAGACACCTGAGCTAAAGTTACATGTAGAGTAGGTGACCTATTCATATCAGGATGTTTGTGCAACATCCACCCACTCTCTCTTTCCATTCAGAGGTCACTGTACAATATGGAAAGAGTCTAAAATTTCCTTTGTCCTTTTCACACATGCAGGGACACACAAGCAAATGAGGGTATACTGCTAAGTGTTACTGAATTTAAACAAGTGAGCTTCTTTCAGGTAAAATTCAAGATCTCACTTTTGTGGTTTTAGAGATCATTTCTCAGTTGACTCAGCATTCACTTCGATAAGAGCTTTCAGGAAAAGGTGTCATATGGTATGGGAAATTTGGTACAACAACGTCTGATACGACATGGAACAGCAGCAACTGTACAGTCCATTGGCTCAGCTTGTTTTGTTGAACAACCTTCTTTGATAACTGTGCCAAGATTAAATGTACAATGGCTGTCACACCCCTAAGCCTCATTACTTGTTTTCACCATTGGTAGCCCTAACTGTCTTCGCAGCAAGTCAGATGTTGGCGTTGAGCAGACGCCTGGAATACCTGAAAAGGTGTAGACAAGGGGTGGGTTTAGAAGCAAGGCATACTGGGAAGGTGTATCCAAGTTATCACAGTCTAAAGTTATTCCCATTCCCATCAACCACATTTTCAGATCCGACAGGAAGGTGTTTTTGATGAACTTGCTGTAGCCTATGTTACCTGCCATGCATCAAATGGTTGACATAAAAAGTTAGCTAGTTAGCTTATGAACAAAGTAAAGCATTCAGGAGCTACAGAACCAAACATCACACTCACAAGTCAGTGGAGACCGAAACAGAGTTGAAAATAAAGTGCATACTGGACCTGTTTAGTAGGTGCTAATGCTAATATGGCATCTGCTATACGTCTTACTGACTCTATGCTAACATTTCTAGCATATCAACTTTTTAAGGTGATATTATGCCAATGATTTGCTTATAGCACCGTTGCATGGCTTAAAAAATAGAAAAGCAAGCTAAACTTGGTAGAGGCACATTGTTATAATAACCGGATTGGTATGAAACAGAAATTTCTTTAAAAAAGCTCTCATATTTTATATTAGCAATGTTTATCTCACTTTCTTTTTACCAAGAGCTTGCCCTAAGATGAACTAAATGGTTTGCTACCCTGACTGAACTGTTGTCCTGAAAGCAGACCTCAGTTTGAGTAAGGGATGACAGGTTGGAGCGAACACATGTGTCCTACATTCCAGGAGCAGACTGGAGTGGATACACTGTGTGCATCTATCATCTGATCCCAGGCATAAAAACACAGCTGTTGTGAAATGTATATCTGTTCATACTGTTCATACACACTTAACATTGAATACCACTCCCATCCCATAGTACTTTCTTTCTTCCTGTGCCAAGAGGTGCGAAGGGCATAACACATTAATGACATACTGTTCATATAACCCTGCTCCACCTTATCTCAAAATGCAGCACCACATTAATCTTGGCAATTTTAACATTATATAAATGTGTTAGCGAGCATGTGTGTGCGTGTGTGTGCGCGTGTGTATTTAAGATACAGGGGAGCCGGCACATAAGTCAGTATAGTTGAATAATATACTTGGCCATTAGTTTTTATGGAAATATAGCCTTGGGTTGTGGAATAAAAAATGGGTCTCACTCCTAATTTCTGTTATGATAAGTTCCATACCTGATTGCCTCCATAAGAGGCAGATCTGTCTTCATAAGGCCTTGTGAGGCTCCTGACAACTATTTAGCTCTGCTAATCCATTTGTTTGATTTATTTCTTACAGTATGTGGCTAATGTCTTTTAAAGATCTAGCAGCTACACAGAGATTAAGGAAAACCAATTGCTGACAGATAGCATCAAATTTTTGAGCATCTAATCATTCTTGCATATCTTCCTCTCCTCAGAATTCCTTTTGGTTAATAAATGAGATGCCTTGATGAGCACAAGAGATACGGATGCTATTCTGTGCCAGTCTGGGCAAGATAATGATTTTGAGGGTGGGATAAGCATCACCTAAATAATGCAATGCACTACTCAAAATAAATTGATGACATGAAACAAATCGCAGCGCTCCAGCAGCTTAAACTCTGCTAGAAAAGAGGAACACAGAGGAAACAAAGCCTGTTGAGAATATTAAAGAAGGATTTAGTAAACTTTCTGTTCTTACTCCAAGACTTGTCTCGCTCCTCCTCTTCCCCTTTTACCCTTCCTTCTCCGACTAACAGTTCCTTCCATCACTTTCTGACCTCTAACCTGTGGAGGGGCCTTGCTCAGGGACCTGGCCAGCAGGTTGAGGCCAGCGCTGAGATGACTTTTGGGGGGGTCTCCATTCCTGTCCGACCGGGAACATCTGTCACCGTCAGAGTGACCACAACCAGAGCTCAGTCTAGCATAAGGGAGGTGGTGGTAGTGGTAGTGGTGGAAGGGGGAGGAGGGCAAAAGTGTGCGATAAAGACTGATGGGTAAGGGGCTCGTGCTCCTCTATCATCATTTCACAGGTCTGGGACTGTGAGACAGCAGCCTCTCACAGTGGGAATCACCGCTGCTTTGGGAATGGATGGGCGATGGTAAAAGAAGGAAAGTAGGATGCTCCAGGAAGGTGGAATGCAATCAGTTTGGTGGACTAAACTCTGCTACTTGAGGGACCGCTGACTAAAGCCAGTGAGTGAGTTGACAGACTGATTGAAATCGTACACAGCATCATTTGAGAACCACGAGGATGGAAAGGTATTTCGGAATGCAAAGTTGCCAAGTGAGATGCCAGGTGGCTTTCCTCAATTTCTGTGCAAATACATGCAAATACTGCACTGTGAGGGCATGCATATACATTGTACACAATGTGAGGATTTATCCTTCCAGAAAAAAAAAGGAGGTAAAAATATATACACAAGCACAAACACATGCATGCAAATAAAGGCACACTTAAAGCCACACACGAATAGCATCTACTCTTCCCTCAGTAAAACTACCCATGTGAGATGCACATGCAAATGCATACACACACACGCACACACGCAGACACACACACACAGACACACAGAGGTGCTTTCACAATCGTGCACACGCTCTCACACACCTACACACAGATTAGGCTACTGCTGGGACTCAGGAAAATGGCTTTAGGGGACCCATGGCAGCGGCTGTGGTTCCCTGTCTCTGGCTTAGACACAGCCACGTCGATAACTAATCCTGACCTTTCCCCAGCCACCAAATTGAAAAATAAGAATAAGAAAAAATAAAATAGATGGCGGATGCTATCGAGACGGCCTCTGCTGCTTCCTGCGGGTGTAAGAAGCGCTCCATCTAATGGATCCAGAAGAAGGGGGAAGGAGAGGGACTGGGGATAGGGATGGCTGTTGGGTCGGCTATATCTCCTTTTCACAAGGTCCCTTCACATAGCCTGAGAGAGTAATTCTATCCTTAGTTTGCCCCACTAGCCCAATCCAAACTTGGAGAGCTAGTTATCAGGTGGATTTTATCCTATCAAGTCATGTCTGTCTTTAAAAATCACAGTAAGGCAGCAAGATTGAAAAAAATTTGCACCCGTGTTTCGATTTAATGCAATAGTTGACCTATACAAACCCAGATGTTGCCCCATGGTTCATTATATGAGGGGAATCTAACCTTTCCTTTGGTAATACACACAGACCCACACATACACACACTTACACTCCTTGCTCTGTCATACCTGTTAGAGCTCTAAATTACCTTTGCCACGACCATGGCGAGTGTTGCCAAGCATCTCATTGTAGCGAATATATTTGGTTACATTACTCAACCACCCATGGTGTGGCACCAAGGAGGTGATGTGCTCCCACGAGACTCCCAGATATTTGATTTGACCCCCTGTAAAGATGGAGCCAGCCATGTGTGTCCACCATTAGAATAATTGTTATATAAACTCAATTACTATTAACATCTATTGGACTACTGTCAAGTGAATACTGTATTTGAGAGGTCCAAAGCATCAGCACTTCAACAGGAGATGAAAATTTCATCGTTCCTGTACAATCAGTAAATGCAGGAGGGGAATTGAGGGGACAGAATGCACCATATTGCATGTGGAAATTTCTAAGCCATTTTGGTGAACAATAATAAGAAAATGAAGCAGTAACAAAGCACTTAGAAATTGTGCAAAATGAAACACAAGAGGAAGCTCATTTGAAAATAGAAATGAAATTACTGCAGTCACTTGCTCAAATGGGACCGTTTTCCTATTCTGCCCACACAAAAGGAGAAAATATAATTTGTGAGGTATCTCTCTGCTGAACTGGCTGTAGACTCCTCCTGATGTGCAACACAGTAACATTGAAATGTACACAAATGCATAAATAATACACAGATTAAGTGAAGTAAATGTTGAAGGGAAAAGTTTGGATAAAGATATACAGATTCTGACACACTTCTACCTTTTGTCCTTAAAGCAGACATACACACCTACATTGGGTAACTGTAGTCTTTCCCTTAATAGACATGGGCAAAAACATACATCCCAGGTTTGTGAAATAGGCTGATGTTCTTGCAAGATCCACTAGGGGGAGTGGTAGATTTCAGTTCTAGAGGAGCCTGCTTCAAGTCAACTCAATATGATACCTCCTTTTGCAGGAACAGTGCTGTGTTGTGGCATCAATACAGACTATTGCAGCAACTTTAGGGTCAATAGTTGCTGAAGATGTAGAAAATAGGATGTTTATTTGTTACTCTAATCTACCTCTAATGTTAATGGGACAAAACGTGAAGGGACAGCAACGAGGAACAACTGTGCTTAAGCACATATGTAAACATATGAGTAAATGTTCTGTGCACACAGATACAAGCAAGTGCATGAGGAATGAGGAGCACAATACAGATTTAGTAGAAACATACCAGGGTTTGCTGTAGCGTGCCATAACAAAAGCAGAACAAGATCAATGTGCTCATAATAGAATTCAGAGCGCACAGAGAAACTTTCTTATATAAATGATTGGCGCAGCACAGAACAAATATCACCCCCATTTTTCCTTTCCTCATCCCTGCTCTGTTTTGGCTGATCAACGGGCCCTACCTGCAACTGTCTCTCATTGCTAAGGTTATCGGTGCGTTGCACCACTGAAATCTGTCCCCGTCTTTTGATGCAAATAATACACATTTGTAAGACTCATTAGTCACTCAGTGGGTAATGATGCCAGACGGCGGCGGAAAAACCACAAGGGCAGGTAAAAAGAATGGGAGAGATTAGAGTCTTAACTTTTTACATGCAAAACAAGCGGACTCTCACAAAACTTACACAACTATGCTTGGTGCAGATGCTGTACAAACACATTTGCTCACAGATTTATGCACACAAACATACCATAAGCATGCTTTTCAGGACAGGAGGAATAGAACAGTAATGCTCGAGATAAACTGCAACAACTATGTGTTTATATGCCACAAATCAACTGGGTAAATAACTTAAGTATTCTCTTTGGACAGGACTCTGTGCTCTGAATGCATTTTCCACCATCTGATTGAAACTTGGAGTTGCTATCATGAAGGGAAATGAGCATGCACCCTGTAATATATTTGTACCTTTATGAAAAGTACCTTTATATTTGTACCTTCATTTTTGGCAACTTTGGGGAATTGGCAAAGATGGTAACAGCCAAATATTAGTAGCCATATAACTGGCCATGTAATCAATATTCATTCTTCTATTATCTCTGTTTTTGGTCTGTACCAACCTCAAAGGGAATATATGGCTCTTTAGCTGTCAAATGCTTCACTCTGTTTAGCAACTAGATGGTGCTGCACAGAAAACATGGTCTATCAGTTGTTGTTTTTTTTAGCTTAAAACAGCTGTCTCCTAAACAAAACAATAACGCTGGGACTGAAAAAACAAAATAATGAGCCAAGAGCCTAAAACACTCTTTAAAGTTACACTGAATTACTGAGCTGGGTGGTAATTCTCACAGTAAGAGACACCTTTACCTTGCAAGCTTTTATTTGATTCACAGTTAATATAAAACTATGAAATCAAACAGAGGGTGACGTGATGTTGCCTCACAGCAGAAGGTTCTGAGTTTATCCCGGCCTTTCCGTGTGAAGTTTGCATGTGTGAGGCTCTTCTCTCCAGGTCTACTTTATGCCCTCTGGGTGCTCTGGCTTCCTCCCCCAGTCTATAGAAATGCAGGTTAGGTTAACTGGCAACTGTAAAATGTGCTTTTTGTGTCATGAAATTGAAATTCCCATGGCAAAATGTTACAGAGTCAAACTTGAATTGATGAATTTAATTTTAATTTCTACCCTGATATCATATAAGCCATGGATGCACAGTAAAAGTTGGGACAAATCCTGGATCAGCAAGGAGATGAAAGGACATTTCTGACAGGATGAGATGTATTAACCTCATCTTCACATGCATATTATGTTGACCATAAAAAAGGTTGGCGAAATCAATCTAATCCATTCTCTCAACACAGTAAAAATGTAAAAATAAGCTCAGTCCCAAAGTGGAAGAGGCAACAAGTCAAATGAAAGAGAATGTAAAGTGCCTCATGTCCAAATTCATCTCCTCCTATACATCATCCACCATTCCGGGCCTTGTCAGGGAAGGTCACTGGAGTAGCCCCCTCCAGTGGTGACGTTACAGCTTTTTTTCCGCTTTGTTTTAGCTCTTTTTAATGGAATGTTTGCCTCCAGCTATCCACAGCATGGCTAATTAATCGGAGTAATTATTTGCTTAGGCAGACAAAGTGTGCGTTTTGTCTGTGTTCGGCAGTTTTCGACAGGAGAACATTGTGTCCGGATGAGGGCATGGGGACTGGAGCACGATAGCTGGGGGAGAAAAGTGAGGATGACAACTCACTGATGCAAGTGCTTTTTTATAATTCTTTCAGTGTATGTGTGTGTGTGTGTGTGTGTGTGTGTGTGTGTGTGTGTGCGTGTGCGGTGGGGCACAGTGTCACCTTCGGTTGGATTTGGAAATTTAGGGCCATGTAAGTCTTATGGTCTTTGGAAAGACACTAATAAGTATGTATGTCATGAGCTGCAGTCATTTACTCAGGCTGCAGTTTGATTTCAGTGATCTTTTTGGAGTTATTAAGTTTCAAGAGGAAATGATTAGACAAAATATGAACTTTAAGAATTAGGAGAAGGTTGAGCAAGATAATGATCATATCATTTTACCCAGAACAGAGCATCATGCTCAAGTTTTTTCAGTAATAATCTATGTTTCAATTATATCTTTCAATTATATTAGTGCAGAAACATGGACACAAAACCA
>JAQNCA010000020.1:1888110-1928403 GCA_029783725.1 Acanthurus tractus | reverse complement strand
TCTCTCTCTCTCTCTGCCCCTCTCTCTCTTTCCCTCTCTTGCTTTCTATGTACAGTAAATATATCTCTTTATTTGACTGCACTGAGGCATGACAATAAAGAAGCAGCTTAATATATCAAAAATCTGTCTGATTTATTGGCATCTGAAGTGTTTGCTAGCAACAAAATCATTCCCATGCCAAATAGTCTTTGTAAGGCTTGACTGCTATTTACTGTCATGCGTCTCATTTTAGTGTTATGGGTGATTATGATGGGGAGGCCTGTGCAGCCATATATTAGCATGCGCTGAATGAGCTGTGGGACATGATGCCCCGTGACTGTGAGGTAAATGAAAGCTGCTTGCTTATGCAGATGCATTTACAGCCCGACATGAACTGAAAATAGGCTCGAACATTATGCAGAGATGTAGTGCAATGTAGATATGCATATATTTGGTGTATTTGTGATTTATCCATCATTCTCTCAATCCATCTCGTGTAACGACACATCCCTACCTATCCGTCTGTGCAATGATCCTTCTTTTTTTTTTTTTTCCCTTTTTGTACCAATTCCAGCTCAAGAACCTGAACGCATCAATGTGGCCATCACACTGCAGGTAAATTACAAAGGTTCCAACTGTCCTGCTGCAAGACGCGGGTCACACTGGGTCCTATCTGCCCCTTTCATCCAATTAAGAAATGAGTTAAAACCCTTCACTTGTGCTGTGACAAGCTGACACACACACACACACACACACACATGCACACACAGGTGCCGGCCACAGCATCTGCACCATCACCCACGCTATTTCTTAATTTAGATCTCAAGTAGGATAACTGGTCAAAACACACATACAAACACACTGAGGGATAAATAGACCGTCTGTCTCCCCACGTCCCCCCTCTGTCTGCCACATGGTGCAGACACACATCAATTGATTCCGCATCTCTCTTCCCGTCTCCCTCTCTCTCTGTCATACACACAAACACACACACACACACACACATACAAGCATGAAGTCCCTCCCTTGAGGATGAAATCACTTACACATACACGCACGCACACACACACAAACATGCACAAATATCGGGTGGCTCGTTGCTGGAGTGGACAGGCCTTTGTGAGATAACGGGCAAACGCAGCCTGACAGGCTCGGCTGGGCCATTATTGAATTGCAGTGAAGACTATATTACTTTAGAGTGAGATAAAAGACTACATACAAGACGGATGGGTGGGGGACATCAAACAAGGCTGTGTCCGGATTGTGCCAGGAGTAATCCGGCTGAGGGCAGCGCTGATTTCCCCCCAGGCCAGGTGCCATTTCTCCTTGAATAATTCTTATGAGGAATCCAACAACAGCTCCACCTTTGTGCCGCTATTTGTATCTTCTCCTCGATTGCCTTCATCATATCCTGTTTTTATTTTTGCCCAGCTCTTCCCCCATTCTTCTATCTTGTCTCTTGGATTGCCGTTGCACAAAACTCCGATGTTATGATTGGAATTCTTCAAAATCGTTTAACTTCATGCGCCGCCCCCCCCCCCCACTCGACCGAGGAGATGTTACCCGACTATGAATGGAGAAGGAGGGCCCTCGGGGGAAATACTTGTGATGGTGTTTGGACGGCTTGGCCTAGAATGCAATATGGATCGCAGGAGAAGCCATCTGATGCTGAGGAAACATTTGGCACCTCGTGTCATCCGCTGAACTTGTTTGCAGTCAGAGGCGTCTTTGATCTCCAGACAAAAAACAATGTAAACAGATGCTTTGTATTTGCTCATTCTGAACATCTCAGGCTGCAAAAAGGCTGACAGGTACGATGATGATGATGTCGTCAAGTATGGTGATCATTACTCACTTCAAAAAAGGGGAAATTAACAACTATAAAAACAATGCAGAAATCACCTCATGAAGCCCAACTACCAGCTTCTCTCTTTTCCTCTCTTCTATTATCTGTTGCAAGGTGAGAGCACTCTTTTGTAGCTGGCTGTGCTGAATGGCATTGGACTTGACAGTGATGCTGGCATGTCATTAATCAAATATATATGCATGGAAATCATCTAGGCGCCCTGCCATAGGTTACGCTCAGGTGGCAAGGAATAAAATAACTGGGGTGAAAAGAGGCTTTTTCCAGCGAGATCCAATACAATTCCCACAGAATTAAAAAGAAGGCCCGCTCTAACATAAATCCAGACACTACATTAATAAAATATCAATGCTCAGTGATATGGGAAAATTGATCTGTTTGACTTGGTTTGTAGAATTACAATGCAGAGTCTTTGAAATTAAAGAACCTCCGAGTTGTGGACATGACATGATTGTTCAGTGTCTTCTGATCGACACAATCATGTCGTGCACATGTTCCTTTTGTCAGTGAGTCTGAACGCACACGAACGATTTTGTCACTGTGGGTCTGACACAACAAACAATGATGTATTTCATGATGTGCTGTGCAGCTCAACACAACACTGACACATTTAAGATGACAGCTTGTGTCCCAGGAAAAGCACACACACGATTACTGACCGCAAGCATAAAAAATGGGACTTTTTAAGGGGTTAAAAATGCTGTATATCTTCACCTTTACATGTTTTTTTTTTTGGTGAAACTTGTTAGGGATTGAAAAGGTTGAATTTCCAGAGTTTTTGTGTCCAAGTTTACAGCTTAGTTTCACAACCACACAAATGGCCTGGAAAAGGAGTGTCTTAAAACTCCAAAACAACCTGCCGGGAGCTCAATGAAAACATTACATTTTAGTGTTTTCAGTAAACACAGAATTTGTCAGTTGAAAGAAGAAAAGTTGAAAGACAGGATTTTGAGTCGTTGCACAACTAATCTCAACTGAAAACTAACCCCAAAGCCGTAATTATCTTATATGCACCTCTATTCTAAATGGCTATTTAATGTAAATAACCTCTTCAGGCATTCTGAGTTACAATCCTGAAGCTTGTCATGAATTCATACCACACTTCTGACAGAATTCAGTGTCTGCATTTCTTCAGGAAGAGCCATTCAATGTCTTTACATTCAAGACAGATTCTTTCCTATCCAGTAGTTAATATAGTAGTTTTTAATGTAAGTAGTCTGCCATTCCTGTGCTGAATTTAAACTTACTTCCCACGCATTAGGTTTTCTGAGGTGCTGTGGGCAGTGATTGTCTCAAGATCCTGCTGCTCCTAATCCAAAAGCCTCTGCTTCCTTTTTCGGTGTTTCTGCATTAAAATTGAGAAAAATAACAGACTAAAGACCAAAATGTACCATTTTTGTAGAGGCAAGTACAACCAAATCAGAGATTCTTTAAGAAAGACTAGGAGGGTGAATCTAACCCACTATAGATCTGTGTAATCACATAGCAATGGATCTTTTTTTAATGCCTGCTGCGGATAATTAGAGTAGAAAATGTTTTTTATGAGTGTCTGATGATCTGACCTACAAGTAATATCTGAACGAGAGCAGCTCTGGCTGATATTTTGCACAGAGAAGAACAAGTCTGACACTTGCAGGTACCTGAAAGGCTGCAATCTCAACCCCCCCCCCCTCTAACGGCATTAAAATGACAGTCTGCATTTCTACATTGTGTGCTGGATTTATCTTTCAGTCCATCCTGTAGTGTGTGTCAATGATTATGAGCCAAACACATGATGGCCACTATCTGAGGACGAGGCAAATGCCCACTGATTGAAAACAGGCCTGGCTTGTGTTTACGGCCTCCCACCAAATGCTTGTTCCGCTTGGAGGAGGGTGGGGGTTGGGGGGTGTGTGTGTGTGGGGGGGGCTGTACGGCCCCATTGTCTTATTTATTTGCTGACGTGATTCACAACACGATAATAATAATTAATTGAGGTTATTAATTTTTAATGAGAGACCTAAATGGTGCGCCCCCAAGGGCCTATAACCTCTGGTTTTAATTAATATGTGGTGGGTGCACATTAGGCTTTCAATTAAAGTGGGGGGAATGGCCAGGCAATCACTGAGCGCTTTTAATCCATATGCTCATCAAGGGTCCAAGTCATGCCTTTTTAATCAAGCACTCCAGACCTGAAAAGAGCGAAAACACATGTCCATCAGTCATTCAGCGAGGAACAGCCAGAGTCATTCTGGAGTTCAAGAGAAGTGCTGTCTTTAAATGAGCTTGGCTTAAGTCAGTAACGTGGCATGAAACAGTGAGGGAATTCAGAGGAGGAGAAATAAAGTAGAATTCTTCAAGAGGAGCTGGGAGGAGAAGTGTTATTAATGAGATGCAAATTAGTCCCCATTTGTTCAAATGCTGACAGCTGAAGCGCCGCTTTGACAGGGGACACTGTCAGTCCAACAAGCCCAAGTAAACACTTCTCTGTTTTACCACCCAAACAAATGCCTTCCCAGCGCCAAGATGTGGCACACGCTGCTAGCTTGCCGCAGGTGACTCCATGCCATTCATGAAAATGAGAATCCTGTGCCATGTAGGAGAAAACAGCGTACGCGTGCATGCATGTTGGACGAGTGTGTTTGTACATCTTGTAAAACAATACCAGCCCACTGCCATCTCATCCCAACAGCAGACACAAACACACACACACACACCTTGGCTGAATCGTTAAATAACCCAGGTGTCCTGGCAGATGCTGCGTGTGAGCTGGTTCCATTTTCTCAGGTGCTGGTGTGGAATCTTTGCACTCAAGGAAGCCCTGACAGAGCAGAGCATCAGCACTACGCTGTGTGTTTGTCTGAACGAGCGAAGAAAAAGAGAGGAATTCAGGCTGGGAAGTGACACAGTGGAGGACAAAAAAAAAAAAAGAAGACTTATAGACAGAGAGGAGGTCGATAGATACATAGACAGGTAGACAGACAGATCGGGGGGCGTTGTGCAGCAGCTAATGCACACCAGCAATTATGGGCCATCATAATCACAGCATCCAGTGACAACATAATCATAGCACAATCAGGTGGCGAATCAGAGGCAATTTGCAAACTATCGCTACAACTTGGAGGGGCTGGCGAAATTCCCCATTTGTGTGCAGCAGGCTGAGAAAGCTTAATTATCCTGATGAGGGGGTGGCGGAGAAGGGAGCAGCGACCCCTGCACGCGTCAAGCCACCTTTTTAGACGAACGGCGGCGGGCGGCGAGGCCTCGAGAACACCTGGAAGCTGGGTCTGTGTGCATGTCTGTGAATTCCATTGTGGCAACACAGTGCAACAAGCAGGTGTCAAATTGATCCTGATTAAGAAAACAAGGAAGTAGATGCACCAGTTGTCGATGGTATTTTTTGGATTATTTCCTCTCTCTGGAGCTTATATATGTATGTGGGTGTTGACAGTATGGGTGCATTTATATGTGCACTTAAAGAAAATCGAGGATGAACTCCAAGAACATAATTTTTTCTGGCTGCAGAGGCTGATTATCTTGTCAAGTTCCAGCTGCTGGCCGAGATATGAACATATTGATAATCTCAGAGTGAGAATTTGTAATGCATTCATGTATAGGGAATGCAAAAATTTAAAAATCTAGGAGGAGACGAAAATAACAGTACGCGGAGAGGGCTCACCAAATTTTCTGTGTTCACTGAAAAAAAGAAATACCTTTGGGTGATGTTATTAAACTTAGAAATGAACAACAAGGAAACTGAATTAATCTCCACCAAGAAGGGGAGCCAGATAATTCCAGTTGAGCAAATTGAATTGGAATGTAAATGTTAAAAATGATCCACATGCCGTCCCTGGGTTCCTACGAGCACGGGCTCAGAATTCAGTCTGCTCCTCTCCCTCTGTTGCTCAAATATGTGGATAACAACAAAATTAATTATACATATTAATGCTTGCTTGCCAATTTTTCATGCGCATCTCCCCGAAAACGGCTTTCTTCAAAAAGCACCCGTCCAGAATTTGAACTAACTAATCTCCAGTTGCCTGGGGAGAGAAAACAAGCGCTTTGAGGGAATAAGTTACATTCTGTTGCGGCGTTTACACGTGTGGCTGAGCACAGAACTTCAGAGCTGGCATTTCAATCAGGAGCCATCAAAGGCATCCTTGGCAGATAAGAGGAGCTGCACAAGCCCCTGTGCTCTAAACTCTAATAGTGTGTTTACGCAGGAGATACACTCTGCATACAGTAGAACAAATCGAGGCTACGCTGAGGCCTTACCCAAAAGCTCGGCTCCCGCTGGCCTAGTCTAAAGGAAAACCTGAGTTATGTTTAAAATAAGAATTATATTTAATGAGGAGATCCCAGTAGAAGTGTTATTTTAAATAGGATGCATATTTTATCTGAAAGGAATTACTTTTCTTTGCTAACATCAAGTAACAGTCATAAAGTTTGGCATAGATGATCAGTCGTTTCTAAGCAAGGGTTTGGAGCTTAACATGATGCTGGTGCACACTGGGGGATTTTCAGATCTTTACTGATTTAAGAATGTGAGAGATCACAGGCATAACTGATCTGACAGATTTTTAGCATTTTAATCCTAAATACAGTTGCACTTTTGTGTGCTATGTTTTGCACCTAAAAAACAGTAAAAGAACTGGTGATGCTTCCCAATAATCTCTCGTCATGTTTCAGCTCATTGTTCATGATTTAAAGCAGCCCAGTCCAGTCGGCAACATTAAGATCCTGTGTGTAATCTCCTCACATTTCAGAACATTTTTGGGCAGATTATCTGATCTGAGCAGCCTGAAAATGGGAAATTCCCTGAGATTGGTAGGAAGAAGTGATCGCGATTGAACACACCTTTTTGCCTTCTTGTTGTATGAGAAATATTAAAATATCACTAGCAGCTGGTTAGCACCAAGTCTGGAAACAGGTGTAAAGTGGCTCTGCCCAGAAAGGTAACACAAATGCATGCCAGCACCTCTAAAGCTCACTAATTAACCCCTTATATCTCTCCGTTTAGCATGTGCAAATTAGCCCAGCAAAAGTGAAACGTTGTGGTTTTATGTGTCTTTTTATGCAAGACTACTACTTATTATTACCTTAAGGTCGCCAGGCAAGCAGCGGAGGAAATATTTAACTATTCTTCTAAAGGTCATAAGCACAAAAGGTTGGGAGCCATTGCCATAGATCAAATATCCAGACACTCTATTTCAAAGGTTTATCTGTGCAAATCAGGTGAAATTGGTAACATATTGCTGTTTTTGCTCTGAGCAGATTTTAGTTGGGGAAATTACACACTTGAGAGGCGGTTGCAACAACTGCAGAGAGCTGCCGCAGCCCCCACATGCTCACATGATGCAAACATATTGGATTGTCACAGAAGAGAAAGCTTATGTCCTCATTAAAAATCCAGCTTTGGCACAGAATCGACTATTTGTTCTAAATAATTAGTGCACGAGTTAAAATTTTTAATGACGACATGAGACTAGAATTAGTGTTTGTCTTTAGCTGACATAATAATGTACAATTAACATCTTGTGGTGATATGCCATAACATAGCATTTAGACCTAAAATGACTCTTGCACATACAATATGACTATACCTAATACATAAAAAGGCGCTAAATGAGGTTCAATGCCGTCAAGGCCGTTTGCTTTTGCTCTTCAAAACTCCTTTGTTATGTCAGATGTATTTCCTGGATGGCTCCCAATATCCTTAAGGCTTATTGGAGCGCTGCATCACACAACTCGCAGAGGACACCCAAAGATAACAGGAGAAGTTGGACCTCATCCTAAAGTCAGGTATTACCGAGGCTAGCTGTGTTGTGCACCGGGGATTCGTACCCACAGCATAAGAGTTTTATATCACCTGGTGTAAAGATTCATTGGCGTGATCACTGGAATTGACTTTTAAGTGACCTGCTCGCTATAAAAATGAGGCTAATTACGCTGGAATGGGAGAGTGTCACCTTTGTGAAAATATCTCATCTATTGATGCCTTAATTTTAATGACACGTGTGACCTTTGTGAGTCACACCCTTGAGCTAGACAAATACAGAGCAGAGATGTCTTGGCTCGTTCCTGTAAGCTCAGGGATGTTACATTTAGAGAACCTCCTACAGTACATCTCTGCTTCCACACTTGGATTTTTTTTTAATTCACCGTAGTCAGGAAATTTAAATAAAGGCTTACTGAGTATGACTTTCAGATTATGATGTTGAAATATGATGTCGTCATCACTGATAAATGTGCGAAGAGGGCCTGGAGCCTTTTTTTTTAAATGCAGCATTATTTATGTTCATCATGGCAAGGCTAGCATTTATCCAAGACATGACAGGATGTCATTTCATTAGCTGATGAGAGGCCTTTAATATGATATGTGGTTGTCGCCATAAAACAAAGAGAAGAGATTTAAAGGATTAAACATGTGGCCGAATGAAACTAACTACTTCTGCAAAGGCTATTAGCAGCCTGAGCACTGCAAACAAACAAATAGTTGATTCAGTTGCGTTTCTTAAATACCATTCATCTAAAAACCGGAAGAAAAGGAACAAAAAAATATGCTATGTTTCTGAAAATAACTTGATTTATTTCTCAAAGGCTTAATTTTTAACCTTTTTAAGTCATCTGCCTAATTGGATGTGTTTTACAAAATTCCTTAAAGAAATTAAATTGCATTTAAGGTGCTACTCCTTATTAATCTTTATCCCATAAATGTTTGTATCAAGCACCTTAGATTACATTGTTGAATAATGTGTGTGTTGCTATTCTTATTCTTATCGGGCAAAGATCTATGGGAAAGTGTTTAATTGATGTGTTGAAATGTCTCAATGATTGAGTGACATTTGTGTCAATATGATACAGTTTTCAAATAAACACACACAAAAACATAACATGGCAGGGTTGTTCAACTTTGCTCCCTCTGATTGATCAGTCAACCGATGGGCTACAGCGTGACACTGATTAATGTTTTTCTAAAAGTTGACTCTGCTTCAACTGCGCCAGAGGGCCACTGCAGTTTTTTTGGTTTTTAAATGAACTCCTGAGAACCAGACTGCTCCAGACTGCTCCATCAGATTACCCACATTTGAATTAATGGGAAAACTTTCATTTTTATTTCAATGCCTAACTAGGTCTGAAGAAGCAGGTAAAAAAAAGCAATATATTGAGGTTTTCTTCAAGATTCTTTTGGAGCCAATTCTCACTTGAACATATTAAATCTCATTCTGAAATCAAGTATTTACTTACAGTAAAACCCTCGTTTATCGTGGGGGTTACGTTCCAAAAAGAACCCACGATAGGCGAAATCCACGAAGTAGTCAGCTTTATTTTTTACAATTATTAAATATGTTTTAAGGCTGTAAAACCCCTCACCACACACTTTATACACTTTTCTCAGACAGACATTAACATTTTCTCCTATTTCTCTCTATTTAAACACTCTCAAAGTTCAAACCTCAGGATGCAGAACACAATGCGCGTTCATACGCTGTAAAAAATAGCATGCAAAATTGCACAAACAAGGTGAACCGTGTTATAGCAAGGGTTCACTGTATAATGAACCTTATGCAGATGACACGTAAATATTCTCCTCAATAAAATACAACTTCAACTTGCCTTAGAGTCTGCTTGACTCTTTGTGACTCTGATATTTTGCCTTTTCCAAAAACCTGACAAAACAAAGCTAAGACTCACCTTTTCAACACTTTCTCCTAGCAGAGTAATTTGGATTCAAATAAGACGTGTGGGCCCGAGAATTTACTTTGTTTCTTTTGATTTAAAAATTCAACTGTTTCTCTTTGTTACTTGGTGAAGAATACATTGTTTTCCTTTCTGTGTCACTTAAAGGTCTCCTGGATATTAACAGATCATTTTCCAGCTCATCTTGCTGCAGCAGAAGTTGAGACTGTAAAACCAAATGCACATTATTTTTTTGGGGTGTTGCAAGAATGCACACAAAGCCTGCAGAAAGAAACAGAACTTGTCAAACACATTCAGTGTAAAGGTGACTTAAACTGAGTTGAGGAGTTCCTACAAGTTTTGGAGATCAGTGTGTTTGAGCTGTCACACACACACACACACACACACAGCACACAGGCACACTGTACACACACACAGTCTATATGTGTTGATACAGCAAACTTCTGCACTGTCAGTCAGGGGGAAAACTATCTGCTTTTTTTTTTTTTTTTTTTTACCCCCCCAAAAAATGTCAACATCTGGGAGTGAAAGAGAATCCCAATGCTCCGACTTGTGCACGGGTACACAACTGCAAAACCGGTGGCAGATCAGTGCACGGGTGCATGAACATTACACACACACACACACAACACTCCAGCAGTAAAACACAGCTTACCTTAATGTGGTCTCATTTATATAGCTACATGCACCATTACAACAGCTCAGCTCCCTAATAAATGTACAAGCCCTCGGTCGGTGGCCGCCATCATTTGAATGACACTTCCGTGTTCAGGCAGAAATCACATCTAGCCCAACTAAATTGACGTGGACCAGTTTTCCATATCAGAGGTGCTCTCCAGCAGTCAAGTATATGTGTGTGTGTCTGTTTATGTGTGTGTGTGTGCGCGCATCTGTGTGTGTGTGTGTATGTGCTAGATCTCATTTCTGTATCGTTTCGGTGGTGTGATGCGTGCGTGGGACTCAAGCCCACAGCGGAGAGTCAATCTGAGACATCTATTATGCACTTCATCAATCTTTTTGGACTCTTGACATTTCACTAGCTGAACAAATTGTCAGTTATCAAAACTCAATTTCAGAAATGACATGTCGAAATTCACCCCCCCCTCCCCTCGCCTCCCCTCCTTGCCTTCCTCCTCCCCACTCAACCCCTTCTCTCCTCTCTTGCTCGCTCGTCCTCTCCCCCTTCTGTCTCTCTCAGCATATACCTCTTTGCATTTACCTCCACGTCACCGCCGAGCACTTTCCCCAACAACTGCACGCACGCACGCACATGGACACCGTGCCCATGCATACACATCCACGGGAGGACAATTCAAGTTCAGTCCTCACTCTCCCCCCCCCCTCCTTCCCCCTCTCCCTACTCCGTCCCATCTTTCCCTATCGCTTAAACAGCTTAGCGATGGGTAGTTTTGTATGCAAAGAGTTAATGGCTGTTAGAGTTAATCGCTCCTGGGCTACCGGCGTTCCTGTGAGCAGATAAGGCTGTTTATAAATTGATTTGGTTATGCTTCATTGATAATAAAAGGAGCCAGGCTTTGTTTACTTAACAAAACACACACACATGCACACACGTCCACACACACACACACACACACACAGCGTGCCCTACTCCAATCCCTGCTAAGTGTGCATGCACATCTGTGCAAGTGAAAGCAAAGAGAGTTGTGTGTGTGAGCGAGTGTGTGAATAAAGGCAGAAAGGAGCGGAAAGAAAGAGAGAAGAGGAGGCCATCGGAGTGACGGGGTCAACCTTGAGGAAAGGATATAGGCAGAAATCATTAGAGTAAAGGTGAAAGCAGGCTACACTGAAGGGGGCCTAATCCTTGTTCACTCTGTTAATGAAAGTCATCAGTCACATCCCTTTGCATACTAATGACGTGAGCGAGTGCAAGTCCACTTTCGCTGAATCTCACACACGCGTGCGCATTCACACATGCGTGCGCGTCATGCGTGACGCCATGAGGGACTTTTGTATCGCATTCAAACAAAGTGCGGCCTCCCTGCAGCGTGATCCCTCTCTCACATGACGAACTGGGCCACTCTCTGTTTGTTTTTCCACAGATTAACATTTCGGAAATGCTTTATCCCACACAGGAATCTGTCACCTGCTTCTTGTTGTGATATCACCTCATGTGTGTGATAAGCTACACTTTTTTTTTTTTTTAACTTTGTGAACACAACAAATAAAGTGTTATTAGTTATGAAAAGCTTTAGGGAGGATTTAAGTTTAAGTCTCATATCTACATTCCTTTAATATAAAGACACTGGAAGAAAAAGAAAAAAAAAGCAGTCAAGGTTGTGAGTTTACAGAAAGAGTTTTAGTGTGATATTGACTTTACTGCTGTGCTTAAAGATTAACAAGTGAGAGAAATGAGAAAACAGCCGAGCTGTACACTCAGTTTACAGTGGGGGAACCAGGCTCTCGCCTCTGTGCTGCTTAATTCTTTGCAGAACAGACCTTTTTTTGCAGCACGCACTGTGACCTGTAACAGCAGGAAAAGCACAATTGCTTCTTATAACATTAATAATGACTCTGTTAAGTGTTCCAGTAAGCCATGACAGTGTGACAGCGAGGCAGCTTTTACAATACCGGGATCCTGAAATTTATGCAGGTTAATAAAATTCAAATGTCTTAAATTTTTATTACTTTAATCTGTGATTTTTCTACTTTTACATGTCAAAATGCCATCTGAGATAAAAGGTAAATAGAGTTTGTGGGAACTAAACGACTTTACTGGCACACGAGAGGCTACTTTGCCAAAAATTAAATTAGTTTGTAACTGTTTGCAAGTTTTATGATCTCTATTAGTTTGCCCCCCTGGTGAAATGATTTTTTCAAAGACGTTTCAAGCTACAAAGAGAAAAATAGACAATAGATGGATCACTATACAATCTAACATAGCATTTTGAAACAGTGAAATCCTTTTCTTTTTTTATTAAACAGAAACACCACCCCTTTGGTACTTTGACAATCTTGTGGGATTTCTGTTTAATCAAGCTGGGATTCTCATCTCACTTTGGAGCTTTTGACTCACTTTATGTGTCATTTTCTGACGTCTTTAGTTGCAGTTCGGTTCAGTTAGGCAACAAAAGGACTTTGTTAGAGAAAAGAGTTTAGTTTCTTGGTTTTATGAAAAAATAAAGGACTGGGTTCAAAAAAAGATAAACAAATTATTGGTTACATTTCGGAAAACATTTGTGGTTTGACACTTAAACTTTTGTTCTGCACAGAAACTCTGGATGACAGTCATGTGTTTGATCTTCCACCTAAGCCCTGAACTCCACCCCACTTGTGACTTTTTGTTTTATTACATCAAGTGAAACAGTTGCTATGAGCATCTAATTATTGACCTAAGTTTGTTGAAAACCTTATGTCTCTCATACAGAAACTCGAGGGTACTTTGTGTATTTGTATGATAAGCCAAGATGTGTGGGAAAGTGTTAGCAATTTATGACACCAAACAGATTTCTGCTCGAACAAAAAAAGATTTGACTCTTCAACAAAAAGGTCTTTAACTGCAGGGATCAAAAGTTGTGTTATACGTTCCAATCACTTGCTCACCAAAAACATGTAAAAATAAATTCCAGTTTTAAAAAAAAACACCAGTATTCTTGTTTAACTGACATAATTACAGCAGCTGCATGTGATGTGAGCTCGATTTAGTGCTTCTCCGTCTTCCTTCAAGCAGCGGCAGTGTGAAATTGAATTTGGCGTTGCATCTGTCCGCATAACCTTGACAAGTTTTCGGAGTCATTTGATTAGTCCCCACCACTTAAAACTGGTTGACTGATTTAATGACATTAGTGTTCCTTTATATAAAAAAAAAACAGCCTTACCTTGAGCGCTCCCTGTGTGATCATGCATATATGTAGGTGGGTAGATGCTTAATGAAAGACTGTCACACTGACTGTGCAGGAGAGGATTCAGTGAAGTTGGTTCATAAAACCGAATCCAATTCAGATAAGGAGGAATTTCAATCCACAATCTTGTGCAACTAGCCAATAGCATTTCATCACAACCTGACAGCATTGCAAGGACACAGTGGATTGTTATTTAGCTCAAGTCGACTATATTGTGCAGCAAAAATATATTTAATTTCCTTTTGTTATTTTGGTGGCAGATTTATTTCCAATGAAAATATCCTGACCTTTCTCTGACACTTTCCTCAGAAGCGCATGCCCCCCCCCCCCACTAAAAAAAAAAAAAACTGCATGGGAGGTACAGTAGATTACAAGATCAGTGGCTCTGCTCGGGGGACACTACAGTCTCAAGATTTATGATGATCAGGAAGCTCATCAGAGAAAGAGAGGAGGAGGAGGGGAATGGAAAGAGGAAAAAAAGAAGAAGAAGAAGAAAACATTGACGGAGAAGAAAAGTTCCAATAATCATAAACATCCGGCTTGTATTCCCAGAGCTGTGAGTCCTGTGCGAAGCTCATTAGCATTCAGCGGACCCACCAGATTACTCGGGGCACTCTGTAATTTGCAATAAAAAATAAAGATGACGCCAAAACAAAAACAAATCTGAGCTGATACAAATTAGGAGGAGCGCGCTTGGTTAGTCTGTCAAAGCAGTAAATTTCCCGGCGCCGCGTGAAAAAAAAAAAAAAAAAACTCAGGTCGCTAGGCCCAAGCGCAGGCGGGGGAAAATTAATGAGCTCTCTGTCTGTGTGACTTTATTCCCCTTGTATCTCCACCATTTTGCCTGGACAGTGTATCAATCTGCCTTTACGGTAATGATGCTTCAGTGCTGGAAATTATTGCATTAAAGTGATTGGATTCATTTTGCTTATGAAAGAGCAGAGTTCTGCCGGGCACTGCATCCTCTCGGGTAGGTGCACGGCCAGAAATGTGCAATTCTTTTCCGAATAAACTGCACGCAGCCGGCTTCCTCAACACTGTTTTGCATGGTGAAGACAAAATTTCACATTTCCCACATACCACCCCCCACCTCGAACCTTTAAAAAAGGTTCGTCTTGACTCTAGAGTTCTTATATAGGACGTTTATCACATCTCCACAGCTTTCCTTGGCCGGTTTATCAACCCAAACAGTGATGTCATCCAATCCTAGGACATTTTAATGAAGCCAATCCTGTTTCTCGATGCCAGGGAGGGTCTCCCTCAGCATGGAGGCTCCAGCTGCTGGCTGACACCCCCGATAAGCCCGACCTCTAACTCCGGCACATCTCACTCGTCATGCTGACTCATCGCTCGGCCTTTCAGATTAAGAGAAAGGTCTGGTGAGGTGACGCCACACGGGGGCTAAACGCCAACTGCCCAAACTGAAAAACCTGCCTAACCTCTGTTTACGCTGATTGAAACATGCTGATAAGGGGAGATACCCAGCAGAAAAAAAGAAAAAAAAAAGAAAAAAAAAAGTTTGAATACAGACCAAAATAGGTTAGGGAGTAAAAAACGCTTGCTGATGCTGCACTAACGTGGCAGATGGGAAATGAAATTGTCGACTCTCTCTGCCGTGTCCCTCGATCTGTTCGCCCATCCATCCATCTAGTGATCTATCCTCCTCCAGCAGCAGCAGCAGCAGAAGTTAGGATGGGAATGCAAGCCACCTGAAGCTTTTAGGTCAGCACCCATGGGACATCACCCCACATCCCAGAGGACTGCGACTCGGTTACAGAGCCCTAACCTGGCAGAAAGGCTGACCTCTCCATGTCAGCGTGCTGCACAGGGTGTAGCACTGAGGGATTGTCATAGGCTGGACAGCCACGTCTCTGCTTGTGTATGCATTAAGCAGCTCTCTGATACCTGTAACTGTGTGGAAACATGAACGCCTGTCTCACAGAGCTGCATGCTAACCCTCTAAGATGTTGTTTTCATTTCTATTCGAGTTTATTCCTGCGATAAAACGGACATTATGGGAGCACGAGGAAGTATCAAATGGTTGTAAAAATGAAAATTCTACAAAATACAGATAGCTACTGAGCAAATTCTTGGCAAGCTGTTAGGATTTAAGACGTGTTTTCACTCTATTCTCATAGGATTTGGGAAAACAAAAATACTGTAATAGTGTACATTGATCTGGGGTGGTCTTGGTTAAATCTGCTCTCATTGATTTTCGAACAGAGGAACAGAACAGAGTTATTACTGTGAACTTTTTAGCAAACAAAAATCCTAATTACACATTCAGCATAAAAACAGAGCAAAGCTGGCCTTCAACCGGAGACATTTTCAATATTCACTCTCTTTTCTGCTCTTTTTTTTTTTGCTTTTCACCCATTTCTGACAATCTATATCTTTAACTTGCCAGACGCTTGATTTCCTTTCGTAGCTTAATGCTAATAATGTCATTTTTCCCTGTTTAGTGTTGGGCAGTTAGCTCGAAGCTGGTTTCTTAGAGCTTTCTGGCTGAAAACAGCTGCCTGCTGAAAAACACAATAAGATGAAAGAGGCTCATAAGCTGGAGAGTTGAGAGGGTTTTTTTTTTCACAAGTGCCGGACAGTAATACAATACTAAGCAGCCTATTACAGTAATGTAATTACTTTTTCAGTGGTGAGTGATTAAAAATTTAAAATCCGGTAAAACCACTTTGGTACATTGACTTTTTTAAAGGTCTATTGACGTCAGGAGAGGGATGGGAAACTGTACGAGGCAAACCTTTGACATTACACACAAAAAATTCCACTCTATCTTAATAATGATGATAATCCAGCAGTTATTTTATATTCACATGCATTAGAATGCTATACTATGTGTTTTGCTATTGTGATAGTACACACACTTTGCACATTTTGTTTGTTATCCATTTCATTTATTTCCACACAGCTATGATATGGAGCTGACTGAAACAGTTGGACAGCTAGTTCTGGCATTGTCACCTTCACATAAATCCCTGACATGGCTGTCTGGAGATATTTACAGATAGAGAAAAGCGTCAGGGGACAGCAAAGTGCTGAGATAAACCTCCCCTCGCCCCCACCCATTTTTATATCTGAACCCATAAATATAAACATATACATTCATATTTGCCGAATCGGTATGGCGGCAGAGATGCATGGCTGGCGACAGCAGGAGGAGATGCAAGAAATAATCCATCATGCCCAGAAACTGAAATAGCAACCCTAAACCTCTGCGGACATCCCGGGCTCTGTCTTCTGGCCTGAGAACAGGACTGCACGAATGCTTTCTATAGGACCCTTGAGCTGCTCAAAGATTATGGGATGCGAAGAAAATACCCTCTTCGCCTGTTCTCCAAGCTCGGCTGGGGTTCTTATTGCCGACTATGTATCCATTACTGCTTTCCTCTGGTGCCCCCGCATCAATACAGCCCAGAGAAAATCTGGTGTGGCGGCACCTTCCATTGACAAAGCATGTCTGGGTGGGTCGATAGTGTATTAATATGGGACAATGGTGCTAGCCACGTGTGGCTCACACCACTAGGCCGTATCCGAGTCTCTAGCACGCCCAGTGGCTGTGTGAATGGCCTTGAGCTCCACTGGGGCAGTGGATGCTACTTGTGTGTGCGTGCATCTGTGTGTGTGTGTGAGCTGGGACTGTTTTCAACCCCACAAGTCCCAATAAGTGACTACCAGACCAAAGAGAGAAAACAAGGTCCATCGCTAACAATGCTACTGTTTGGCAGGGGACACGACTGAGAAGACATGCAACAGAGAACGTGCTGATTCCTTTGTGGTTGTTGGGACATTTTTGCATGACACAAATTTCATCCTTTAGTTTTGGATAAATGCATAAAGTGGTTTTGTGTTTCTATCTAAATTGCATGTTTCTAGGATAAGAAGTGAAAACTGCACATAAGATAAAGTTAATAACAAGTCTACTTGATATGTTATAAAGCAATTTTATCATTCTAAAAGGTAAATTTGAAAATTAAATTCAATTGCAGCCAGATCAACTAGAAATGCTTATAGTTGGCAAAAACAAAAGGCATTCTCTTCTTTTGGGCTAAATTGATTTAATCTCGAATTAATGAAAATGCAAAAAACTTTTACGGTTTGCTCATAATGGTGAAATTTGGATCCTCAATCAATATTTAACAATAACAAGATCTGATGGAATTTTTGTAACCTTGGCTTTACCTACTGTTTTACCACTTAAACACAGCACTATTCACCCACATGAGCAGCTTCATTCTGCTCATTTGAGCATCTATGCAATCTACTCTAAAAGAGTGAGTTGGAATTTCCAAATTTGGAAAGTTGGAAGAACCCTGAAAATCCCAGCCTCAGAATTAAGATTGTTGCTTCCTGCATCAACAGTAGTGAAAGCTGTCGAATGTCCAAAACTGAATATGTACACAAAATACATTTTGACATTTAGCAATTTTTTCGCGAACGAGGCAAATCCCTCCTACCAGACCCTGCAAAGTCCTCCAGCTTTTTGTACCTTATTATATTAAGACATCGGAAAGCAGAATTTCAAAAAGCATCCTTCTCTCTTTATTTGCTCATACTTGTGATGTATAACCACTTGGATACATCAGACTGCAAATGCATTCAAGCAGATTCTATTTACTTGTATTTCTATGCATTAATGTTGTCAAAACTAAGGCTATTAATTCAAAAAAGAAAGCTGATTTAATAAAAAATAACTAATGATTTACGCTGAGGGTTTTTACGACATGTACAACATTTATCTTCTTTTTAAGGTGATACAAAATGTGAGGGAAGAAACCTCAACATAAAACTTAAAATGTAAATAAAATTACATTAGGTACAGCCATAGACATTTACAATAATCTACAGAGTTAAAGTAAATTTCATAAAAAACCTTCTTGCATGAAACAGGGCTCATTTTACTAAAGTCCATGTTGGTTTTAACATTGTATGTGCTTATTTACGAGCCTGTCATACCCAGTTGAGAGCGACGATGCAGTCGTGTTCAGTCATCAGCGAGAGCTTGCTTTGCCCTAAATAGGCTTTGTCAGTTCAATCCATTTTGTGTATCACTGTGCTGCTATTAGATGAAGACATGTTACTGTGTCACTTTTGTCCTTCCTTAATTTGGTTAAAAGGAAGGGAGTAAATCACGTTGATCACAGGGCCTGTGCAAAGTCTGTGAAATCTGCACATGTGGGAACATGTGAGTGCACATGTGCAAATATGCAGAATCTTAGAGCAGAGCATCCTTTTTTATTTTTTATTTTTGGAGATAATATTCAGGAACTGCAGATGAAACCATGTAAAGCGACAGCGGACCACTGACACACTTAACCACCATTAACACCCTACATCATTAACACACATGTTCGGCCTCACACCTAAATTTCCTGTCTGGGGCTCGCTTGCCGACACACACACACACAGACCCAGACACACGCACACACACACACACACGTGTGGTTTGGTGATTTACTAGTACAGATGAGGCCCTGGGAGTACCTCAGCCACCACAGCACTCAAATCAAAGCTGTCAACAGGGACCCTGGAGGAAGGGAGGAATCAAAAAATATCTCCGTGCTTTTCCTTCTCACCATGACCTGTGTGTGTGTGGAGATGAGTTGGTGTGAGTGCATATATCTGTTTGTGTGTGTGTGGGTGGGTGTGTGTGCATGTGAGGGTGTAGGTGTGAGAAATGTGTGAAAAGATTGGCGAAACCTATCAGCTGGCTATGTGGGAGATCGGCAGGATCCCCGACTCACCTTCTCCCCCCTCTGCCTGGCCATTATTCCTTGGGAAATATACACCTTTGGATGCATGGTGGCCAGAGGCTTGTTTACTTGCTAAACAACCTTGGTAGCTGAGTGGCATTTTCAGTGATGCGGCGAGGAAGATTGACTGTCTGCCGGCGCTGGTTGGGTGTCCACAATCCCGATGCATTCTTTACTATCTCTGCCAGCTTGCTTGCCTCCCATTACATCCTCGCTCACCTCACAGGCAGAAACACACAGAGGCCATTTGAGTACTCATCTGTGAGCTTACATACACATATGCAAATACTCATGCACCCACAAACACACACACACACACACCATGCACACACACAAACACACTCCAGCCCATTTTCATCCAAATGAATTGGCTGTTCCACACGTGCATGATATCCATCCCACCCCTGGATCCAATTTCCATGTTGATGAAACTGAATTTACAGTATAAATGCATCTAAACATACTGGTGTGCAAGGTGCCTATTATAATACAGCTGATGAGTGATTGCACGGGTTTTACCATGCCATTATCATTGTAATCACTGTAATCATTTGACCCTCTTTTGGCCATTTCAGTAAATGTGCAACCTTCATACCTGGCAGTATCTCTGTGTGAAGCGATGCAGGAATGACTCGGGGAACGGCGCAAATTGATTTAGGGAGGCAGGGGAGAAACGCCTGCCAGTTCGCTATCAAAGTTCATGCATTGTATTTACCCGAGCCCGATTACCTTAACAAGGCACATATATCACATAATTAATCCAGAAGATTACCATCAAAAATCCATAAACCAGTAACATGCTTCCTTGCGCTCTGCCATTAATTATATTTGTGGTGCAGAAAAGAAAAAGAGATTGAAAACAGAGAGACTAAAAAAAAGAGAACGATGAATAAAGAAGATAGGGAGGCAGGCGCAGACTAAAAGGCATGTGGCATTTTTAATAAACACACTGATTACACTGTAATTCATCATATTATCAAGATTGCTTTGCATTATTGACATATTTTTACGACCACCGCGAGATGAACGCGAACACTGGTGTGATTTAAGTCACATTATAGGGCATCACAAGCCTTCCATATCACAAACACTACAATCTGTTACATGCAGGTTACATAGAAACTACAAAGCATCAGTATATGATGGGATGTATAGATGCAGCAAACACTTTGCTCACATTCAAAAATCAAGGCTGACTACTCTATTAGTGATCAATTTTTGTCAGATTGCATAAATTCTCTCTCTGCTGATTAAGCTTTCAAGGCGCAGGGGTCGATTTCTAAAGCCCATTATTTCCTGACTGACGGATATAGACATTGTCAGCTAGACATTTAGGCCTCCAGGCATTGCTGGAGGATGGTGCTGCGACCCGTTGCCTTGCTTTGATTCCACCTCAACCCGACTTGCTGTCTCTCCTCAACCTGTTTTTTTTTTTTTTTTGCCCTTTTTTTTTTGCGACTGACTTTGTTGCATTTTTTTGTCTCCGAGAAGCAACGTTTTAAAATTGTACGTCTTTCACAAAGTGTCTGCCAGTTTGCGTAACATTTTTATCACTCTCGGTGTGGGGCTGATTTTTTTTTTTTACGAGCCTTGCTCGTGGCATGTTCGACAAAAGAGGGAGCACCCTGTCAAAAGGTCAGCCCCCCAGAGCACAAACGAGACATAACAAGACGTACAAGTCAAAATCTTCAATACGGGGCGGTGATATTTTTGGAGAGCAAACTATTTCTTGTTTTTTTTATAGAATCTTGAGATTTCAACATGCTGAGCTCACCAGTTTGGATCAAATCCATATGGGTATTCCTCTGATTTTAATTCTTATTTATCACAAAGTTCATTCAAAGGTCTCTATACCCTTTTCACCTGCCGTCCTATTTTATATTCCCCCTTTCTGTCATCTCTTACTTTGTTCTTTCTCTCTTTCTGAGATGCCAACATCTGACTTTCCACCTTTGTGGATGTTTTGCATCCCTGTTCTTCATTCTCTTGTCTGCACTCATATGTCTACTCCCCTCCCTCTGTCTTCTATCTGTATGATGGTGATGGATGGGCCCTATGGATGAGTGGTCTGTGAGAGGGGCTGTGATGAAGACTGGCCTTGGAGGGGAGAGTAAGAGGTGCGTGTGAGTGTGTTTGGGGTGGAGAGATGAAAGCGAGGCAAAAGTAGGGTATGCAGAAAGAAGACGATGGAGAAGAAGTGGATGAAGACGATGGCGGGTGAAGGCCTGAGGGCTGTGCTGTGAAGGTTAGGGGGGTGTACTGACCTGGCCCTGTGCCTGGGGCTCTGCCTTGGATCAAGTCCTGGGCTGATCAAACACCAGGTGATGAGGTGAGATGGAACTAGCTGCACATCCTGCAAAGACCAAACTGTACAGACTTAAAACTTGTGCCTCTAACAAGTCTACAAGACTTTACAAAAGACACTTTTTGATCCTAACAGCAGGTTTATGTAGGGATACACAACCTATACAAACTTTCTCTAATGTCTTATGTCCCTCTCCTCTTCCTCGCAGGGTTGCATCATAGACTACTTCTTTAAAGACTTGTATGGCTTGACTACATGTTCTTTGGGTAGAAAGTAAACCCTAAAAATACACATAACTATCGGAATTCTCAGAAGCTGATGCACCAAAATCTAAAAACCTGCCATGTTAAGTTCTGAACACTGTCAGTCAATCAGTAAATCATATATAATGCTTGTGTCGTGGCATTTGTGGCAGTGCAGAACGTGGTAAACAATCTCATCTTATGACCAAATGACCAATCATGATTAACAAAAATGTTTCTAAAACCTAGAAAAATATCCATATTATTTTCTGGGACAGGAAAATCAAAACACACAAATATGCAGTGAAACATACACACACCTCTTCCTTTGTAGGGCCCAGTTTCTTTAAAAACTAGAGAAGTGCAACATAAAAAAGGATATCATTTGATTTGCACAATGCACAATAACGGAGAGGAATGCTTTAATATTGAATGAGCAAAGCTGTTTGACCAAGCTATATATCTTTACATCCCATTGCAGCCTACGCATAAATGCAGGGATCTTGAGATGATAGCTGAATTGTAAAGGCCCGTGATTTTCTACTAGCATCATAAATACGCCACATCCCATCCTGTCCTAAACGTGGCCCATCCATCCAACTTCCTCCTTACATTCTATTACCAGGCAAGGAAATGAAGGATCCCTTGAGAGACTCTGAAGTGGATCCATTTAGAGATGAGGGGGGTGGTGCACTGGAAGATTTTTGACCCCTCTCACCCGCCTTGAGGCCTGCGGGGACTGCAGGGGCTCGCATAGCTCTGTCACCGACAGAACCCTGGGGTCCTGACACCTGCACAGTCCTGCAAAGTGACAACGACTGACAGAGGAGGCCAAGAGTAGGTTCCTGATGACAAACCTCCACAGAGACCCGCAGCTCCAAGACAGGTGAGAGGGGTCAGAAATAAGGTAGATGGGAAAGAAATGCAGTTCAAGGATGGTTGGACCCTACCAAGAGTCGGTGGCACATCTGTGTCTGACACACAAGTGGACCAAGATATGTATTTTTCAAGCAATTTGAAGCAACTGCTGGACTGAGATTACAAGGTTCTGCTATGGAATAAGACTTAAAAAATTTTCATTCACTCAGCAAGAGGTAAAACGTCTTAGAAAACAATTTTTTTTAATCATTTTAAATCGAGAGAAATTATAATTAAGGATGATAGACTAAATTCGTTGTATTAATACTGCGGATTCAACACGATCAAATCACTAGCAGGCTGAACTAGCAACTGTGATGCTGCACAACAACAAAAGGCCATCAGTTGTGTGTGTCAAGTTTTGTTCACAAAGAAAACGAGATGAAGTTTTTATGCAGTGTGATTAAACATAAAGTCAGTACAAAGACTTGTTTTTGGCATTTTGCTTCTTTAGCTTCGATTAAGACATTTAACTTGAGCAAACTCGCACATGTCCAAGAGGTTTACCAAGTGGATCGAGCTTCTGCTCAACGAAAGTTAGCTGCTGAGCACTGAGCAGCTTTGAATGAGAGATTGCGTCTCCAGTTGGCCTTTTTGAGGAATGAACACCCTGACTGCAGAGCCATTTACCGATGGGAGCAGAGCTCAAAGTTTATTTTTGGGATAAAAAAAAGTAGATTTATCTTCATCCTCCTCTCTCGCCCTGTCTGCAGCAACGAGCCACACACTGCCAACCTCCACTGCGGAGTGTTTGTAGTTAATCTGTCTATGTTGACTGCTGAATACGGGGAAAATGTACTTTATTCCATAAATGTACAGAGAGGAGAGAAGCAAAGGAGTGAAACTGGAAGGAAACAGGAAGACCTCGAGTCTGGTGAGTGCAGAGTTCATTCAGAGGATGTTGAACTAATAATCAGACACACACACACCCTCACAGAGTCAGTATCTGTTGTTGCTCGCAAGCTTTTGACTGATGTACAGGTATTGTGCTTTTGCAAGTATTTTACGCAAGTTGCACAAATACATTAAGTTATCCTGTAGTTATAGAAAAGTACAGATAATGTGAGAAGAAATTATCTGCACTTTCCCTGTGAACACACCATAACACTTATTTAAAACCCGAAAAAAGAGATTAAGTTGACATACTCAAATAGCAGCTCATCTACCTTTCTAATTGTCTTAAACCAGCTAAATAACATTTCTGTTCTACTTTATTTTGTGATGTTGAGCCATTTGGACAAGTTATCCAAGGCACCCATGTGTGTTTGCGTGCTTGTGCATGCCACCATTTCCCACAGCTCCCACTGAAGCTCACGTAGCCTCAGCTCTGAACAAACATCTATCAGTGGCGACATGCCTCCTCTCATGGGCTTTCACCCCGGCACCCTTCTGTAGCTGACCTATCCAATCTCATCCGGACCCCGAGAACCCTGTTTGCCTTCCTCCCGGAGGTCCCCCCAACTGTCCCCTTGCCCAAACCTCCTCCCATCATCCGCAAACTGCCAACCTTAATCTGTGGATAATCCCATCAAGCCCACACCAGTAATGGCCGGGAGGCAGTTTTATTGTTTCCGGAGTCTTAGAGGATACAGTAAACAGACTCACTGTAAACGGTCACTTAACTATAAAAAGATAAAGTCATGACATCCAACCTAATCCTTAAAACGGCAGATCAGTTACTCCTGCAGAGAATGATTGTGCTGATGCTTGTGGAGTGAGAGCAGGAGTTACTTGACAACATCCATGAGGAGTTGACATTGTTTCTTTAGCTGTTTTTAAGTGAATCCAGATCCAATCTATTATTTTGTTACCCAACAACATATATTAATTCTGCTCAGGATCCATGTATTGACAAGAGGACTGCAGTAGATACTGTATTAATTATGACATGGGTCAAAAGAGTAAGCTGCAGCTAACTTGTATGCTATAGGTTTTGGAATAGAAAGAACTAATTAGCATTGTAAAGTGCATCAAAAGCTTGTTTGTGCATAACCTTGTAAGGCATCGCATGTCTGATTGTGTGCTACACAAATAAATCAACTAATTGAATATGCAAAGAACAGCGGTGTATCAGTGGCAAACACAAACACAAGACACAAAGCAGGATGCATTGTGAGCTTTTTTTTTTTTTTTTTTTATTGAAACCAAACAAAAACAATGTCCATCAGGGCTGCCAGTGGGAAGCACAGAGCCAAAATATGCCATAAAAATCTATGAAGACTGGCCTGCAGAGAGATCATAAAGAAAGGCTGGCTGATAAAAACAGGAAAAAAGGATTTTTTTGTATCATCACAGCTCCACCATATTCACCTGATATCTGAAATCTGTCTGCAGCTGAGGGACAATGAAGGATTAATCGTGCATTTTGGAGTGTCTTTTTGAAATACTCGTAATATTTTCCAAACTTAGACTTGAAATAGTCTGAATTCCTTCCTGACAAGGTGATAATTCCTAACCAAGAGAACAAAAGTTACCCAGTGTCTTTCCTTGCCAGCGTGCCAGAAACGGAATATAGCAGGTCATTATGGCTTGGCTGCTTCCTGGCTTTTCATAATAAACTGCTAAATGAGATGAAAAGGTGGGGCGCTCGGTGAATCAGTGTCAGACCTGTGTTTGTGTGTCTCTGTGTGTGTGTATGTATGTGTTTGTCTACCTGGAGTGCCGGGGCTAAAATGCGGACGTCCCCTTTAAACGGAATAAGCTGAAATGGCAAAGTCGCCCCATCCCTTCTCATGCTCCAACATGATCTAGCACAGGTAAGCCCATTAGCATGGGGAAAAGGTCACTTTGAGGAGTGGAAATCAAATACAGGGATTTGGGCAGGACCATTAAGCCACCGGGGCTATTAGTATTCATGCGGTGCAGATTAATGGAAAATATGAGCCCTACAGAGGGGCCATACTATTAAACTCGATAAGAGCTGATTTGCCCAACCTTCGACATCCCTGTTTTCCCACACCCTATTTCTACTCTTTTCTGTATTAATATTAATGATCATATTTTTTTTTTTTCCATTTGAAGGCACAATGCTGTCAGATTGCAGGGCTTTGTGGCTCACGCGGCTGCCACTGCTATGACTGGCAAAGATGTGATTAATAGTCAACCAAGGGGCCTAACATTGCTAGTCAGGCATAACACTGTCAGTGAAGCAAATGGTAATCACAGAACTTAATACACTTAAATAGTGATGATGTTTGAAGATAAAGTCTTAAAGTAAGAAGGAAGGTTTTCTCTTGCTAATCTACTCCAAGCATGGTAGCTGCTTGTTGCTTTGTTGTATTAAAGGCAGCTCTGCAGTTGCAGTGGATTTATAGTTTAGTGTACAGGTTTCTAATTAAAGTGGATATTTTTCTGAGCAAAGATAGTCTGCTGTTTTTAAGAAATGCAAATCTGGTAAAGCTAGTCCTGCTGTAACTCTGGGGGAACATAATTAAAAGTACACTATGATCATGTATAATACAAAGCGCGTTATATTCATGGTGGGTTTTCTGTTAACAAGAACATGTTGTGCAGGATTTAAGTGGATTTTTTCGAATTTCAGCAGCATAAAAAAACAATTCAGTGCATTTTTCCATCAACTATGAATGATAATCTATCCTGCAGGGCATGATATTGCATAAGAAAATCATGCATCAGTACCCACCTGCTATTTCTAACCTGCGATGGCCTGTGTGTTCATTACATGAACACTTTGCTGCAATGAAGCTGCTACCACATCATTAAGATGCATTTTAAATGAATCAGTCTCAAAACTTCACCTCAGCCAGCACTAAAAATGTTTAAGCTTTTTTTGGTTGGTCAGGACTCAAAAACTGGGGAAAAAGTTCAAGATCCTGACTAGCTTTACATCAGATATGTTTTATAGCAAATTTGGCAAGCTCAAATTAGTACTAAAATTGAAAATAATTGTGCCACCTGCGAGTTGCAGTTAATCAGGTGGTCTTCGTGTGTTTTTTAATCTGTGGAAATGTATTTAGGCTTGTTTGTTGCCCATCTCTGGCAGACGGAGCAGGTTTTTATTGGGTGTGACAAAGCTCAGGTCGTGCAGATCCCATGAAAAGCTCAGACGGTGCCAGTTGCCACTCCTGGCAGATCCCCACCCCCTCCACCCTACAGTCGCCCCCCTGTCCCCCCGCCCCAGCAGCACACCCCGCCTTCCGCTCCATCTGTCGGCCAATAACCTGCTGGAGCCTGCCATGCCGTTAGCGCACCTGTGCCTGCCACCTCAAATAGAGCTGTTTGACGCACGGAGGCGGCATGCAACCACACACACACACACACACACACACACACACACACACACACACACACACACACACACTCAACCCTACAGCTCCAGACATACAGTATGTGTACATACACTGCGGTCAGCATGCAACCTGAAGGGCAGGCCGAAGTTATCAGCTGAAGGACTTTGTTCACATACTAAGTCATTAATTTTTTGGAAACTCAGCAGTCAAAAGGTGGCAGATATGAACTTCCTCTGTTTTTTAATGTATATACTTGCTTCCTGGACTGTAACAACAAGAGCACTTTGAGACCGCCCGAGGCCACGCTTCTGCTGCGCCATTATCTTACGCCACCCATGTTTCCATCCACACGGGGCACACGTGCCACAGGGAGATGACCACCTCTTTCCTCATTAGCAGTGAAGTAATAGCTGTGCTCCGCAGAGTCTTGCCCTTCATTCCCTCGTGCAGCACGATCGCCCCCTGACCAATACCACGAGCCTTCCCCACCCCCATCTCTCTGCATCTACTGCCATCTGCTTACCAATGAAAATTGTCACCATAAGTGTACTGACTGCTTTCTGAAAACCAAATCTAGATGAACAATAATATTATAGATGAGTATTTTTTATTGCTTAACACATCAATCATCCAAATTGTTGATTCGATCCGAATGAAGGCACGGTTTTGGGATTTGTGTAAAATGTTTCCACAGGTGACTGATGATATTTAATGAGAGGACAGTCAAAAGTTTAGTTGTTTTCAGCTCTTGGATTTCAACTAACTGTGTCCAATTGCATTCAGTTCACACACTTTTACAGATTTCCTCCAGTTAATGCATCCCAACTGAGTCCTGAATGGCCCTCCTCCAACAACAACTGCTTTAATCCTTCCATTTGAGCAGGAGCGTGCAGTTCAAACATCTGTCATGCAGTTCAAAATGTGACTCTTGCATTTTAAACGACACACACTTTAGAATTACTCCACTTCAACAGCTTGGAGTATTTGAATCCTGGGATCATTTAGAAACTTGATCATTACGGACGGAAATAGCAATTAGCCGGATCTATTTATATGAAAACAACACAATCAAGCAAATTATTGTCATATCTAGAATCAGCATGCGAGAAACAAATGAGCTACTGTCTGAATATCTCAACGCCTGCGATTTCATTTTTCCTTGTTATTAAATACTGGATCGGCTACAGTGTTACATTTTCATCGCTTATGGCGCAGTTGGATTAGGCGAAGGAGCCACCCAAAATGCTGATGCACAACGAATGGCATTTAACTCAATGGAAAGCTGATGCCATAGAAGCCAACTGTTGAATGACAGGCCATTAGTGAAACACCTGTTCTACCTCCTGAGGAAAATGTCAAGACATGAGATCAGCTGATGAACACAAAAGTTAAGACTCAATTCAAATTAGGGCTCACTGTCAGACATAAAGCTCCATAAGCCGAGGCTTAGCTGAGGGTGAAGCAAATAATATTATAATTCAAGTTGATCTGTGGTGGACACACGGCCACAGAATGAAAACTATGTTCAGGCCCCCTCAGGAAAGGTAGTTGAAAGTGGCATCCTTATGCCTACAGGAGCTGAATGGCGGCATTTTCCCATCCTTTCACACTTTCGAAGTACGAAGAAAAAAGCCACAATTAGTCAGCATTAGTCATAAATGAATAATTGATTCAAATTTGAAATTCAGATCAGGCCGCCAGCGTATTCCCTGCACGGAGGCCTTGGCACAACAAAAAGCCTGTCAGGGCAAAGATGTATGTTTAAGTAACATTACAGGAAGCCTCGACACGATCCCAGCGGAGAGCCATAGTAGCACTCCATGTCAACGCGGCAGCCAAGCACCCCGCACCTCTTGGCAGGCTGCTGCAATGTTTTCAATTATCACCGAAGAAATGCTTTTTAAAGAACTCAGGTCTTGTGTTTTGCCCAGGCGTCACTCTAACGGAGCTCAGTGTAGTGCAGACATTTATCATTGTGCCCGCTCATTCAATCAGGATTAGCTCTTGTAAACCAATGGGAGCAGCCTTTATAAAAAAAAAAAAAAAAGGTGCTGCTGAAACTGAGCTCCTCATATTTTTTTCATAAGGAGACATAAACCCACGGGTCGGACTATCGGACGAATACAAAATTCTTTTAAGAGTTTAAGAAAGGGTAGAACGAACAGTGTATCCATGTATATTATGCAGGCTATATACTTTGAACTTAAATGACGTTTTCATTTATGTGACATAAGTACGCCTGTATAGGTCACATTATGCACCTCTGCATCAAAAGGAACTCCCATGGGAACACTCACACATTCAATCTGCCACCTAAAAATTATATTTATACACTACAAAGAGGTTTTAAAGGAAATTTAACCCTTCATGTCATTGGTCACAGCTAAATGTAGGCGTGCCTCTGCTACAGTTTGGTTGGGTCCGAAGCACTGCTTTATATTTCAGTGGAAGCATTTCAGAAGCAAAATGTTTTGCTCATTGACTTGGTTCAACTTTGCTTATTTGCTCTGTTGCATTTCAAGGCTAACTCCAAGGCTAGCGAGCTTGTAACCGGAGGCCTCTCACTACATGTTGAAATAGCTATGGAAACATGGCCTAGTTTTTCTTGGGTGAGTGTTATCTCTATCTGTGTGCTCTGGTGAACATTTCTTCAGGAGCTGCAGTTTTCTGTTCAGTAAGCTAGCTTGCACGTCCTTGTGGTTCAGTTTAAAACAGTGAGTATTTACAATTTGCAATGATGGGTAAAACAAAGCTCTGTTTCTAAGTCTCTCTAAAAAAGTACCTTGCAAAGTATCATCTTGTATTGTCTTTATGCCAACTCGCTGTTAAACTGAGTTAGAGCTCCAAAAACAGCAACACAGGTGTATCCAAAGCAATCTTGAACTTATGCTGCTCTGTTTGAGCTTTTTATTAACTTAAGAGTTAAATAATGTATCTTCCAAATGTCATAAAATGTTGACAGCAAACAGAACTGCAAAATATTCACTGAAAATATGTTTTGTTTTCCTAAAATATTCAGTCTTGGATTACGAAAACCACTTGTACAGCAGCAGATACACTGTAGATTATTAACACTTACGGTCATGGTTGGTTTATTCACTAACAGCACTTATTTAGGATTAAGAAAAGATTTTGGTCTTGATTTAATACGGAAAAGTCCAAAGTGACTTGATGCATGTTGCACAATGTGCTTACTGTATCAACATTTAACAGAGATCGCAAATTCTCTCTAACCTGAACAAAATTAGCTTTTGTTGCCAGGGACATTGCCAGGGAACACAATCAAGGCAGCAATTATGTTCCCCTTAAAATGTAATTGGCAAAACAAATTAGTAGTATACAAACTTAATTTCTAGGAGACAAGGTTAAAAGATGGAAGTTTCACAAGACTAACTCAACCCAAAACTCGCCTTACAATACCTTTGTAAAAAACTCAAACTCTTTCAATGCACACTGTATACAATATACATTGAAAGTGTGGAAGTTTACCTACAGTATAGGTACACTGCCATGAAATAATGCATCATACATGAGCAAAAATATGCCCAAATTTATATATAGAGGGTACCAATATGCACTCCTATATCAATAAGAATTTCCATATAATCATGTGAACATGTTCATTCATTTCTGCAGCAGTCGGTCTCAACTATATTATTTCACAAATTAAATTAAATTAAAACACAGGCTACTTTTTGGGATTACTGATATTTTAGTCCAATTTATTTTTACTGCATGTAGCATCCAAACAATCTTGTGATAAAAAGGTGGCAGTATTATTTCCATCACTGTATTTAGGTCCTGTTTTATTCAGTTTTCAGAGTCTCAGAGCTCCATTTCAGGCCCTGATTCGCTGGGATTAAAGTCCCCTAGAATCTAATTGAATCAAGGTCCCATTTCTATTTCTGACTCTTTTTAAATGGATGGATTTGTTTATGTAAATTAAAAACTTTTTTTCCTTAGAACATGCCTGCACATTAAATTTAAAAACTTTCCTGTAGTTATTTATTACTTTGGAAATGGCCGAGGGGGTTTGCTCACTAATCTGTTCATGACTGTGGGTTGCCGGTTTTAAAAGTAAGGCTTCTGTAAGAACGCTTTTAACAGCGGTGGTATGAAAGTAATATTTCTGTTTCTCAAATTGCTGGGCTTCCACTCAAGTTGCGAGCGAACAATTTTGCCTGCAAAAAGATGTCTTCTATTCAAGGACCAAATGTTCCCTGTGTTGCTAGATGACCTCTCGACAGGCGAGCAATCACAGTAGTCAGCATTCATAAGCCCGGTGCCTGGCTCAGCTTGCTGACAGAACCAACAAGTTTTCACTCAGTTTGATAAGACGGTAATACTGAGGAAATAACCTTGCCAGGTTACGCCTGTACACTATCATTGATCCTCCACAACAGCAAATAAGGAAAATGGAGACAACGGGATAGAAGCGGCACGTTCTCCAGCTCTTGTGTCCTTTTAATGGAGAAATAGTACTTTTCCGTCTCTGCTGTCCTCAGCGCAATGCCTCTCTCCTGCTTTTACAATTTAATAACTAGCCTCCCTCTATTCCTTATCGAAAAGGGTTTTTTTTTTCTTCTTAGAGGTTGCTTGTCAGATAAAGGCCAGGGTTGTCACCAAACTTCTCTTGCTGCTGCGAGACAAAGTCTGTTTACTTTTTCAGTCATCTCTCTCTTCTGTCAGGGAGAGGAAATGCAAACGCTCTCTGCAGAAACCTCCCGGGTATTTTCTTTGCTCATCTCCGTACCCCATTTACTCTCTTTTTCTCTTTCATCCACTTTGGTTAGTTAAGTGCTCATTGATATTCCGTTGGTCAACATGAGGACCAATGGGCTTATTCCTCCCATCAGGATACGAGAGTGGCCACTTGCAGATTGCTCCTGACACTGGTTGATGATAATTTAACAAAGCATGGCACTGATGAAAAGGCTTATGAGTTGGGATGAGTTTTTCCCCTCCTCTCACGTTACGTGCGACACTAATTGCTTTTGACATTTTGGTTTATTGTGCAAGTGTCATGGCAGCTTGGTAACATTTCAACCCTCCTTTATCTCTCTGTCTTTGCTTATAGATTGACAATAATCAAAATGTTACAGTAAAGTAAACGAATAAACAATTATGTCGACGAAAAATGAACCTAGCGAGGACCATCTAGTGCAGACTCGTAAAAAAATGAGATGTTTGGGAAATTTTTATTTAAATTTTAGCCTTTTCGTCAAAAAGATGCAGCTTGTTACAACATTTTAGCAAAAAATTAGCAAAAATTAGAGTTACAGATGGTGTGGAGGAAGCATGAAAGACTCAATACACTATTGAGTTGCATCATGGGAAATGTAGGATCCAGTGATCTGGGTGCTTGGCCTGTACTTGAGACTAAAACTGAAGATATTACAGCTTCTGCTGCTTTGATTTTGGCAATTACTTTAAAAAAAAAACCTGCCTCTTGTAAGTCTTCCAACTTTATGGAAGATCAATACTAAATCACTGGAACAGCCCGTGAGTATCTGTAATTGATTGTACAGTGACAGCAACAGATTAAATGCTTGGCAGCTTGCTCTGTCTTTATGTAAATATCTGATCAAAATCACAACTTTTATGATTCAACCGGATCAGGCTTCCCAATCTGCTCCCACATCTGCACAGCCTTATTTTTCAGAGATGCAAGGAGCTGTGCGTTAGACGCTGTTGACCTGAATCTCAGCTGCAAATCCACTTTTTCAAATAGCTACAACTGTGTAAGTTACAGAACACACTTTGTCCCAGTTTGCAAAATGCTGCTGAAGAGCTACAGTATCTTAAAACCAAGGGGGGGAAAAAATATACTAGTAATGTGTGGGCAATCCTCAACCTCCTCACCTCCTCTGTCAATCAATATTCTCTTTCATCGGCAGGGGTTGAACTATCATTAATAATAGCTGACACGCTCCTATAGTGGTAATAAACTGGGGGAATCTGGTATGTAATGGTACAGTAATGGCACCTGGGCAGGGTGTTGCGCACTCGACAGCTGCTGATGGATAAACCCTAGGTAAATGGATTTGGGCTCATCCAGGGGAGAGGAGCTGCTGCTTTTGGATTGACTTTATTTCTGTGAGCTGCAGCTGGTGAAAAGGGCCGGCACAATGGCTGAAGAATGGAAGAGGGCATGTGGAAGGAGGCTTTTCAAAACCGGACAGTGGGGCATCGGTGGGTGCCTTGGACGGACATGCAGATTTCCCTTCAGCTGTATTGCAAAGAGAGGAGAGTGTGTGTGTGTGTGTTACGGTTAGGGTGAATGAGATTGTACTGTGTGAGCGCTAACTGGGGCATGTTAAGGCAATTGTCACCCCCCCACCTCCTCCCCATCACCAGTGTGAAGAATGATTTGCGGGTCGACGTGCCATTTCTCCTCAAAACATGGACCAGAGGTGTTAAAAAGACCCAAACTTCCTCCATCATTTCAGAAGCCAGAGGAGTATAGAATTATATGATTGATTTTTGGAGATGATGAGTTGTCACTTTAGACAGTGGAAATAGGAGGAGAGGAAAAAGTTGAGCAAAATATGAGAGGTATTTTTACTCCTCTAACTGACAAGCTTGAAATATGGTCTATTCTGGTTAACCAAAAGGAACACATACATCTCTACATTAGAAAGAATTCCCATTATTTCTCTCTGAGCCATGAAAATCAATTCTAAAATGATTGCTTTCAGTGACGATGGGGAGAGGGGAGAGAAAATAGTTGCTGTGTCTTCGGCTGGTCCAATAGATAGAAATAGAAGCTGTTTTTTCCTATTCTATTTTCTCATGAGAAATGCTTGAAATTGGGAGTGTCTAACTATTTCACTTGTTCTTTCTTCATTTTTTTCTTGTCATCTTTCAATGCAGCTCTTTGTTTATTTTTCACAACACAAGGACCCAAATTTTAGAGCATTACATGATTTCCCCCCCTCGCAGTTCCAAATCCAGGCGTTTGTTCCGTTGGCTTAAACCATTTTTTATCACATTATGTTGTTTTTGTCACAAAACAACAAAACACAGATTCGCTCACTTCATTGGCAATGCTCATCAGCTTGTTTTGCATTGTGCCGCCTTGCCTTTTTAATGAAGCATTTAGCAGCAGATTAGAAAAAAGCTTATTAAGTATCAATTTAACAGATTAAGTAACTTCTTAACTGTAATACAAAACAGGACATTTCAACTATCAGTTGCTGTATTGGCAGAAATGTGCTTTCTACTTTAGCTACCTGTAACTCTTGCTCATATCTTACAACTCTTATTGTAAGTGAATTGAAAGAAGCTTCGAAAGCACGTCCGTTGTATTTCTCAAGTCAATAAAACACAATAGACATGTTAGAGCCAACAACAACATCTATTTGCTTTCTATATATTGCTTTTTCCATTCAGCCCCTTCAGAAAGAAATGCACTTTGAAGAAAAAAAGTGCACTGAAGCATGCATGATCCACATGTATGTTCATGCTGCACTTGATGCCGAGCCATGACCCCTGTTTATGAACCCCTATGACTGTTGTGTTTAACCCTTCCCCTCTGCAAAGCGTCATGACGGGGGCTTTCTCCGAGGGCAGAATCACTAACCCTTTGAAAGGGCCACTTTAAGGCAAAAGAGGCAAGAGATCGTCAATTCACTTAACTGCATTCTTATTTCATGAGTGCTGGATAGGGTTTCAAGGCTGGGTCCTGCATGTAAAGTGACCCCGCATCGCGCTTCAGAGGCAAGCTGCGTCTAAAATAAGCAATTGTGGTATTGCCTTCAGAAAGCCACAGGAGACCTGGGTCCCCTCGGTGAGCTCTTCACATTGATACTGTCGAGCATGGAGAGGCTTTTAAAGGTAAGACTGAGTCCACTGAGGGAGCTCTGAGAACTGACTTTTCAGTGAAGTACAAGACAAGCCGAACTTTTGAAGTGAAAAATATTTACATTTTTATACATTCTGGATGTTTTGAGGAGAGGGGAAAGGCTGGATGCAATTTTTTAAGACTTTGACAAGATAACTGAATGTTTTTGTGGAAACGAATAAGAAATTCCTTTATAAAAGATGACATCTTAAAGCATGTCTGGAGTGAATCTTTAACCAGTGTTTCTGCTGATTAACCCAACCATACTGTAATTACGGCTTAAGGGGTGCCTCTTCATCAAAGGCATTGAGATGTCAACTATGAATCACAACGTCCACAGATCCAGTCTTACAGGGGACCTTTGTTGCATCTCTCTCTCCTTCATTTCCTGCCATCTCTCCACTATTTCTATCAGATTAAAAGGCAGGAAATGCCCTGAACTCTCTCGCAATTCTCCTAAATTTCTCTCTTGAATTCAAAAAAGGTTTACTTGAGTGCTTGAGAGTTTTGCAAGACAATCCAGCATCAGTGTCCTTGTCTGACAACTGAACGTTGGTTTGGTATATTTAAGATGGGAGAATGTTTGAACTATTGAGATGAATCAAGAAGGAGGATGTAAAAACTCCTCACAAACAGAGCCAAAATATCCGGCACACCCCGGTGTTCGACTGCAATGAGGGTCAATAACCCCACCCCTTTCATTGTTAGCAGATGGGACATGGGTAAAACCAAAAAAACGAGTCAATCACATCAAATAAATTTCCTACAAAGATGGTTTCTGCCATCTTAGGTAGCTCTTATCACAATATAGTATGTTAAAGTGCGAAAATTTCTTATACGTTTGGTTTTAATTCCCTGATTAATGTTGAAAGATGGGTGTCGGGTCATGACTGACAGCTAACCACAACCTGTGATTGGGCCAGATGGCAGTATGTCTGTGATCTCTATACAGCAGCTCCATCCGTTTCCTACTGTGCAGACTGTGACTCCAACTGCTGCCATCAGTGCAAGATGGCAACATCTACATCAGGATAGTTTGGCTTAGATTTTGTACACTGATAAAGAAGTAAAGACAAATTGTCCATCTTTGTTTACCGTCATTGGATTGAACATGTGTCTACACATGTGCGAGGAGAAAGTGGTGGGAAACTGAAATGCTTAAGCCACATCTGTCGGAGCGGCGCCGGCCCCATAGCTCATTCCAGGTACGCTCATTTGTTAAAGCTGTGGCGACTAACACCCTCAAGGGAGCCATTGCTTCCTTACCAAGGGGGCAGCAAAATAAACGAGGCCATGCCAGACAATAGAGAGAAAAGCTGCGAAGAAAAGAGACTATAGACCTTTCACTGCTGCAGTCTTGAAATAAACTGACTGCTCTCATATATCACTGCAGAAGAAATTGAGAAATTTTGGTTGCAAAATTTTTACCATCGCACTACGGGAAGATATGAAGATGCAAAGATGTGCAACTGAGACGGCGGATCAACCCATCATGCATGCTTTTCAACATACAGTACACATGCACTTTGGCTCTATTTTAATGGCTTTTCTTGCTGTCTCCAGTGCTTAAACTGAGTCCACATCTCAAATCTGACTCCTCATCCATGTGTGTATTAAACATAAATGAGATGGACTCAATATCTCACTCATGGCTCCTTTGACACTTCACAACCACAACCTGCCTCTCTGAGCCTTCTTAGCCCATTTCAGCCTCCGTTCCACTTTTTTTTTTTCCCATTCTTTTCAAAGATTATTCAAGGTTATTACTTTCTCCAAAAGGCCACTTAGGATGCACAGAGGAAATGGTGTTGACTCTCTTCGATTTTTTAAAGGGGTTTGAGTGTATTTCTAATTCACCGGTGGCATGGTTCGCTACATATGAAGCCGCAGTGTGGCTTTCAATGGACCTGAGGGGAACATATTTATAAACTGGATCCTGAACCAACGGGACTGCTCGGGAACTATTTGCCTTCGAAAGCATTAAAGTGGAGGGAACACCATTTGCGGTACTATATATTATACATTAAAAATTGAGATGGGGTGACTTTGCTCCGCCGCTGACCTCTATCAATATTTGATCGCAGAAAACAGCAAGTAGTAAACAATGGAGGGAGGAAGGTGAAAGGAGAAGGGGTAAGGTCAAGGGCAGGGCAAGTGCACGAAGCACCAAAGAACTGCACATTTGAAAAAATATTTGTTCTTCACGACATGCCAGTCAGGCATGATCCACCTTTTGACAGTTTAGAGCTTAGTATTAGTTGCAATGAAATAAAAATGAGGGATCACTGAGGAGTAATCCTTTCCTACAATCTGTCCACAAGCCTGCCGATCAGACGTGTCAACTCTCTTCTTTTTCTCCCTTCTAAAAGAAAAATCACAAAAGGTGTTGAAAATGTCTTGAGCTCAGAGAGGATTGGGGTTCGCTTGTTGCCTGAAAGCTTTAAAACACCAAATTGAAGGCATCTCTCTGGAGGAGAGCGCAGTGCCTTAAGGCTGCTCTGACCCCATGACCCAAGTATAATTGATGATGTCACATTCTTTTATGAGCAAATGCAAAAGCTGTTTGCTTCAATGCATTGCAACTGTACTCGGGCTTACAGTATTACTTGCACTTAACTTCATCCACATGTCAAAAGCATACATCATCAAAGGCATGACTGTTAAGGGCAACGCACACCAGCGGCTTATTACACGTGTCAAAGCATCCAATTGTGTCTGAACGTAAACCCTCATCCTCCACCGCATCCAGCGTGTCATTGTGGTCAGCTGTGCAGCTCGATGCAGGCAGTCAGGTTTATTGTCTTATTTTCCAACAGTGATGCACTTCTACACTTTGGGAAGGAAGTTGTTTTATCTCATTCACTCGACAAGTTAGCACATCCTAGTCACTTCTGCCTGGTGTGGTGTCAAATGATGTGATGCTGGGCGATGTGGCCGGTGTCCATTTCACTTTAATGTTTCATGTCATGTTTGCAATTAAAACTGCTGAAAGCAATACCAACTTCACTTTTGTCGTGAAGAAAAACAGGAGACAATTAAGTTTTGGGATATTTTGTGTTAATGACACACGACAACAGTTTCCAGTCAAAAGTAAACTGTGGATAATTCAGTTAATGGCAGTCTTATTTAAATATCTTTATTTATTTATATGATCATCTTCCAGCACATAAGGAACCACTTAACATGCTGGACTCATATACGTTGTTAGGTATGAAGCTATAGCCAGGAGATAATTAGCCTAGCTTACATGAGGACCTGAAACAGCTGGAAAAAGTTTGAGAGCTAATGATAAATCAGGTTTTTATCTTGTTTATATAATTTATTTTTAAAAAAGAGTGTAAAAATGACAACATGTGGTTTTATGGGGAGCTTGTGTGAGACATATTCCTTTAGTTGGATGCAAAGAATTCCTGGAGTCTTGAGATTCATGAAACTAAATAATTAAGTCATAAATAAGGCAAGAAAACGTATAAATCCCTGTTCATAAAGATCCTTGCTATAGCAGGTCTCATTGAAATAAACATTTTGTTATAGTTTTTCAAATATTTTTCAATCAAAAGTTGGTTTTTTTTGGTCAAAACCTAAAGTTTGCTTCTGATATTTGCTATGATCTCAGAATCAAGCCATCACAGCAAAGCATACAAAAATAGCAACACAGGAGTTCAATAGCCATGCAACAAAGACATGGATCAACTTGTGTTTGGATGATATTAAAAAAGGCTCCAGAGTATTTAGCCAGCTAAAGAGACTGATCCCAGTCGACGGTACATCAGTCTGTCGCATGACCTGACAAATATGTTCTCAGTTCCATATGTATGATAAAATTAAAGATCATCCCAGTGGCATGCGGAGAGGAAGAGACATAGGAATGGGGGGACAAGTTAATCATCTCAGAGTAGCTTCTCCCATCAACTGGCAGCGACTTTAATCAAATTATGACCTTGTAAAGCATGCACTTGTCATTTGGGACCCTAATCTCTTCGCTAATGACTAATTAGCCCCATCACCTGTTCCTCTAAGCTTCCATTACACCCCCAACAAAGCTTTGGGATAATGGAATAAACAAAAGAAGGGAAAAAAACAATGCATCCCTTGCTACACACAAAAAAAGGAGAAAAAGTAGACCAGACAGACATCAATCAAAACCTGGGAGATTGATTACAAACTGACAAAATAGCTGAAGGAATTTTTTTCACCCACTGACAAGAGACCACTCTTCAGCGCTCTAGAGGACAATAAGGATACACAAATTCATTAGGAGTAATTAACCAAAAATAGCTTCTGAACACAGGCGGGAAAGAGTGAGAGAATTCAGCACAGAGACGCCACCCTAGTGTGAGGTTACAGCACGCAGACACTGAGGTTGTGGAAATAATGCTGTGGCCTCATCCCATCAATAACCTCACCTGATGTTGGGTACAAAGCCCTTTGGACCCGGAGTTACAAATGAGTAAAGCACACTTGTTTGTTTTTGTGTTAGGCCTTGTTATGGATTAACTTATTTGCCTCAATCTGAGGCCCGGCGCACGTGCAACATCCTGGCTTTTGCAGCGGAATCGCAGAAGGGGACGGGGAGGCTTCTGTTTGTGCCATCCAGCGCCTGTGCAGCTGCACTACTTGGCGGCAGGCACACAAACAGGCGGCTCCCATTCATTAGGCCTTTTTATATCAGAGACGCTCTCCTTCTGGGGGCCCGGAGCATCTGCCTCCACATCAGTAAGAGTGAGAGGAGGGGAGAGACAGAAACACACTGAGTGGAAGAAGATGGAGACAGTGTATTTGGGAAAAAGAAAAAAAAAAAAGAAAATTGATAAAAAAAGAAGAATGGTAGAGTTTAAGGAGGAAAAAAATCACAGTAAAGTGGAAAAACTGCACTGCAGAGTGAGTGAAACAGCAGTAAAAAAAGGGGGCCACCCTGATGCAACGAACCTCATTATTTGGTTGTCTCTCCTCTTCATCCCTCCCTCATCATCCTCCAATCAGAGGAACATCTGGCTCTAAAGAATAATAATCTGGCGGGACATTCATAGATCCGACACACATATGAGCACACGCACCGCCACGAGTTATCTAAAGAGGCTCATGGGAGTCATCGAGAAGCCATGCGCAGCTGTAACGGCCCAGTATTGTTTTTAACACACAATCCTGACTGTTTTTACTGATCCTGTATCAGTGTTTTTAAAAGAGCTCATGACATATTTAGCACATTTTATTTTATGTAGTGAGGTTTATACAACTAATGTGTCAAGTTAAGCTCAGAGCTCAGGAGTAATTCGACTACAGCGACTAAATACAACCAAAAGTTGTCAGTGTTGCAGCAGATGCAGCGTGTTCTGCGTGTTGTGTTGTGTTCTTCTTTATCTTATGGTGATGAATGAGGTGTGCCGCGTCCCATATGAAGATGTTCCACAGGCCACCACCACAGCTGTAATGAAGCACTTCAAAATATTACGGCCAACCCCAACAGAGGTTGTGCTAAATTTCATCTCATCGAATTTCATTAAAGTTCTGCGCCAGCAGGTGCAAGGACGGTGCGGTTGTCTTTTTTTCTTTTCTTTTTTTTAAAAAAGTTTTATTCCATACGTAT
>JAQNCA010000020.1:1851719-1873187 GCA_029783725.1 Acanthurus tractus | reverse complement strand
CCCCCCCCCCCCCCCCCCCCCCCCCCCCCCCCCCCCCCCCCCCCCCCCCCCCCCCCCCCCCCCCCCCCCGATACTGTCAAATTCTCAGTGGGACCTCCAGTACAAACACGCATAATAGATAACAGAGCAATATTTTAAAATAGAAACTTCTGAAAATTTGACAAGTAATTTGAGATGTCGTCTTGTTAACATGCTAGCCCCGAGCATCCGATAAGGTGATGTATATCAAAAGCTTGTTTCTAAGAGTTTGTTTAGAAGTCTTTCTGCCCCCAGTTGTCACAGATTGCTTCATACAACTTAAAGTAGCTCAGCGAGAATTTACCTTTGACAAGAGATGCAACGCAGCTTCGGGAACGCTTCCAGAATCCTTGGTTGGCATGTCAGTGATGGGACTGGATGCAAAGTTGTTGCCCGTGGCCAGAATGCACACATTAGGAGTGAGTGGATGCTCTCCAGCATGGCATATCTCTGTTTTGTAAGGCAATAGCATCTGCTGATGGTGTTGACATAATCCCAAAGCTGAGCCATCCCATCAGAATGCCGACAAGTTCACAGAAAAGGGATCTAAAACGGGAGTGAGGCAACAACAGGGCAGGTGAAGAGAAGATGATGGGGCAAGAAGAGAAAGATGATTGCCGGTTAAAATTTGTTCAAAAGACAGGTGTTTTTGAAGATGACAGCCTCACAATGTAGAAAAAGGATGCAAAGAATGAAAAAATCTATGCTAAAAAATATGTGCCATTTGGTCCAGATTGCTGCAAAATACATTTTATTGTACTTTCATAGCGACAATATAGAAACCTTGACTCTTGTTTACCAAACAGGGCTAAAACCAGCCTCCCTTGTTGAAACACCGCAACCCAAATGTTTGTCTATATTCTTTGTGCTGCTTAGCATTTACAGGCTGAGGGTATACATAATAATGCAAGAGCACACACACACACACACACACACAGACAAGGAGGCTTCTGCAAAAAAAAAATAAAAGAAATAAAAGCAAAACTCTGAATTGAACCCCTCAGTGAAATCAGGGAAAGCAGTAATTCAAAGACCAAACAAACAACAGGGGACTTGAATAACTGACAAAAGATTTCCAATTAAGCCACACAAATCTGCAAAACAGTGCCTGGCCCTGTGTGAGGCTGCCCACTGTGGGAAAATCACATAAATGCAGTACTCACTTTAAGGTCTTGATCCTGTAGGGGCCTCCAGCTCTTAACCGCTATGTGAAATATGTAAGACATATCATGCTCATTGATATTTGCACACTGAATATGAAATTATGAAGGGAAATCTTTAGCTAAAAGAATGGAAATGCTAAGTTTGATCATGAACTTCCCCTGTGCAGAGCTGCGTGGTGTGTCCTATCAGCTGTGTTGTGTGCATGTGGGCATGTTGCCACTTTCCAATCAACGTTGATTGAGTCCAGGTGCAAGTTTGTCCTTCCAAGTGCGACGGAGCTGAATCGATACCAATTCACCCACCAAATTTGTTTCACGCTCGCGACAAAACTCTTGAATTACAGTATGTCCTGTTTTATATCCAAATGGTGTCAAATTCGCAGTGGAGACATAGTGTGCTGCGCTCTCATATCTGTGCACTGTGTGTACTGCATTGTCCTTTAGCAGTGAATGTTAGATCCTGTTGTCCTCGTATCATGTGTCAGCAGCCTGGCTGCACTGGAGTCACCCCCATAAAAATCCTGCATGCAATTATTCTTTCGTTTTATCTCCCCAACTGTAATATCAGCAAACCTCAATCAGCATTTTTTTAATAAAAATGCACTTACTGGGACAGATCTTCTTGAAATTGTCAAATGTAAAAAGCTTTCTTTCTCACAGTTTTAAGAATATTGCTTATTTATTGAAATTTTTTCTCATACTGACAATCGATGTGTCCCTAAACATCCCCTATAGCTCCAGTCAGTTTATTCCAATTGTGTCTCATCCAACAAGACAAACCAGCTTGTCACATTTTAAAATAAGCATTCATGAAATGTGAGGACTTCCCACAAACTTCTCTTTGTCCTACAACTTATTGCCCTGTCTTTCTTTAACAAGAAGCAGGCGTGTTTGAATGGAAGAATGGTTCTGTCCTTCACAGTGTCTGATTTGCTTAGGAAAGGCGCTCACGTCTAATACTAATCTGAACGACAGCAGTGGAAATCTTGGCTCGGTTTCAGAGGCTAGATTGGGCCTGGCCCAATGACCTTCTCTGAGAGAACATGGAAAGTTTGCCGGCTCAATATGTCACAGCCAGCATGAGCTTAGAAAGGGAACAAGAAAGGAGTGATTAAATGGGTTAGATCCATGGCTGACTTTGGTAGATGTCAGGAGAAGAGGCAGCTTTGGTTGTACTATGAGATTATCAGAAATTGTATCAGGCTGAAACTGTCGCCATGAATGCGGCCAGCTTTACAGAGCAGAGAAAAAAAAAGGTTAACACACTATCTCTAATTACAAAAATACTTCCCTCCCGACTTTAAAGGTGAGCAGGTATAGTTTTCTGTGTTCTGCTGTGTAGTTCAGTTTGCATTGCTGCAACAAGTCTCACACAACAGTAATGATCAATAAAGCCAGCCTTGCATTACAAAAACTGACAAAGTTATCATTCTTTAAGAGCCAGACTAAAGAAAATCTTTTTCAGGCCTCCTGCTGGATAAGAGCAGATCCCATCCACAGAAAAAAAATCACTGACATCAACAACCGATAATACAGAAACTGGACGTTTCTTTAGGCACAATCATAGCAACTGAAGTAAGTTTAAAGCAAATTAGCCTTACAGGAAGTTGAAACAAAGTGTTAAAACGGGGTTAATTGAATTGTAAGCCTTGTCACAGGAGATTACCAAGTCCAAGAAACAGCACTTTAATTGCGTTATTACCATGTGGATTAAGGCATGGGGTATTTTTGCCCAGTAATTATAGCTTGACTGTCCGTGCATTTTAATGCACTTTAGTCAGGATGATTTGGGCTGAGATTTTTGACAGTCCAAACAGAAGAACGTTCCATTACAAAATGTGTCTGTAATGCTTTGGGATAACACTGGCATTTCAGCTGGAATGGTGCCCACAAAATGGGGATTAAAAGGATATGCGGTGATAATGAGTAATTAATTTGACAGGACATCGCCTTTGCTATTTATGTATCAGAGGAGAAAATCAGAGGATCCAAAATCACAGAGACTCAATACTCTGTGGCCATTTAGTATGTCAGCTATGAAGACTCTGAAATGTTTGCCTCTTTTTCTCCTTTCACACTATTTCCAAATGTATTTCAAAAACATCAGTCCTTAACAAAAATATACAGCGGGTTACAAGATTAGCCTCGCCAGTAGCAGGGCTCTGTGGAAATATCTGAACAACTATTAGTTGTACTGTCACGAAACATGCTACAATTATTCATCCAGTGGCAAAGAAATGAACTTAATACGGAAGTACAAAAGGCTGTAGTTCCACAAATGTCCACTTAAGGCTGGGTTAAAAAAAAAATTCAATCCCTAATAGAGCGCTATATTAAAATACCCAACTTTAAAGCAGAAATAAACATTTTAAAACCTGGTAGAAAAATGGTTTTGGTCTCTGTAGCTGAACGTTTTGCCATTTTGTATAGAGGGCGATTTTAACTTATTTTTTAATACTTGGTTTATGACCAAATACCTGAATAAATACTAGCCTCATCAGCCTTAGCTTGACTTTATTCCTTGCTAAATAGCAAATGATAGCATGCTAAAAGGCTAGACTAGGACTGTGAAGCTGAACAAAGCAAACATATATCTGCTAAACACTGACACATCAACAAGCCTATTGTTATTGTAAGCATGCTGGCATGTTGATGTTAGCATTTAGCTTAAAGCGCTGTTGCGTCAGCCTCACAGAGCTGCTAGCATGGCTTTAGCTCGTCTACTGACAAGATCCCCTCTCTGGCCTCTTTCTGTTGAGTAAATGAACCTTTTTCGCGCTACTTTATCTGTTAAAGGTAGTAATTATTTTTACATGGAGTCTTTTTTAGAGAAGTGAATGCTTTTAAATGGAGTATAAATATCAAAGAAGCTTCATCTGTGCTTTGTGATAGAGATGATTAATGATAAAGAGAGCAGACAACATCAGACCTCCTCTTAAGATACTTTATTGATCTCCTGTTATTATTCACTGTACATTGTTTGGTTCCCAAGAACATCTAAGCTTCATACCAAACCCTGTGAAGCTGCTGGAAGTTCTGTTTGTTGCTCAGGGGCCCTACATGTCCAGATGTTTCCAGACACTGGAATTTGATCATGGCCCTCCAATTAAGCGGTGGTCCCCCTACTTTCTTGTACTTCTCACATCCATGATTTCAACAGCCAGGGAACCCAGGACAGTTACAGAATATCATTAGCCTAATGGACAGGAGCGCAGGATGGCAAGAATGAATGATTGCATTACAGAGCCATTTGCTGCAGACTGTACATTGACATAAATAGTGCAAACAAACAATAACTGTCCATGTGCCCATTCTACTGTATTGTGATGGCTTGCTGTGTGATACATGGGTTCAAGCCGAGGTCTGGGAGAGAGGGAGGGATGCTCTCGCTGGCCCCAGTGTCGGAGCGAGTGAATCGGGCGGGGGCTAAGTAGCTGGGAACTGGATTTAGACACAACTCCCCGATCTGCCAGGACCACTCTGCAAAAAATACAAGAAACAGACGAGAGAGAAAGAGAGAGGGACAGTGAGAGAGAAAATACAGAAAGGGAGAAAGCACTTAGCTTTTTTTTTTCTTTCTAAGCCATCTTGTCAAGAATGCTTGAACGGAGCCATTATGAAGCCTAGATTCAACCAGTATGGGACAGTTTAAATAACAAGAATAAAAACTGGACAGCTGGAATTAAAGTTCCTAAAGAGGTAGTTGTCAAACAGGGGGACGGGGATTGGGGGACCCCAGTGTGGTCACAATCTGAAAAAAGGGAATTTGCAAGATAATTTATGAGATGGGGAATAAGAGAAGATAAAAAATCTGCAACACAAAACTGCAGTCATTTCTCGTACGTCTCAATAATCCTTTGCTTGTCCTTGTGAAATATTGTGTTGTGTAACCTCCTCAGGCCTCTAAAAGTTATTTAAATGAAACAGAAATGTCTGAGAAGAGGAAATAACATTTTGATTAAACTGCTAACAACTAAGACATTGCTTCATTGTCAGAGGTCACAAGTAGAAAGAGGCTGGAACTGCAGGTATAAAACTAATAGCAGTAGCGAAGAACTTAAAAGATGAAGATGAAGTTGTTTTATAATTCAGGTCTTGTGCGTCTTTGTAATTGCAGCAGTTGATTTTATGAATCCACTCTGTAACAGACTGGAAATGACCCATTTGTATGAAGGAAATAAGCATATTTGATTTGTCAGTATTTTGAATGGAGTCATTAAGTACTGAAGTCATGGAATTTATGCTAATTGTTATTGATGCTCCCCCATGATTGCCAAATAATAACCGATGATATGCTCCTCACATCATCACATTTACATGTTGCTCTCCACATCGGCTCGTTAGCGACAGCGCCGTGACGCCGGGCCTATCGGGATCCACTCCCACCACCTGCACACTCGGAGTGTGGGAGCGAGAAGGGCCCCGGTGTCTGCGGCGTGCCATCACGGCTTTGGCAAAAAAAAAAAAGGTGCCGTCGCAGCCTTGTCACGTCGAGTCAGTCCTGCCTCATCTCTTTCCTCCCTCCATCTTCCTTTTTTTTTTTTTGGTCAGGTGATGCACACACTGAAAAAGCTCGGCCGTCTGCATCCGGAGCCCTAACGCTCTCTGTCAGCTGGCTGTCCCTGCGGTCACAGTGGACATTCGTCTTTCTGCTGACGTCCCTCTTGTGTGGCAGGGAGTTGCCAGCCCCAGCATTCTTAAAGGCCTGCCATGGCCCCAAGGCAGAGGAAGCACATAATGATAGGTACGTCAAGGCAACGCTGATCTGTTAGTAAATGATCAGAAGGCCAAATTACCAAATGATCGCCTTCTGGATCTGACTCCAACGCTAATCAATCAACAAAATCTATATGAACACACAGACACACACACACACACAGAGCATCACAGACACTAAAACACTGGAATTTTTTTTTTAGGTTTCTCTTTTCTGTTGTTCTAATTAATACGCCACGTCTTGGGCACACTTGAGGTAATTAACATTGTTTTTTGCCAGCAACACACAGCAGATGGTGATTGAAAATAGAGGGATGAGTCGCTCAATCAACCACCATTTGTCTGTAGCCATTAATTATCTAGCGAAGAATACATTCAGTCCCCAAAGTTGATAGTTTGGGGGGAAGAAGAATACTGTCCTTCTGTTCCTCATTACTCTTTAACAGCAGAAACTGCTAAAACTTGAATGCCGAATAGGGAGATTGCGATTTTAATAGCACAGTCATTATCTCCCCCCGTAAGGTGGCATACGACGGGAGGCTTGTGGGGGAAAAAAACGGTGCTAACAAAGAAGCGTTCCAACACATAGAAGCCAAGCAGCATCTAGTGGGTCATTCTGTTCTGATTCATCAAAAAGCGCTTTCAGAGATGATGAGGACAAAATGCACAGTTTCATTTAAGACGATGGGTCCAGAAGCCTCGTCAAGTGTTTACTTCCCTCATGATCAAATGAGAACCAATGTGTCACTGCTGCAAGAGAAGTGCATGCGATTTAACAAGTCATCCCAAGTTTGTGCATGCAATCGCCCGCAGCTTTTCAAAAAGTCATGATATCATGACGTTTCATGATTTCATCTCTTCCTCAGTCCCTTTCCCTTGTTAGTTTTGCCTCACTTGAGCACTCCAGGAGCTCTGAATTCTGCCTGGCTACAGATTAGCATTACACACTCAGCTTATATAAAATTCTCTAAAAATAAAAAGGCTACGAGAGGGACAGAGAGAGAGAGAGAGACAGAGAGAGAGAGAGGGCAAGAGGGAGACAGAAAGCAAAGAGGAGTTTGGGGATTGAGCAAAGAAAAACCTTGAAGGGACACTGGAGGCAAGAACTCAGCGACATAGCATCCCATCCTGGCATCACTTCTTTGATACTATTTTGTCATCGCCGACAGCTCCTGAATCCTACATCTTTGGCACACTATTATCTTGTTTTTCTTCTCTCTGCCAGCCTTGTAGACAGAGATAATCAGCGTCACCGAACTTTAATTATTGTTAAAGAAACAAGATAAATGTTGCTTTAATGTTAGCAGTCCTTTATTGATACAGAGGGGGAAATTTGTACTCTTGATGCATCTTGTGTGAGGCTGAGAATTTAAAAAAAAAGATTTCTTGATGGTAAATTACCAGTAGGATCGCTCATGTTCCACCCCGCAGGCTTTAATTAACTAGTCTCAGGTAGTCTAATCTCATTATCCAAGAGTGCTTTTTCCACGCCCTAACCTGCTTACATGACACTGAGACAGGCAGTCGAGGGATGATAGCCCCATAAAAGAGCTGCCAATATTGTGCAGGGTTTCCATTTTTCGAGTTGCTCTCCATGCTCTGGACACAAAATACTAGCCATTCACACATTCGTGTCACATAGCTGGAAACAAAGACTGAATAGTGAGTGCCATTTTCAGGATTTCAACAGCATCCGACACAGCAGCCGCAGCGAGATGCCAAATAAAATACAGAGCTACACAACTCAGCGGCAACATCTCAGTGTTTGTCCCACAGACGGAGCCCAGCCCCATCAAACCCCATTATCTCCAAGGCTACCACTTACTTCCAACTGGAGTAGAGATAGCTGCTTATCTACTGGTTAATAATAAAAAAGACACATTACAGATAAAAAAGCCATCCTATCGTGATGGAAAGAGAGAGGTGGGAGAGAAAAAGCCGACGGGGAGCAGAGAGATTTCCAGGGACAGTTTCATTCTGTGGAAAGGGCAAGCAGAAGGAGACCTCCCGCTGTAATGCGGCAGCCAAGCCGAAATGAAAGCCAGCCGCTCTCTTCTCCGGGGCTAAACAGCGGCCTTAATAAAAAACACAATCAGACCCCCAACCTTAAAGTTTAATGCACATTCTTCCCATATTTTTCTTTTCACCATTAAAAAAAAAAAAAGAAAAAAAAAAAAAAGCAGGACACGGTGAAAGCTCCTGGTGTGATCCCAGCTCCCAGGCTACGATGTGCTTGTGTGCTGAAGAAAAAGCGGGGGTTGTTTTAATCATAATGAAGCCCCATTGAATATCAAGCACACCATCGACTCACTATAGCTCTCCATCGTGTTAATGAAATTGTTCCCCCCAACTTTTTAATTAACTTGCAGACTCATGGTGTGGAGTCAAGTTGTGGACACAGACAAAGACTACAGTGTTCTCTCCCAGGTGATATGAATATCAAAGAGGGAAGTTGCTCTGAATTAAGCAGAGTTTCTTTATTAGGGGAGAAACTTCAGAGGGAGACAGATGTGCTGAGGATGGGCTCGTGTCATTTCTCCCATGTCAGTCAGCTTTCATTCAACACTTTGATATATAAGCTCAGGGAGGGGGGGTGGGGTGGGGGGGGGTGATGAATTTATTGTGAATCCACATTTTAGAGCGTGCATTGTTTTCACAACTTTTAAATCTTCCGTCTCATAATAAAAAAAACTTCAAGGATGTCTCCTTGATAGTAATCAGAGGGAGCACAAATCATAATCAGTCCACAGCGCTGTCTGAAAGTGGTACAACAGAGCTTGATGAAGGGACATTCATCACAGGAGAAAGGGGAGATAATAAGCAAGCCACTAAAAGAAAGAAGTTTTTTTCTTCTTTGTTTCAAACACATTTCCCTTTATTGGCATGGTGAGGCTGATGAGAATTGCACATAAAAAATGAAATTCACAAGAAAGTCGTACAATAGGTAGAACCACAAAGGCATTGGTAAGGACTTGGCAGAAGGCAACGTGGATAGGACACAAACAGGTAACAACCCACAGCGACACCCCCACTCCCTTCCCTCTGAACACACACACACACACACACACACGAACCTCCAGAAACACACAAACCTGCCTAAAATCACAAACTCACACACACACAAACATACTCACATACATTTGCTCGTACACATATTGTCCTTCCAAAAGAAACATGATTACCCAACAAACGTTTAAGCAGTGGCAAAGTCCTCAATAGGTCACATTATTAAAAAGTCCGCCACAGTTGAAATTTGAACCATAAGGTGTTATAATATATTGCTACTCTAGGCAATTTACAAAGCTTTTTTTTTTTTTTATTACAATGATTAAAGCCACATCTATCAAATGGGACACGACACCATTACCCAAACGCTATACAGACAGCAAAAAAGTAAAACAATGTTAAAACACAGGTAAAGGGATTTTTTTTCCTTTTTTTTTTATCCTTCCCTCAACCAATTTTTGCCTCTTTGCATCATAAAAATTAGCCGTTTCTTGTCTCCACAGTCAAACTCAATGAAAGGAAGCCTGTGATCAGCAAAGCTTTCATACAAAAGATTTTCCCTCCCTGTGATGGAGGCTGGTTCTCTCATTACTTGGCTGGCGCTAGAAACGGGATATTAATTGAACCAGAAACCGCAAGGTTACCTTTTATGTCATGTCGACGGCGCTGTGATATCTGGACTGTGAGCGTGGGGAGGTGGTGGTGGAAAGCGGTGCGGCATGCGATACATTGTTGAGTAGTTTTTCTTTTTTTTTCTTTTCTTTTTTTTTTCTCTGGGCTTATAGGATGTCATTTAAAATCTGCCAGTTAAGACAGCCGAGCGGCAGATACTCAAAGTGGAGTACATGCTTCACCAACTGTTGCCCTGGAGTAGCCATGCACTACACAACAAACAGTTTGAACTCGACACATTGTGTTTTTTTTTTTGTCACACACACAGGGGTGGAGTTAAAAGAGCCAGTCACGATTTTTTTTTTTTTTTTTGCACAGATGTCACAAGGTAATGCGTGCATTACAATCACATAGACTCAATTACATCTTATAGAGGAGAACAGGAGGTGGGAGTTGGAGGAGGTTGGGCGGGGGGGGGGACGGTCGAGTTTTTACCGCACAGGATGATGTCACGGTGATGAAATGTAGAGATACTTGGAATGGAGTCATCCTAGCTAACCAGCGACTGGGTAATGGGTCAAGTCCAAAAATCACACAACAATAGGAGCTAAAATACAACTCTGAAAAATAATTTATTGCTTTTTATATAGTTTTTTTCTTTCATTTATATTATTATCATTGTTATTATTATTAATCATCTTGTAATTATTGTGAATAATATTAGTAGTATCATCATTGTATATATTTATATATATATATATTTTACATCAAATACAAGATCTTTAAAAAATTCAGGAAAAAGGAAAATTGTAAACTTTTGTTTGGCATTCACATAATCAAGCGTGAGTGGAGCGATGACAACAAGTGTTTACAGTGGCACAACAAAAAAATTCCTGCAAAATCATTTTTATTGCTTCATGTTCTGCTTCTGCGTGAAAAAGGAAAGGAAAAAAAAACAGCTACGTGCTGCAGATCCGACTGATAGTGGAGACAGAAATCACTAAAATGATGAGGGGCTGACTGCTGGAGTGATTAGCTGAATGTTCTGATTGTTTTGGAAAGGCATAGAAGGTAATATTATCCCCACAAAAAACCATTTATTGTACACCCTGTCTAGTGATTGGTAGTTAAATAACACAAAAAATCGAAGGACAACACAAACAGTCAATAAATTTCATGAGGTACGCCATGTAAAATGGAGCCCATAAATAGCCTTGATTCAAATATTAAAATAAATAGATAAATATATGCTTGTAGTGATTGAAAAGATTTGAATGCAGTATTGTCTTTCACTGAAGGTAATCAAAATAAGAACCATACAAAGCAATTAAATCAAACCAAGTTCCTATATATACATACATATATATATATGTATGTATATATATATATGCTGATTGCTTCAGAAATAATTAATAAAAAATGGGGTACCTTTTTTTTACAATCATGAAAAAGACGTTAAAAATGCATTTTACACTGGTTGTATAAGCAAAAACACTGATTGAGAAACTTTATAAACAGATAAAACTATACATGGGTGACTGTTTTCTTTCCCAACAAAATAACTTAAAAAAGGACGTTTGTTCACATGCTCCCTCAAAATGAGCAATGACACATCTTTTTTTCTCTTTTTTTTTTTACAATCATAGCATGTCTTCTAAACATCATGTAGGTGTACAATATGTTTTACAGTATTGTAATTACTACAGATCGACATTCTGAATTAAGAAATTTTCTCCTCATTTTTAAAAAAGGCTGCATTTTACAGTGCATAGCTGTAACAAATAAAGAACTTTATCCGATATGTACATAAAATAAAAATATTCCTTTTTATAGTATTTGTAAATACACGGCTACATTTCTCCTTAAAATGTAGACAACAATGTTACCTTGAGAATTTTACCTCCAAGATACAATTCCCTATACTCTTGTTTTGAATGTAACACTAGATCCAAACACCAGATTTGAAGGAAAATAAAGAAAGAAAAAAAAAAAATCAACAGCAAAAGAAGACAAATCTGGCTGAACAAGCTGCATGTTTTCACTCCCAAAGAATTGTGGGCATTGTAGTGCTTGGAGAAAAAAAAACGAAAAGAAAGTTTTTCTTTTCTTCTTTCACTGAAGGTTGAACAGCAGTAGAGTGCACCAAACCTGTGCAGCAGGTTCTGAGGGTTCACTGGCTTTCCCAGAATGCATTGTCTCTTCCCAGCTCTTCAGCAGCTATGTTCATGTAAACTTTATTTTTGATATATTCTTTTATATTGATATAGGTCTATAGACTTTTTTTTTTTCTTATATACTCTATGACATAGAGTGTAAAACTTCTGGTAGTCTCGTCGTCAAAGGAGCGAGAAACAACAGTGAGGTATCAGAAGTCCCTCTTTGTGACAGACAGCAGGTGCCACTGAACTGGTTACCTTCTCAGGCTGCGCTGGGCCTCCCTCAGCAAGCTGTCAAAATCCATGGAGTCATACTTGCTTTTTGTGGAGGCTGGATCAAAGTCGTCCGAATGGGAGTCTGAAAGAGAGACAAGAAAGGAATGCGGTCAGTGCCGAGCAAAGCTGGCTTTCTTTATAAAAATGCACCTGAAACAGGAGGTTCACTTCTGTTCTCTCAGAAGAGACATTCACATGCTCTTCTGCCTTTTATAGCATCACAGCTTGATCATATGCAACTGATGTCTGTATCTTAGGAAAGTTACATTTTTTCCCCTGTTTTTTGCTAAATCGTGAAGGAAAAACAAAACAGCATGAAAGCTTAAAAAGACAGGAAAAACACAGAGCTGACACTTATTCTAATGGGTTATAAGCTGGATGCCTTCACACCTGGCAACGGTAAACAGTCGGAAAATGTCTGAATCTATAGCATCATGTTTACATTACAAACTGCTGCCTGCAACCAAAGAATTAAGATAGTGAGGGAATAAACTGTCTTTTTTTTTCCACAGAGGCAACAGATGTGAAAGCATATCCTCCTGTCTGTCCATCTCTCATGTGTCCTATTTTTCCTGATCAACCCGATAATACATAAAGAGTATCTTATCTCTGCCAGCAGACAGCTTCACAAATGGGGCCCCCAAAGGGCCCAGCAGCACACTCTGAGAGCTTTGAGAAATGGGTATGACCATGGCAGCCAGAAGACACCAGGCGTGATCTAATGCAGTGGCCTAGGGCTGGATTGTGTCACACTGCGCACCTTGAGGGATGAAAAATACCCCGGTGCTCTACTTAAAACTAATGGACAGTGTCTCCGAAAACAAAAAAAAAAAAAAGGAAAAAAGGAAAAGAAGCAAGGGCCCATAAGACTGAGAAGACGGGGAGAGGTTCGGATACAAAACTATTGCAGGATTCTCTCTTTATCCTATGCTATCAGTTTGGGGGGGGGGTGACCAAAATAGCCCGTTCCTGACAAAGAGGCGGTCGGCTGAAGGCCTTTCCATTCCAGCAGACTGATTAGTCAATCTCAGCATAATGTCTGTCCTCAAGGCTTTGGGATTAGCAACTGTTTCTCTGTGTGTCAATTTCTCATCTTAGTCGCTTTCTAAAAGCTGATGGCTTGAAGCGTGCACTTTGAAAAATGTATGGTAACCGCTGCATTTACTTAGAGAAAAAAATGCTCCCTTTTTTTCCCTGCCCTGACCCGCTGACCCTCTCGGAGCTGCGCATTATACAACCCTGACCTCACATTCTGCTGCTAAATAAATGTCAGAGGCAAAAACTTGCCGTCAATACCTATCTTATGTGTCATCATCAAATGGAGGAGATGATCTTTTTGTGGGCGTGCAATGCTTTACATAATGGGGCATCTTTTTCGCTTAAGTTGCAACATGGCCGCTCCATCATCCCCAGCTAAGAACTGCAACTAACAGGCGAGAGGAGAGTACTTTTTTTCCCCCCACACATATGAAAAAGCGAGGCATGGCGTCAGAGGAAAAGCTTGGTTTCATTGATATCTTGCATTATTTATCAAAATGCGTCATTCGACCCTCGGCTGCATCCATGTGAGCGCAGACTTCTGCTGGAGATGTATGTATCAGATCAATATGGAAGCTGTGTACATACGGAGGCTGCATTTGTGCGTTCTTACTCTGAGGAATAACTTACTTTAGATGAGTTCTGCTGCACGGGCCCTGACTCCAAACAAAGGCAGTGAGGGATGCATAAGCAGGCATAAGCAGGTATGCTCCCACAGTGGCCCCTTCCTCTATGTAAATGAGTGGCCCCTACGTGCCACATCAAGGCTCCGTCTTCCTTTCAGCGCCGCAACAGCTGGCAACAGATGGAACCTCACTCTAGAGGGAGGAGGGGTTGCCGGGACCTAACCTTGCTCCCACCTTCCTCATCCTCACCTCATCTTTTTTTTTCTTCATCTTTCTCCTCATTATTTCATCTCCGCCCCTCCCCGAAAAGTGATTCCCACACCCACACATGCATATCCGTCGCCAGATGAAAACTCATCTCACACACAGCTGCACGTATGTTTTTTGCTTTCTGTCGAACGTCTGATGTTTCGTTTCAACAAAGTAGGATGCATCCCATGTGCACATGCGTAATGGAGTTTGCCTTGTTGTCCTTAAGACACTGAGGCCACTCGCAGGGAAGAAATGGAGCTCTATTCTTGGAACGTCCACAGGCTGACATCTGACCTCGCTCTGCCCTTTTTGAACCATGAATGCCTGGTGGACGCATTCAGGGCCGCAGGAATTGTTACGGTTATGAGTGGCTTTTGATCTGGAAGCATCACTCATTCTGATCCCCCCACCACCACCCTTTTCACTGACAGTCCTCCCAGCAACACAAATATACAATATACATGACTGCAGGGTTCCGATGGAGCGAACAACAAAGATGCACTTACCCAAGTCTGTGTAATGTGATTTGCAGAACTGCTTTTGCCCGCCAAAGCACAGCTCGAACTGAGGCTCGTTTGACCTGCGTAAGGTGTGTCCGTTCTCAAGGGCGGCAAAGGCGTCACAAGTGTAGCGGTACGTGATGAAGCCAAAATTGTCCCTGGTCAAGAATAGAAAAGGGATACGTCAGAGAGACGCTGCGGGGCAATAATATGAACATCGGGCCTTGTCTTAGATGACGATTACGCTATTTATATGCAAAAGAGAATCAATAAAAGTGTATCTTTGGGGCTCCATGGGCCGAGAACTATATGGATCAGGAGACGCTCTGAGACTGCAAAAGCTGCGTCTTTGTCTTAGACCTTCAATATTTGCCTTTTACTTCAAGTCTAACAACTTAAACAGCCTGCTTTCGTGCTATATACTCTCACTAGGTTCTATAGACACTGTATAGATGCACACACATGCAGAGAAAGTCCCGGGGCCTTACCCATCGTCCCTCAAGTTCACTGCACATTCTTCAATTTCGCCAAAGACTTCAAAGCGGCGCTTCAACTCTGTCCGGGTGCAGTCGGACCTCAGTCGCCCCACGTACACCACCCGTCTCTCCTCCTGCTCGTTAAGAAGAAAGACAGAGCGGAGGAAGGAGATTAAAAAGGAGGGGGAGTTTGTTTTTTTCCTTTCCCCCTCTCTTTCTTCACCGAGCTTTAATGAATTGGTCTTGATCACTCCTGTGGATACTGCAGCTGACTTTAGGCCCCCGTTTCTTGTTTTTTTTTGGTTTCTTTTTTTTTTTTTGTCCCTCTCCTCTGTCTGTCTGTTGTGTTCCTCTGTGATTGGTTCAGCTTGCTTCCTGTTATCTGATAGAGTTACAGATAGAGCGCCCTCAGTCTGCCTTGGCACTACAATTCCTTTTTTTCTCTCTGCAACTCATCAACCAGAGGCGGAGTGATTTTTATCAAATGATGCCACGTCTTAAGTTTGGGGCTGCTTCTCCTTTTTTGTGAGGTCTAAAAATAAAACTGCGGGGTGACTCAGCCATGTGTTGAGAAAAAATAAATAAATAAAAAAAATAAGAGCCAGCTTCTTTCTTTACAACTTGAGAGTCAAACTCCACGACGACACACCGCAAACCAGGCATGGTTGCTAAATGAGAGGTCTGTTAATATTGTAAGGATATTAATTTCCAAGAGGGAGAAGGGTTGGGGGGGGGGGGACATTAAGAGCAGCGGCAGCGAGCCACGGGGCAAAAAAACATGGATTTCCTTGAACCTCAGAGGACGTGGGGGTCATAGTGGAATAATTTTGGAACAGACTGCACCAGGCTGCAATTACAGCTTTTGAGTAATTTAATTGCATCTGCTAATCATATAATACAGCACAAAGCCCGGGGCTATAGTGTATCACTACTATTATTTATTTATTCATTCATTTAGTTGCCATTACTGGGGCAAGTCTGCGGAGGCCCGTTGAAATGGTGAATGCTGTCTGGAGGGGAGCGGTGAACATGTATGTAAATCAGTTGCCCAGGCGCTAAACTCAAAGTTCACCTTCGCCCCGTCCGACTTCTATAAATTAGCCCAGAAAAATACAAATTAACTACAGATGACTGTTTTTTATGCTTATTTCCGCTCACTTTAATGCTTACGTACTGTTTGAGACAAAAAAAAAAAAAAAAGTATTTGCTGAATTAGGGGTTTAGTTGCTGACAACTGATAAATAGGCAGTCTTTTCTTGATGGCACCCTGAGGGCTGCCTGGGTGTGTGGGTGTGTGAGTGAGTGAGAGAGAGAACGAGGCAAAAAAACAGAGGGAGGGAGAGAGACAGACAGACAGACAGACAGACAGACAGAAGGAGAAGCTTTCACATCTCTGGCCTCCCAAACCTCATTTGACAGCTTGAGCTATACTCGCTCGTAATTGTTTGTCTCTCCCATCTCTGAAAATCTATGCATGCCAGGCTAGGTTTGCATTACTGCATCATTTAATGTGTGCTTTATCAACGGGTGGTAGTGGCGTTACCCCGCTGGAAACCTGAGTAATTTCACACCGAGACATGGAGAGCGGAGATATGAGAGGAATGTGATATTCACTGCATCAGGCTGAATTTTTGAAAACAGAGACAGAAAAAAAAAAGGGAAAAGAGCTAAAAAAGAATCAGTGGCTGTTTGCTTTTTTGTCCCTTCCCCGTCTCGCTCTCCTAGTTTCCGTTTCCCCACTATTTTAGCGTTTCACCCCTGTGGTGTGATTAATACGAGTCGACAGTGTTTCCAGACGACAGAGACGTTAAAAATACACAACCCAGAGATAAAGAGGAAGGGCCTGTCGCCTGAATCATTCAGGAACTCACTTTGTATGTATTCTTTCAGTCGGGAGACACTGGGGGCACACGGCAACGCGGGGCTGGAGGCTGTCTCATCCTTACTAATGTGTGTGTGTGTCTGTGGGAGGCTCCTGTGTGTGTGCTGGAGTTTGTACATGTGCCACAGCAGTGATTAAATGTGGTTCTTTTGTCAAGCATGAAGACATAAAAACACAAGGCGGCGAGGAAAGTAGACGGTGTGTTTGTTTCAGCTGACTCACTATTGCTTTTTGCCTTTGCCTCTCTCTCTGCTCGGCCCGTTCGAACTCCCGCTTCTCGTAGTCCCGCCGGTACTCCTCCCTCTTCAGCCTCTCGTGCTGGTACTCCTCGTAGCTGTCATACCTGCAGAGGAAAGGACACACATGACATCAGCGTCCCCCCGCTCGTCCTCTAAATTCACCCTCTTTGTTGATGTCTATTATGTGCATTTTCCAGAATTCACCAAGGACAAGATCTGTTCTGTTTTTCTCAGCACTGACGGCTAAGAAAGGGCGTTTAAAGCAGGAAAAAAAAAAGAAAAGGGCAGGAAACAGACATGTTAATGAGATGTCTCTTGGACATCACTATGACTACGGGGCCCTGCAGGATGGGCCCGCGGGAACGCCGGCGAGCGCCGCGGAGGGGGAGCCAGGCAGCTGCGACTGTCAGCACAACTTCACATGTCATTACTTTCTGCTTAGTTAGGGCTTCATCAAGAAGGAAAGTGCAACTTTCTCTGCCCCCCCCCCCCCACCCCAGACTAGCACAAGTGGTGTCCGTTAAGTTTTCGACTGATGAGCGACTCTCAAGCTTGTCGGGTGTCATTAGGCCCGTGGGTGCCAAATCAGCTCGGAGCGCTGCGATGGTGTCAGTCTCCCTCTTTTCTCCCTCCCTCTCTCTCTCTCTCTTTTTATCTTTATGCATTGTGTCAGTACTTCTCTGCATATGACTCGCCCCCCTCCCTCTGCAGTGGCTGGTGGAAAACTACAGAGGCACTAAGTTGAAGAAGCGTCATTATACAGCTGGGAGCGTCAAACTCATGAGTGAAGTACGTGTGCGCGTCGGTGTGATTTGGGATTCTTTTGTCAATATTCTAATAAAACACGATCAATTAAACATATTTGTCCTGAATACTTGTCACAGGGCCCCCGTGTGGATGGGAAAGACTTTTAAAATAACTCAGTTCTTAAGAGTAAAAAGAGGATTCAAACTTTTCTGAGTGGTGAGAGGAAAAGTTTCCCCACGTTTGTCTGTTATGACGTTTTTCACTTCAGTCATCTTTACTTGTTCGCACCAATTAGGTCTCTTGGATTTTTTTTTACAGTGGAATTTCTATAAAAATATCCAATTTTGTCCAAACCTGAAGTATGTGACTAAACGCGATTAACGACGTATAAAACTGGACGTTATATAACTCATTGAAAATAATCACCTTGGCCTGCGGCTGAGAGGAGATCGAGACTGAGGGTGGGGGCTCTTGTGAGTCCTGGAACGAAAAGTGCTTGAATCTGAGTTGTGACGAGACCTGCGGGAGAGAGGAGAAAAAACAAAACAAAACAGACATTCAATATCAAAATATTATTTTTAGGAACCAGGACTGCTGTTCGTCTCCCACGTTGAATAAAAAAAAAAATCACAGCACATACCAAACTTGTGACACCTTTGGTTAATTTGTTCACAGCTTTGAGAAGCACATTAACTTCCCTGACACTCACAAGACCCATCCAGAGGTTAGAAACTGGGTTAAATCCACAAAAAAGGACTCTGTATTTTTCCTGCCTTGTCCTAACCTAACCCCTGACCGCAGAAAGTGTGCACGCTCCTCCGAAAAACTTTTGAACACACCTGAGCTAGCATATACATGCACCTGCTATCTATGTTGTATGAGGAAATGGTCAATATTGTATGCCCAAGTGGCCTGACTGTGGAGCTTGTTCCCCTGCTCACCGTACGCTTCTCTTGCTTAATTATTGAAGTGCTGCCGAAGGAGGGAGACCTGAATTATGGAGGGAGAGAAGTTTTGGGAAGCTCAGAGAAGCAAAGGAATGCCAGTTTTGGAAAGACCGAGGATCCTTTTTCACGGTGAAAAAAAAACCAGACAGGAGGGATTTTTCGAGAAACATTTCGCTGAAATTCTATTTATCTTTTTCTTGCATGAAAATATAACAAGCTTCATGCGTCTGCGGCTTTTCAAAAAACTTCAATCCCTCGCCGGTGTTTTCAGAAAAGGTTGTCAGCGTCGGAGTTCTGATGAGAACGCCTTGAGACCATTACTGTATAATTTGTGAGAAAAGTTGATATAGAGTGAGGAACAAGGGCCAGAACAGACTGAAGTGATTCTATTGGCTGCGCGCGGTAAACTGACCTTTAAGTAATCAGGCAAACAAACTGAGTCACTGCAGTGGAGTCCTGCACTGTGAGCCACTCGGTGACAAACTGAATTTCCTCACATCCTCCTCAGTAACTACGGTTTCGCCTCTGTTCTCCTCCCCCAAAAAGACAAAAAAAAAAGGAACCGAACTGAAAAACCCCTCGGCTCTGATCAAAAGGAAGCATGGGCAATGTAGTTCTCCCACAGAGCTATGATGATACAAGTCTCTTTTGAGAGGGGTTTTGAGACTACATTCCCACAGTCTGGATTTGGCTTTCATCTCTGGGGATGTTAAAAAAAAAAAAAAAAAAAGAGGAGGGTTTGCCACTCGCTAAAAACAACAGCTGCTGCTTAAAACAATAGCCCCGGCATCAAACAAAAAACAGGAGCATGCGAGGAAGCTGGAGAGGAGAGGGAGGGGAGGAGGAGGTGGGGAGATACTCCAGTGAAGCTCCCTGCCTGGAGATTTCAACTCACACTGTTCAAAAGTCCAGTGATTTCTGCATGTTTTAAGTTTTTTTTTTTTTTGTCATTGCGTGATGTGTTGGGAGAAATCACACAAATTCAAACAGTCTGTTTTCTCTTTTGTCAGTTCAGAGAAATTCCAAGTGCCGCCTGCTTTGATAGGCAGGATTTAGTTAGTGTAACAACTGCAGAAGATTCGGTTCGAATCCTTCCCACCTCTCTTTCACCTGTTAAATCTCTTTGTATAAGACCTGACGAATCGATCCAGCATTAAGTCAGGGCGAGTCAAAGACCAGCAGGAGGTCAAGAACCCATGCTAAGAGTCTCCGGGGCCCATCCTGTCTGACACCAGCTGTGACGACTGATCAGGCCTGTTTTACACTCCTAAGCTCGATCCCCTGCCAAGCTCCGAGCCCTGTTTGAACTGCATGGGTGGCGAGCAACCTCGGCTCAGCCAAAAGGGGCAGGAGGAGTGTGCGTGTGTGTGCGTGTGTGTGTGTGTGTGTGTGTGTGTGTGAGATGACTTACCAGGAGGAGGAGCGTCTGTCAGGTGAGCTGGAGAGGGAGCGCCTCCGATAGTGCGAGGAGGAGCTGCGGGAGCCGGAGTGGGAACGAGAACGGGAGCGGGACCCGCCGCTGGTCCAGCAGAAAGGCCTGCTGGGCGAGAGGAGTAGGGAGGAAGGTGGGGAGACGGAGCCTCGCGAAGGGGAGCAGCTGGATGGTGGGGAGCAGGAGGGAGAGCAGGGAGGGCAGTCAAACAGTAGGTCCAGAGGGGTGCCCTCCCATGGATAGAGGAAGCGACTCTCGCGGCCCTCACCCAGCTCGAGCTCTTCGTGGAAGGGCAGGAACCCTGGGTGCAGGTAGCTGGAGCCAGGCAGCTTCTCCGTGCAGTAGCCATTCTCCCCCTCCTCCGCAGACTGAGGGCCTGCAGCCTTGTTCACTTTGCTGCCTGGCTCTCTCTCCTTGCCACCCTGGCTATACAGGGCTTGAGCGGGGTAGCCAAAGTGCTTATTGAGTTCTTCTCTGATTTCCTTGTCACACAGGAGCTTCCGGCTGGTGGGAGAAGAGTGCGGTTGGTCCACATCAGCAGTGGCCTCTTGTGATGGGCTCTGGGTGGTTTGTGTGAGGGTCTGCTTCCCTGACGCCTGCACCCGGGCTGCCTCTCCATCCACAGAGGCAAAACTCTGCTGCTTAGTCGAAGGACCGGATGAGGCTGCTAATGGAGAACAAGAAGATGATGAGGAGGAGGACGGAGGCATGGCTGAGTCCTTACATTCGACATGCCGGTCCTCCCCTTTGCCTGCAGTAGGCATGGGAGCAGCAGTGGCACCTGAGGTGACCGTCATCGCTGCTGTAGTCACGGTAACAGTGGCTGTGCCGCCATCCTTCTTAGCGCCAGCTGATGCCTGGCAATAGTCATGGTCACTGTAGCCACGGGACGCCGCCCGCTTATTGTTGCAAGTGCTGCGATGCTCCTCAAGGCAACCACCCGCTGCGCGTTGGGTGACGGAGTAAGGGAGGGCGGTGGACGCTTTGCTCAGCTGGGCATAAAGCTCAGTCTGTTCGGGACCCTTCCTTGTGGGGCCCCCGCCTGAGGCACCTGGGGCCGGGGCCAGAGCGCCGGGGCCCAACTCGCTCAGCCTGGCTCTTTTGCATGCCAAGGCTGAGGAGGAACATGAAGACAACTTGGTTTTGAGCGATGCTTTGAAAGGATTCTCTTGACTGGCTTTGTGTGGGGGCGTAGTAGGTGGTGTCAGACCTGCAGAGGGTGGAGAAGACAGAGGTTGGTCGGGGTGGGGGGGGTGGGGGGGCGATAAAATGAAAATTGAATCATAATGCAAACCCTCCTCGAACCCCCCCGCCCCCAGCCGCACACAACAAAAAACCCCCCGGTCAGGTTATTGACAGAGGACACACATAAATGCCAGATT
>JAQNCA010000020.1:1795580-1818724 GCA_029783725.1 Acanthurus tractus | reverse complement strand
ACACACACACACACACAAACACGCGCGCACGCACACACATAAACAAGACTTGCTCACTCCCTGTGCTTCAAATGCTACAAACCCAAACTTTGAAATTGCTGTAAAATTTCAACAGATGCCACATGCCCGGGAATGTAACTAGAGGAAATGAGATGCGCTTGTGTGGAGGAGATGCAGTTAAATCTTTTTTTTTCTCCTGAAAGGGCACATGAAAATAGTGCCTGTTGTCATACTGAATATCAAGTAAAGCACTTTTTGAAGTTTTAACTTAGTGAGTCAAAAGCCATGGCCTGTAAAAGCAAAGATGTTTTGCAGCAGCGTAATTTAGTTAATATAAAGGCGTTAAAGAAACAGCCTCGCGCTCACTGGATGGTGTTTGGATTTGTGTGCTGCATGCTGAAACGTCTATTACAAAATTCATGTTTTGACTCTAAATCTACACAGTAGCAGGAGTCAGACTGAACTCTGGAATGTGAAAAATACATTAATGAGAGCTCATCACTGACTACGGGCGGATTTAGGTGCATCTTTTTCTGCAAACCGCAAAAAGCCTCGCATGAATAACGAGGAGGGCCCAGAGCACAACAGATGTTGCTTGATTTCTAAAATAATAGAGAGGCAGGGCTCAATACCTTGACAGCGCAGTCCTTATGTACTCTTAGCACTGGAAGAGTGCCAGGGAAGAATTAGGTCAGCTGAAGTGCATTGTGCCTTGTGGAACTCCACCTTAAAACAGCATCAGGGGAGAGAGAAGGGTTGGAGGTGGTGGTGGAGGTGTGTATGTGTATGTGCTGGTGGTGACACATAGGTAGAAATTTCTGGAGCAGCAGAACAGTTTTTTTTTTCTGTCTTTCTTTTTTTTTTTTTGACTCTTGTATCATGGAAACGTGAGCAGAAACGTTACACCCCTGAGTCCAGACTGCAGTCTAATTATTTTGAGCAAGAAAAGAGAAGGAAAAAAAAGAGGGGGAATGAGAGGGAGTGAAAAAAAAAAAAATGCATGCGAATTGCAATTCTTTCATACAGCCTGCATACGGGGTGTATAACCACAAGCCTGAAAAAATCCTTACGGCACAATAAAACTGATTGTATCATCACCTTTTTTTTTTTTTCCCCTTACAGGGTGCATTTCTACTACTCTTCACATCACCTCCTAAAAGGAGCGTGTACTGCTGGAGTACACAGTGATGAAAAAAAGGGAGAAAGCGGAGCAGGGATGTGAGCAAAGAGAGGGCACCGTCAATACAATTTTTTTTTTTTTTTTTTTTTGCCAAGGCATCCCAGTGAAAAAGAGCAAAGAGACAAAAGGAGCAGATGGATTGAGACGGAGCTAATGGTGAAAGAAAAAGTGACAGGGAGTAACAAAAGCGAGAGGGAGTGAGCAGAGTGAATGATAGAAAGATCTGGACAAAGAGGAGGCATGAATGAGAGGCAGATATGGAAGGAAAAAGAGGAGGATGATGGAAGCTTAGAGCGAGGGTTGTGGAGTGATTATGGACAGAAAGTGTGGACTCAAACAAAAAAGAGGGGAGGCCAAGAGGAAAAGCTAACCCCCCCCCTCAAGATGCTCTGAGCTGTTCAACTCCTCATGTTAAGATAAACCACCACACCGTCTCCTTCCCTGGAAATGACCGCGGCCCCCCCCTCTGGCCTCCCCAGTGCCGGTCCGACCACATCACAGTGTTAATCTAATGGGTACTACCTTCCTCTCCACCCCCCCCCCCACCCCGCATATTCCGGTCACGGTCTGAAATCTTCCTGCTTACGACGGGTATCTGACTCACGTGCGCTAACGTATTCATTTACAGGAAGGTCTAGATTTTCACACACACACATATGCACAAACACACACACACACACACACACAAAGATCCTTCCACTGCCTTCATGACCTCATCGACCCCCCCCCCTAGTGTTTATCACGTTTTGTAAGAAAATTATGTTACAAATGCCCCCTCTCCCTCGTTAGCAGTATTAAATTGGAAGAAATAATGAGATGCGTATGTGAAGATGACAGGGAGTAATTGGTTCTGATGTGTGTAAAATCGTGATTTTAACTGGACATGATATTCAAATGACTTGGCAGCCGTCCATCAGAGCCAAAGTGTGCGTAAGCATATTGCGGATTGTGCTGAGCAATAATGTTGGCGTTTCCTCGTGAGTAGGCAACATCAGCTTTTTTTGTTTTCTGTTTTTTTTTTTTTTTTTTTCCCCAGTCAGTTGTTGTTATGCCTCAAGCCATTTCCACTTTCTGGAAATAAAAATGGCTTCCATCACTTATTTATTTATTTTTTTATTTTTTCATGATATCTGATCATCAGTTGGTAGAAATCGACTGATGAGCAGTTATTCAATCGCTCAACGCTCCTGCAGCCTTCTCCAAGCAACCCCCCCACCCCCCCAACCATACACAACACACAACACACATAAAATCCCTTGTTGTGTGTTTTGCAGTGCTCTGTGTCCACCGGGACTGTCATCACTGCCACAATAAACAGGATTAATCAGCGCTGGCATTGGGCACTTTGGTCCAGATGATGCATGTAATTAAGAAGTAATTGGCATGTCATCTGTACATGAGGAAATATGACATGCACGAGCCAGATGCAGCCATCGTGCCGCCCCGCAACAAGAACAACTGTGTCCTCAAAGGCTTTTTTTTTATCAGAAAGATAACTTCCTTTGCACTGCCACTGACACTCTCGCTTCCACAACGTCTTTATTCATCCTGCAATCCTCCTTTCCCGTTGTAACTCGCTTGCTCATTCATTTATTTACATGCTAACACACTTAAACACTAATTTGCTAACTTATTCATTTATTTACATGCTAACCCACTTACTGCCGCTTGCATTCAGCAACTTCTTCATTTATCCACATCCAGGATGACAATGTTACTTTCTTGAGTATTCATTTATGCACGTAGGAAGTCACTTACATTCTCGCTGGCTTAATTAAGAGGCCCCTCTCTTTTCACTTCGCACAAAAGGATGGGTTTATGCGGCTCAATATATACTGTGGCTGCACACAATGGGAGATGGCCAAGATGCCCTTTCATGTTTAGGGTCATGCCGGCTGCAACAATAGGTCTGAACTGCCCTTATCTCTCCTTGTAAACGTGAAGCTCCGGGATAAGTCAGAGCCCGATTTCATGGCTCATGAGGGAGATGTAAGGATGAACATAACTGAGGGGAGAGTTTTCTTATTTGCCCTTGCACCTTGTATTTCCGCGGTTGTTAGGGAAGTCAGTAATAAAAAAGAAATTTATCGGTCGGCTTTAGAATGGCGCTCTTTGTGAGCACGTAGCACCGACACATGGCTATTTATAATTATTTCATTGTAACTAAGAGTCTCTGCAGCCATTTGTCAGTGTAAATGTGATTTTAAATAACAGTTGTACATTAACTTCAGAAACCACATTAGGTATGCAACGCCTCCCCCTCTATAAATTCAATTGACTCAGGGATTTTAAAGATGTGCCAAAGAAAATGATGATTATGAATCATATGGTTCTTTTTTTAGCGAATTTCAAGTATGCCAAACAAATTGAAGAAAGGCCAGCATCACTGAAACAAAGTTTGGGCTGAAGTTGAGCGTGCAGCTGGTTCAAGGAGGGATGAGCTTGGCAGGGAGTGAGGTCAGCGATGCACTTGGCTGGTAACCTCAGATAGCTGCTGGCTAATTTGCAGTATGCCCCCAATCGCGACAGAAAGCCTAGAGCCACGCTGAGGAGAGAGAGGGTGGCCATAACGGCAAAGCAAATGGCTCATAGAGATATCCCAGTTGTTTTTCATCACATCAATTTCACGCCTGTGCCGCCAGTTTTTTTCAGAAATGTGACAAGATGGAAGACGGGGGAGTAAAAAAAAAAGAAGGAAAAAAGAAAAACTAGGGAAAAAATGGATGAAGGAGATAGTGACGAGGAAGAAAACAACAAGCTCAGATATACATAAAGCCGGAAATGTTAATCTCAAGGCCCGTTCCTGCTGCGAGTGATTGCTGTCATAGCTGTCTTGTGAACAAACAAATGAGAATATCTCTGAAGCTAATATCTTCCCTGACAATATTGCTCACTTCTCAATTTACTGACGCAACACAGAAGTTCTACCAGAAATTCAGTTGACTCTTTCTGGCATGTTTGCAGACTTGAAAGGAAGTCATTAGTTTTTAGTGCAATAAGGCTTAGGAACGGACACATGTGAGGTCGACCCTCTTTATTCTTTCTTAGTGCAGCTTCCCAGAAGCATAGGTCACGGTTTTGTTTATCACCAGTGAGTTCTACTTCACGGTTTACACATAATTAATGTCAAAGTACTTTGCTGCTCAGTGTTAATCAGCTGCTCAGACCTCTGCTACTACACTCTTGCTCAAGGTACTGTGCATGTGTCATGCCTCCGTGGAAAAGTACCAGATCCGAGTTGAAAAAACTTCCACTAAATTCCAAAAGGTTTCCCAGTTATCACCTCGCTTCCATCTATGGTGCAAACACGTATGTTTATACAAGCTGAGATAGGTGATATTTAACCTGACAATTGCTTTATGGCCTCTTGACCAAACACATTTTATTGCAGTTTGCATAATTGCCGTCTTTCATCTACTACAATCTCAGTTGAGCTGTGTGCCATGTAGGATTATGACTCAACAGAAATGCATTTAACTGCGGGGTTGTATAATTATAAAAGCAAATGCCCTGTTGCGGTGAAGAATTAGCCGAAAAGTACTTAAAGTTCTTAAATTTGTGTTAGCTACGGGAAATATTTGGCTTATATGAGTCGACTTACACGCTGCAGGTAAACAGCAGGAAGCCGAGGCCTGATAAAAACTCACTGAGCGCCTGATGAGGCTTGTTCTTGAGAAGGGAATAGTCAAGTAGACTCCAACTCATTGGACAATCTTTCATCCAATATAATTAATGACAGTGAATTTTTAATTACCCCTGTGTGGCGGTAGGCACTACAGCTTTTGTTTATTGAGCCCCACTGATACCCATATTAACAAAGTTAGGTTAATGATAGAGGTATTTTACTTAATAGCATTTTTATTACTCCCGCTAAGAGTGAAGCAATTAATTAACAATGGGCGAATTAAGTTCTTCTACTGTAATGGCCTACCAACACAGGACATCATTACCAATAGTCAAAATAATTCATAAAGTGAGGAGTCAGGTGGCAGGACGGCGATGGGGAAAAAAATGAACATAGCCCCGCATACGTTTGATTTTTTTCATTTTAGAATGGAATAAATTATGAATACGGTCTGTCAGCAGACATGTTGGTGGTACTGCATGCAGAGTGAGCCGTGGGATCAAAGATGCAGCGCGTTAAGTCACAGATTTGACATAGGTGCCTGGCAAAAGATAGAGAGAAAAGTTTCACCACGCATTATGAGCAGTAGGAGTATTATTCGAATAGATAAAGCGGTGAATTAAAGATACACAGATAAATGAGGGAACAACCAAAAGTGAAGAAGAGATGGAAAAGTGAGGGAGAGGACTGAATGTTCAAGAAATGACATCGAATAATGGACCTCAAAGACATATATGAAAGCACATAATCTTTTAAGCTTGCATTTGAAGGTAATCTTCCATTAAAGAACACTAGCTATTTCTTTGTGGAGGAGAAATGCAAAGACAGCAGAACTGATGGAGACTATTGGTGTGACTTTGAATGGAGGAAGGACTGAAATGGCAAAAGGTGCAATTTCTCAGGCTCTGGACTTCGCTGGTAAATTCTTTCATTGCAAAAGAACTACTAAAACAGTGGCTGCTGAGAAATATAATCCCCCACCCCAACCTCCCAAAGCCCAACACACACATACACACATACACTCACATACACACACCCTGAGCCCAAGTACACATGCAACAAAGAGGGAGAGATTAAAGCATTAATTCAGTGAGAGGGAATAGGATCCTGGCATAAATTTAGAGGGAATGTTTGGGGTTATCTTCTCTGCTGACTGCCGTTTCTACTCTCTGTACTCCGTTGCACTCCACATGCAAATGTAAATCAGGGTCACACCCTGTATCATAACATATCAAGGTGTAAATTCTTGTTTTTCTTTAATAAGTTCTGCATAAATGCATATGGGTGTGTGTGTGTGAGTGTGAGTGTGTGCACCGGTGTGGGCGTGTGTGTTTGCAGCGACAACAGGTGCACTCGTGTGTGTGAATGTGGAAAAAAAAAACAAACCATCCGTGTGCACAGTCCTCACTGTCTGTATGTGTGTATGTTTGTGTGGGTGAATGCGGGTATTTACATCTCAGACAGTGCATTTCAAGCTGCTCTGCTTGCCTAAAAAAAGTACCAAACAGAGAGCCTTGTTTGTTTGCTTGTCATTGCTGGGTGGGATGTACTTTACCAGGCACACCAGCTTTTCTCCTGGCTTCACGCTGGATACCAGCTGGCGGGAGCTGAGGCGCCACAATGTATCGCGCCAGTGTCACAAATGAAGGGGAAAGTGTGTCTCATCGTATAGAAAAGTAGTCTGGCAGCCTCCAGTCCTCATTAAAAATGCACTAACGCTGAACACTCCCATTAATCTAAGCATGCTGTATTTAGCGAGGGTAGCCTTGTGTACAGACTATAAAACACAGCAATTAAAGCAGGTACTTTTGGCTTCATCAAGGCCCAGCCGAGCGTATTAGGTCAGAAAAAAAAAAACAACAACAAAAAAAAAACTGCTGGAGCAGGCACAGCCCTATATGAGAACTGGATGTAGTCCATAGCGCTGAGATGGATATAGAACTGGAAGATGGCACGATTTAATCTCGCTCCTAACTGATAATGGAAAGAAAATCTGTTAATGTCCTATCTACAGTGTTGCAGATAATCATCTCTGAGGTATCCGTTTTTATTTCAAGACATCAATCATCCTAATATGGACTAGAAAATGAGTTGTAAGGAAATACTAAGAAGGAATAATACTAATACGCAGGGGCTAATGCAACTGTGATAATATTAAAGAATATAGTCAACTTGCGTGACCCTGACATAAAATATGGGTTATTTGTGTCTCATTAGCTACCATGCATGGTACAGTACAAGCTGTGGGACAATCATGTCCATCATGACATCATTTTAACTGCTGTACGAACTTCTTATAGCAGCGGGGGGGTTCAAGGAGAAGTGCTAAGACGCAAGCCATCGACGCATGCTTTCGAATGCAACCCGAGTAGGTTACAACTTGGAGAGATCACATGTGCAGACTCTTTAAGACTTTGAAGATTGCTCAAAGGGATGGACAGAATAGCTTGTATCTTACCATCCCATAGCAACAATTTTTTTTTTCTTGATCTCAGATCCAAAGCTGGCATGGACGCCAATGCTCTGGGATTTTTGCCAATGTCCACAAAGCCACTCAACAAGTCGCATAAATGAGTCAAAGTCATGTTTTGTTTGTGGTTTTGAAAACATTGTATATTTTTTGCTGCTAGAGCTCTCTCGATAAAATGAATTAAAACAGGAGATGTAGTGTGATGACCTTGTTGTAGTGTTGGATCATGGGAGTTGTTGTCTGCATTGTTACGAATAGGAAACACTTATTTCTGTTAGCTCTTTAACTCTACCTTTCTAGCTTTCTGTAATCAATACTTTTCTTTCGAAAACAGTACTAAAGCAGCAGTCAGAGTGTGTGTGTGTGTGTGTGTTTGGAGAGGGGTACAATGGAAGAAATATTGTTGCAAGAAAAAAAAATGGTCACATCAAAATTACTTTAATATTTTTTTTTTTTTATAGCATGTTAGCAGTGAGAGGTCATAGCATTAGCCACATAAACGGATAATCGTCTGTGGCGAAACATTCCAGTCCACTGAAGAGAAGGAACAGATGTATCAGGAGGATGGATCCCTCAAACAAAGTGAAATCACTTCAGAGACTTCACTCCGAGCTGGTGCGCCTCCCATAAAAACAGGTGTGAGTTACTGTGTCGCTGTGTGTTCCTGTGAGTCACTTTGCGAGTAAGGCAGGCTGGGCTATATAAAGCTGTCAACATTTCCATACCCTAATAATAATTACCCTCAATTTACCCTCTGCCCCACAGGCAGCTGGAGTAAACAGGCCAAGGATATAAGCACCTCCATGCAACTCATCAGGAGGTGGCCACATGGTATGGAAGATAAATCACTTTCTATATGTATGAGAACTACTGTGCTGCCAAGTGTGAGATAAGAAGTCAACTCAGCTCACTGTTGTTTACAAGGTTCTTTTTTTTTTTACGGATTTTATTTATAGTGGATCACGACCTTGAATAAGATTAGTGAGTCAATAACATGAAAGCGCTAAGTTGCATTTGCTGATAAGAAAACACTGCAGGATTGTTTTATAACAAATACTTCCCTTGGATAATGAGACTAGGACATGATTATGTTTAACAGTGAAATTGTAAAGTCAAGATACTGTATAACAACTAATAGCAGTGTGATTTTAATGGCTGCCTCTGCTGCTGCCATCCACTAATTAAAAAATGATTAGTTTGTTCCTTTAGTTTCTTGGATGGAAATTCGTGCCATCAAATGTGGGGCCTTTTAGTACTGCAGGATAATTGATGTGTCCAACATGCACCAGTGTTATAGATATTCACAGAGATATACCAATGACAAGTGACATTTCAACTGCTCTCATGGCTGAGACATGAGGCATGCAACACCATCTGCTTTCAGCTCTTAAACTACTTTAAGTCTCTACATTAATACTGACATTAACTGCATGCAGACCTCCGACTTGAAACAAAACTTCCAGATGCTTTGAGCGATTGCACTTCAGCAGACATTTTAAAGCCTTTCTGTACAAGATGCATGGAAGGCCTACAGAGTGGTTAGCAGCTATCCATAAATTGACTTGCACCCACTGCATTATGAGCCAGAGCAAGTTTAAAAAAAAAAAGAGGGCAAACCTTAAATTTGCTAGCATCTTGGCCAGCTGTAGCATTACCCTGTCAGAGTAAAAATTTTTTTTTGCACAAATGAGAAATTATTGTACTCAGTTCTGCTATGTTGCAGGTTCTGGGTTTGGGAATTGAGGTCTGGAAGCATTTGTTAAGGTACAAAAAAGATAATACATTTGTCTGTGTGTTTTTCACTGTTATGTTCTCCAACACTACATCTCCTCTGGGAGTGCCAAGCTCAAACCACAACTGTTCCTCAACCATTTTCACATTCAGTTGGCCCAGACTGGGGCAAGGCAATTTGGCTCTCGGACCATCTATACAGTGCCTTGTCTGGGAATGGATTTAGTGATTCTGATCTTTTTTTTTTGTGCCTATGCTCTTTGTCTCCATTGTGAAGACTCCGGGAAAGAGAGAGAAAGAGGGGAAAAAAAAAAACAAGTTTGACCGAAGCCCAGTCAATTATCTCCCAGGTGTTTGACTGAAGTGATTGTAAGCGATCGCGGCAGTTCCCACGAGCCCTGGACTGAGACGGGCTGGAATTAGCCAGGAACAAAACCCAATTCAGCAGAAGTGAAGAAACAGCAGTTTTGAATAAAACCAGGCAGAGAATGCAAAAGAAAAGGCTCCCTGCAGAAGATAAAGTCGAGTCTTGGCTCCTTTTTTCCTTCGTCCTCCATTCCCCTGTCACACACAGCCTATCATATAGCCTAGTCTTTTAAACAAACTGTTGGGCTGGAATTGTGTCTGTGCTGCTTCCAATACCTTATTGTGTGGAGGTTAATTACTGGCAAGGCATGAGAAAATTACATTCTCAAAATAAAGTATTATGATTGGCCCTTCTGCTGGCTTTTTTAAGTAATGCGTGGTCTTCATACAAGATAGCTGGGAAACCAGATTTTTAGACTTGTTCGATATCAAGTAACCTCGTTTCAAGTCCTCTACTAAAGCGACTATTCTGACTTGCAAATTACCTTTCTTTCCCAGGCCCCAAACACCATTTCCTCACGAAGATTAAGTTATAGCCTGTACTCGAGTGCACACAGTGTTGTAATAACACGGGACACTTTTCTATTGATAGCAGTGAATTTCCTTGTGTCTTTTCAAATATCTCCCTGAGAGAATTCAGTCATGCTGAAGGGCAGCATTTCTGTATGGGGAGGATATTGTGGAGATTGACATTTAGAAATGAAGGGGGGGGGGAGGAGAGTGGTGGATTTCTCAAGCGCAACCTGCAGTGGTGTAAGCTAACCTACGTAGGTTGAGCCCAAGCTAGCTGCTGCAGGAGACCAGGCGCATTCCTCAAGTCAATTCTTAACCACTGAAGAATGGTTAACCGGGGTGAGGACTTTAACTCGGCCTTCGTGAAGAGGAGCAGGAGCCTGCTTAGGTTTGCATGAATCTCATGATGGGAGGCCCCAGTTCCCAGGCAATGATTGTGCATTTTCCTCCCTGCTGGAATCTTATTTACTCTCGCCTTCCACATGAGATGGCCACGTCAAGCATGGTTTGTGTCCGCTGCGCTTTCGCTCGGCTGCTTGTGCTGCACGCCAACTCACACACATCAACGCTAATAAATATGAGGCCTGGGGAAACTGGCTTCGCCTGGAGCGGCAAGGCTGGAGGTATCTGGTAAACTGGCAACCGGGAGTCAAAGACCGCATCACGTGCGAGTTAGCCCTGCTGCTTTGGACTGTGATGAGCACATAATCGTACACTGGAAACAATTGCGGGGGCTATGAGGCATTGGGCTTGTTCAAAAACCACTCCAGTGACCCCACCCCCTTACCCCATCAGCAAAACACTCACATTCACCCACAGCACATGCACGCAAAGACCCCGAACCAGAAAATGTCATCTAGATGCTCTTTGTAAATAAGAGATGAGCGAGTCTTTTTGTTATGGCTCTATTGTATTAGCATTATTGGCTAATTTTTCTGGACTTGAAAGAACACATTTTCTTTCATTCATAATAAAATATCTCACTCCTTTCAGTTCTCTCAAACAAAGCTGCATGTTTGCGTGTGTGTGTGTGTGTCTGTGTTAAGCCATTAGAAAATGAAAGCAACAAAGGCAGAAACATTGTACTCGGAAACAACAGCTTCCTCCTTCCTGAACCAGATCTCGAGGTGGTCTCACGCTGAGCTGTGGAAAACCCTCTAAAACAGAAGGAATGAGGGTGATGAAAGGTCCATATGTCTCGAGCAGACACCTTCAACGGCAGAATGTGGTTTGAAAAGCTCCTGTGAAAATGAGTGCTTGGGCCGGGCGACACCTCGGCTTGTTGATGGAGTGTGACATCCTGCAAGGAATGAACCTCCTTTTTTTCCTAATGACCCTCTCCTATGCAAACCAGTCTCTAGCATCAAGCTCATTTGTAGTGTCACCCCCTGCCCTCAGTTTTAACACATTAGGCAGCCGAACGCCATGTCAACAGTCCTGCAGATACATTTGAAATTTGTTGCAGAATGTCTTGCACTGTCATCTACTGATAGTTTTCCAAACTGTTTGTTGTCCTGAGGTGCAAAAACAATACAGAGGTGTTGATATCCGGTGGGATGGGCCACTTAAGCTAGCACCGTCACAGCAGATCACAAGACAATTACACAGTGTTTTGAAAAGCTCTGTTATCCTCATTCACACTACAATCTGAGATTGGCACCTCTAAATATATCCGCTGTCAGGAGTATTTTTGAAATAACTGACTTTGGTTGTTCACATTCAGCTGTGTTCTCGTGGACAGGTTGAATACAGGAAGAGCAGCAGGCAGTGACGAGTAATAAGAGTTTCAGATGTCAGTGTCAGCTACCTTGTGTTTCTCACTCAAACTGAAATACATTTCTACTGCATGAATCAGGTAACAGACAACATATTGAGATGCATGCTTCATCGGTCACTGATCACTTTACCAACATTTAACATAAATCAACTAAAAGCAATTTTACATCCTCCACAAACAGTGTTTGGTAATGACTAATTATATATGGAGCATGTACTCAGCTACAATATCTAGGGAAAAAAAGCAATTTAATAACAGTTACAAATCACAATGTTTGCCATTACAAAGAGGTTTTATCTGAATATAATCTTTTCAGTCAATGTTATTTGTAAAATTAAACATTTATTCTATTCCTGTGCATTTTTACCTTGCAGGGATGCCTTTTATTGACAAATATCACCAGCGAACATGGGTCAGCTAAGCCTTTAGGACAAATTAGAGAGCAATGCCATTAAAAGTAGGATGGGCTATCAAGAGCCTGTCTCTGCAGACTCCTTTCTATAGACAGTTTCCCTTGAATTTTCAGCATTATTATTTTATTGGTTCTCTAGTTTCAATTTCCACTGCTTTTTGTCAACCAATTAGATTAAGGCACATTGCTCAAGGCAACCTGCCATGCCTGCAATCCGTCAGCCACATCAATGCCATGTTGTCGGACAAGACCTGTCAGTACGAGAAACTTAATATTGACATATGTTTGACAAAATGATGTTTACCCTGCATTGAAAAACACTGCCTATCCATTGACTTTTCATGCCAAAACGTAACCGTTATGCTACAGACAGACAGAGGGGGAAAAATGTATAAAAAAAAAATTTTTACACCGCCTGGCAACATTGGATGAATCTGACTCAGCTTTTGCTGTAACTTTCAGTCAAGTCATGGCAACATATTTGCACTGTTCATGTTTGCATGCACTGTTCATGTTTGCATGAACAGGGAAGCTTCACTGTGTGATTCAGACCAAGAATAAGACAACTGCCACAGTAAAAACTTTCTAGAGTTCTCCCACAAAGTCTCTACTGAGCTTGTTCATCATTGAGGGTAAGAAGTAGCAGTCTGATAGTGCATGACAATAACAGGGCATTAAATAGGTGTTTACCGTATGAGTCTAAATTGCATTTGTGCACGGCAGCCGTTACCTCTAGGTAGGCCAATGATGTTCGCTTCCTCCGACAGTTCTGCCTTGCAACTTTTTGAATGTTTTTTTTCTTTTTTTCTTTAAAATGCAGATGTAAGGTCTCGCTTAGTGAAAGAATGGTAATTATCAACAATTACTGTTAACACTAAAAGCTTGTCTATCACTGTTTGAATCAACAGCGTGGTTGTGTTTTAATTAAGCAGAGAAAATATTCAATTCCATTTCAGCGACCTTTATGTGAAAGTGGAATTATCACAGTGATTCCATTTTATTTCCCGTTATTGTAGTCCATCCACCTCTATCGTGGCAAACACCTTTACAAAGGCGCTCCTATAAACGAATGATATTGACACATCATCCACTGCAACGAATGGACAGACTGATCGAAACCCAGATGAATCTGGGATTGCTGAAGTCGTGTTGGGATTTGTCTCTGAAAATGCAGCCTAGTTACAAGGGGCCGGTGTGTACAGGAGACAAAAAGAGATAAAAAAAAACAGGACCATTAAACAGAAACTGTCTTGTGCTGTAATACACAGTGGAAGAAACAGAGGCCGGAATGCGTCAGCAAACGAGATGGATTGACAGAGTTGTCACTGGCTGAAGCTGGGGGCTTTCACAGCCATATGCGAAACCTGTTTGTAACATCTTATTTCCAGCATGTACCAAGGGGCCACTTCCATGTGTCTTAGAAGGCTGTGCTTCGCAGCCACACTAGCGTGAACCCCCTTATGGCGGGCAGAGCCCTCTGATCTGCCTGCCCACACTCTAGTCCACACTCTAGGGATCAGGGATAAAGGACCCTTTACTCTTCTCAATCTTGCTCCCCCCGCCCCCCTCCCTTCCCAGCATCCCCCCAACCTCGTCTGTTTTAACAACTGCCTGCCTCCATCACTCATTTTTTACTGCTTCCTTTACTGCTCCTCTTCTTGCACTTCCTCTCCTTTCCTCTCTTCTTCTTCTTCTTCTTCTCCTTTTTCCTCTCTGCCACTGGCATTGAAGGCGACCAAGGCTTTTGTGTGCGGAGTGGCTCTTTATTGAGTGTCACACTGGCCGATAATCACTGTTTTGCGGTTATCTCCCCTCCACACCAGGCCCATTAATTAGGCTTAATAGTGGAAGAAGCAACTTTTAAGGATGCACTTGTACAGCAATAAGGCCGCGTTTATAAGCTGCCACTTGTTTGCATGTTACATCCGAGTGTGTTTTTATTAATGCTCGTGTGTACGTTTTTTTTTTTTGTGCATTTGTGGACTCAGCTAATCAGGGAAGAGCCAATTGTAGCTGACATGTCCGTGGTTTATCTAGTCGATGATGTGGCGGGCGAACAATGGCACCAGAAACAATGAACGGGATGGGGGGGGGGGGAAGCAGTGTCAACCAAGATTACAAACGTCTCAGGGAGCGGTGAGAGAGCCCTCAGGGATGTCAGATCACCATATTGTAGGGCTAATGAGACGGCGACATACTGTACACAAAGGTGTTGTAAAACCCTTTCTCTGATGGCTCCGTGACATTTCTGCAGGGGTCATGCTGAGGTGACACACAAAGACGCGGCCCTCTTAGCTAACCCTGCCTCCTACAGAATAAAGCCAAGATTCTCCTCTGAAGCAGATGGATTTTTGAATGTTATTCCGAATTTTTAAAAAACTGCACTGTCAAGTTTACTGAAACAATATCTCTGTTTTGTTGATATTTCTCGTCGGCGTAATCTCGGCGTAAACATGTCAGTTTCTCAACATGCACAAGTAATGCCGTTTTTTAAATTCCCATGCTCATTAAAAGCCACAGGCTCATTTTCCATGAGAAGCCCCAGTGAAATAAACTCCAAATATTTGTGCATGGCATCAAAAGGGGCTTACATCGCAGACGGCACGTCCTCAAACAAATATTGGCGAAAATGTTGGGGAGGGATTTTGTTAATTGATGCTGTCCTCTTCCCCTTTTAATCACATAAGCCCTGGATGAATCTTAGTTTAATTCGCTGATAGAATGCCTCTTTTTCCAGCCTTCCTCCAGCTCGTGCTGAAAGCTGAAGGGATCAGGTCTAATCCAAACCTCCCCCACACCCCCCCTCCCTCCCTCTCTCCCTCCTCCCTGGTCCCTCCCCAGCGTCCCATGGCTGGTCAAGTCCGGGCTGCTCAGGAAAACAGGGGAGGGGGGGGGGGACAGGAAAACTGGCAGGCGGAGGTGGGGGACTGTTTGTCGGACCTGGTTATTCCGCTCCGTGGATCCCATCAGGCGAGTCGTGACATGTCTCGTCCGAGGCCACGTCCCACCTGAGCGCCGTGCAGGGGGTTGGACTCTGCGAAGGGGAAGAGTGTGTATAACTGTCTCATCTGGTCACATTCAGTTAGCATCCCTGGAGCAGCTTGTTATATGATGTCTGACTGTGCCAAAGCAGTCTGTTTTTAATGGTCACCCTGCCCATGCAGTAATTTATCAAACTCTTTTTTTGTTTGCTTCGACTGTTAAATTAAAATGGTTCAAACTAAGATAAGCTTATCGCCACAAAATGCCTACAGCTGCAGCTCAATTTCCCCCATTCTTCTCATTTTCTCATCTTTATTCAACATTTTTTTTAATAAACTATTTACCTTCTCCATTTAAAAAATATCCAACTTCTTTATAGCCGAGAATATGAATATGTCAACTTGAGTAGAGTCTTTGTGGCGGCCTAAATGTTGTTCGAATCATTTCTGGGAGTCCTCCAAGCTCCACTGAAGCTGCATGGCTTTGCTGTTTTCCATGATTAGCTTTGAGAGCAGTAGGTGGTGGAAATGTCCTTCTCTGCAACCCCTCCTCCGTCAGCCTCTGAGGCGTAAGAGCGCTTTGAAGACCCCGACCCTGCCACAATGGCGACTCAAGACCCCCGAGTGACAAAAAAGGAAATCTGCTGCTCTGAAAATCTCATGTGCTCGGCAGAAATCGTCTTGCTGAGTGCCAGCTGCTGAGTCTTGTTAGTGTATATGTTGGAGACAGTCACCGAGAAGAGGAAGTATGGCACATGACGAGGTGGGTGAAGCAACACCCCATTAAATAGAGAAAGGGAGTAAAGACAACACTATGGTGAGACGATTCATGCATGTGAATGTGACAGCAATCACCCTGATTTACATTGTTTTACATCAGCTCTGACAAACATGGAGCACATGTGTACCAGCAGGCATGCCTGACAGCGTGCATGTATCTATCTTTGTCAGCCTGTTGCGTGCATGTGTGTGCCTGTTTTTTAACACATGTGCTCATATTTACGTCTTTGTTTGTATATACTGTATATATATATTCACTTGCCTCACTGTGACATCCGGACCATAGCTTAAATGCAGCCGATTACAACCGGTGCTAAACCTTTATCCAGCCTTAGTCACCAACACAAGGCCGGCTCTCCCCCCATGTTTCACATTCTCTGACCCCCCCTAGTTTGACCTCTCCCCTCTGAGTACAGCTGTCTGGATCGTAAACTATATTCCACAGCAGTATTGTTATTGTTGTGCAATGATCTTTCTTTTTCCAATTTCTTTCTTTAAGCTTTTGGGAATCTTATTTTTTTGATTTGTTTCAAACTGCATCGTCTAATGAACACCAGTGGTTAGTCAGCAAAACGGTGCCTACAAAGACTAATAAAATGTCACCATAAAAAGTAATATAAGGGCCAGCGTGGTAACATAATAATGAAATTTATTCACTATTTCGAAGAAACGGCACAAGGCTTTTGAAACATTTGTTTTCTAACCTTTGCAGTGCAGAATGGGTTTTATTTTCTCCGGGATGCATTTTTGAGATCAATCTCTTGTTTTTATTTTTTAACTTTACCTTGCTTGATAATAAAACAGGGATGATGTGATAACTTTAGATGTAGAGACGTGTTCAAGAGAGTCATTTTCCCACAGGACTGCTCAACATGAAAAACAAAACAAAGGACCACAAAAGCCACTTAAGACTACATCCACACTAAGCCAGTTAAAATAAAAACCTGTACTTTTCTCTACTTTTTTTTTGCCCTTGAAGACGAGTTACGCTAATCCTCTTGAGTGACTAATGATGTCTATTTAGTCAGACTTTGCGGTCCTAAAATATCCATTTGATAAAAAAAATACAGAGGTGCTGTTTGCCTGGTAGTTCAGTCTGTCTGACAACAGAAAAAGTATGTAAATGAAAGCAGCTAAATTGTGAGTTTGCAGGATTAAAGTATTTAACATTTTAGGAAATAAGTGCTTTGCTGTATTAAAGATGAAAAAAAAAATCAATAACACTCTCCTGTTTTGCAGTAAATATAAAACTACAGCCATCAGCCACTAGCTTGGCAAAAAAACTGGAAACTGGAGCAAAAAAAAAAAAAACTAGCTTGACTGTCCAAAGGCAACAAAATCTGCTTACAAGAATTTCAAAAGTTGTTCAGGTGACACATTTTGTGACACGTTTTTTTTTTTTTCTTAAAAAATACAAAGACAAAGTGTAGAAAAACCTATTTGTGGAATTCCTTGCACAAAATTGTACAACTGCATTTACTTTTTTCTTACAGTCTCAACTGGATTGCAGGTGTACAAAACACAGGTGGAAGCGTGTGCTCATTCATATGTACATGAATTGCAGGTGGGATGCAAAGAAAAAGGGGGGGGGGGGGGAGGGCACCTATGTGGCAGGTCAACACTGCAAACCAGCCACAGAGGTGTGTTTTTTCTGTTAGCGCACATGCTGTGTTTTGCAAAATGTGCACATCGTTTAGCAACATGCGCCTGTGTCAGGAGGCGGGTTAGCGCTCCGTGACTTTGTTACTTTTATCACAGAGCCCATATTCATTTATATGACTCCACACACATATCGAGGATGGCATGTGAGAGTGCGTGTGTTCCATACTTAAAAGGCTATATCTGCGTTGGTGTGTGTGCGCGTGTGTGTGTGTGTACAAATGCGTTAGAATAGAAAGGAGTTGAAGTTGACAAACTGCAGACGCTAACACTACAAGAGCGAGAGAGCAAAAGAGAGGGAGAGATAGAGAGAGAGAGAAAGTGAGAGAGAGAGAGAGAGAGGCGAGGGGGGGACTCAGAGCAGAAAGGGTTGAAGAGAGGAAGAGGTGGGGGTGGAGGGGAGGGGTCTAAATCTGTGAGAAAATGTCTAATCCCTGGATTGCTGAAGCTTCGGAAATCCTGGAAATAGATTAGGAGCTTCGCTGGCCCAGCCGCCTTTAATAAGGAGGCCCGTTTGGCTCCAAAGTCATGGCACAGCACTTGCATAATGTGCAGAGCCGCCACTTCTTGTAATTATCGTTTCCCCTATTTGGAAAATGATTCAATAAACACTGATCCACGGTGTCCCGCGCATACTGACAAGCTGCGGATGAAACACGCAGAAGCCCGGGTGCATGTGCAACACCCGCTCCGGTCCAGCCACTAATCCAAATACAGGAGGAGGATGAGGGGTGCGCTAATCGAATGAGGACTGACCGTATCGACGGGAGAATCTTTGTGCGGTTTCTCTCAAGCCGGACGGCCACTGAGCCGAGGAGGCTCCCGATACATTTAGAAAGGTCCGACATCTGATAAGAGAAAGTTGCAAGGCTACTAGCGACTTTATCTGCTTTCACACATCAGCAAACTTTGGTCATTTTTTCTTTCCCCTTTTGGCATTCTCTGCCACCGACGTTGTCTCTGATATCTTTTTTTGTAATGAGCGAGCTCTGAGGGCTGGGGGGGGATAAGTCATCTTCATCTATTTGCTCACAATGGGATTGCATTTTCCCTCTCCACTGGCTCCGGCGTATGAGGCCATATATTTCTCTTTCTCAGCAGGGCAGTTGACACACTTGCAATGGCAAATGTGTTGAAATAAAGATTTGATCTGGGTTTGCACAAATTCCTTCATTATGAAAAATGAAGTGTGAACGCATACAAAAGAGATATCAGGTTATCTGGTTTCTCAAAACAGCAGCAGATACTGCATCTTACAGAGTCCAGATTTGTCAAAGCAACAAAACTATGACAGCTTGTGAATTTATTTAAGTGCATTGGAAATAGAGTGTGACCTGGGGACTTGTTGAGCTCATACAAATGCCATTCTTAAACTGTCATCAAAGGGTGGTGCCGACCAGTAAATAACTTCCCCTTTCTTCCTTAACAAAAGGTGAGTGACTGTTTTTGACTTTATTGGCAGGACAGTCAAAAACATAAATCAGAAACAAGCTACAGGAAAAAAACAAGTTCACAGTTAATCTACTTTAACGACTGTGTACAACTGAAGTAATGTTTAAAATTCAGCCATGCAACTTGTTTTTGTATTTTAAAATGACCCTATTACCAGACACTGGCTGCACAGATTCTTGTCAGCCAAAAGCGCACTATCACTTGCAATTCATTCTCATCTATTGACACATCTGAAGCTCCAGTGGACAAGGCTCCACTGCCATAATGGATGTGTCAAAATGACAAATATTAGCTCTTCTTTCCCTCAATCAATTAAGAAAACTAGTCAATGAGGGACTATTGATGACAGGATCCATGATCCAGGGTCTTTTAAAGGGGTAAGAGATTTCATTCCAATATAAATAACTGCCGCTTTTCTGTTTTTCTCCTCTGGCTTTGTTGAGTCTCTCTCTTTTTTTTTTTTTCTTTTTTTTTTTTGCCAAAATGAGGGTAATGTGCTATGAAAGGTATCCCAGATTTCACACCTTCTGGGGCCCTGGGAGATGGAGCGACCAGCTGTCCATATCACAGCACCCGTGTTCCTGGATACCCCCGGCCAGAGAGAGCCACAGGCAGCCAGAAAGACAGAGCCAGGGAAAAGGTACAGGAGGGGAGGAAAAAACTATGCGGATATTTGTAGCCTTTACACATTTATACCTGCATGTGTGGAGATTTACAGCCAAGTCACCTCACTGAGTCATGAAAAGACAGACTCTTTTACTTGTCCCCCCCTCCCACATATACACACTCACACCCTTGAGAGATCGAGATGAGCCAGGATTGCAAAATGCCAGAAAAACAGTGCATCCGAAGCATCTTGGTAATAGCGTTAAATTTGGCAATATCATGGATCACAACTCAGGCCCAGCTTGCAACCACTTTGTGACATTGCCCTCACTCAGAAAAAAAAATGTCCAAAGTAAGATATCCTTTTACTCCTCTGTAAAACTGCCCATAAAGCTCTCCTTCAACCGCACCCAAACACCAATCTTAAATGCGAGTGCCATAACACTAGTGTGGTGTACTGCTGTAGGGCACAATTTTCCATAGACTTGCTCTATATTGCCATCTGAGAGAGCTGGATCAAAACCGGATGGTTTCAGCTGGGAAGTTGGAATATGATTGTAGAAATAATCACAGCAGGGGTTTGGTTTCAGCCAGCTATTGTATTCAGGTCACAATGTTGGTACATTTATGCCTTAAAATCTCACACATCTGCAGAAACCTTCCATGTGTAGGCTTTCCATATTTAAATGTCAATGACTGGATGGAAAAGACAATAGGCTGATTAGCATGTGATTACCAAAAAAGGTCAGTAGCCAAAGTATTATTTCAATTGAGATACTGTGCTGCATGCAGGAGTATCAGTTTCAAAATTCACATTCTTTAAGATTACTGGGGAAATTGTGTATAACTTAAAACTTTTTTCAATAACATCCTTCTAGGCAATTCAGCAATGTCTACAGTCAGAGTCAAAGCAAATGCTGTGTGACTAAGAATGCGAAACTAAAGCAATATGTTTGAAAATCAAAACAAGGTTTTTTGTCATTTGTCTAATGTGGCTTTTTAGACTTAAAGAAACTCAAATTTAGAGAATGTAATTTTTTGGCTACCTTGCAAAATGCCATATGAGCAGTGTCTGTATGCTACTGCGAGCAGCCCATTAGCTTAGCTTTGCACAAATACTGGAAAACATGGGAACTACTTGATTGCCAGTTGGTGTCAACACTGCAAACCCTGATGAAGAACTGGCTTAAAAAAGATAAATTAAATTATATATTGTTTTATATTTGCAAGAACAGAAGAGTAGAAACAACTCATCTTTCCACGGATTGCTTGGCTAATAGCTAAACAAGATTCAGTCACAGATGACGTAAAAGGCATTGGTTTTGAGTTCCAGGGTGCCGGTAAGCAAGTTTAGTTACCTTCGTTAGTTACCTTACAGAGTTAGGCTCAGTGTGTCTCCATTTTGTTCTAAATTAAGCTAACCAGCTAATAGCTATAGCTTCAGGACTATTGCATGGATATTAGAACTATTTTTCTCATCTAATTCAGCAAAAAAATTAATAGAAAAAAGTAAAAAGATGTTTAACTATTATGCAAAAATATTTCCAAATGGTATATTTGATTTATAGCCTCACATACTGTTGTATATCAACAAGCAGGAAAACTATTTATACCAAGAGTAACTTGATATAGTTTTTGTGGATTTAGATTTCAAAATAAGAGTACGGGCTAAATCTCTGTGGCAGATGTATCAACTATTCCAGTGCTGAACACTTTTACTGTATTTCGAGCATAAATAATCCCACATTACTTCTCAAAGAGCTGGTCTCAGAGAAGGTTAGTCATTTAAGTGAGCGCTGAGGTCACTGGAGATAGAAGCCCTAAAAGTTTTCACCTGGAGGGAGCAGGGCCATTTATTGATTGAGGAGTGTTCATTGGACTATATCAGTGAATGATTGACTGCATGCTAATCCCGCCCATGAATGTGGTTCAGTAGCTTCATTTTACCCCTCACTGCTTTCTGGTGGTGATCATTTATGCTTCATTTCTGACAACACATTTTCTATGTGAGAAAATGAGAAAAAGAGGGAGAAAAACCTATTTGCTGCACTCTAAATCATGAGGATTAAGTGTGTAAGTGAGAGAGAGAGAGAGAAAGGGAGTGAGAGAGCACAATACTATTCCAATCACAAGTGCCAGAAATACTGAGCAAATAAGCCACAGCAATTTATTCCAAAACAACACAAATCTTGTTCTTTTTGTTCAAATGAACGTTGTGGTTTTTCAGGCTCGTAAAAAAAGAAGACTATAGAACAAACACAGTTAGAAGACAAGGAAGCAATGCCAACATCCCTAATTATATGCTATTCATGTTCTCTCTCATCACTTGCAAGGAAACGAGAGCTGATGTAGCCGTTTTGCGGAGAGCTAATTGTGTGAGCAACAGCGTGTGCTGCCAATGCATGAGTAACTCTCAGAGGCTATTGCTGTGTGTTGAAAAAATAAAATGAAGCTTAGTACGAGTACAGAGAAGCCCGGGTAACATTCAGCGTTAATGCTGCTGCGGTTCTTCTGCAGTTGTTCAGTAGCACTTCAATAGCTTTATGCGTCGGGTGCCTGTTTGTTTCGATGACCTGGAGTGCTTCTTTTTAAAGGCCAGCAGGGACCTGCCTTTCATATTTGCACTGATTGTCGAGGCTATTTTGATTCCTGGGTTGCTTAGGCCAGAGAACCTACTGCTCATTCCAGTCACACACTCACCCAGAGCCTGATAAAGGGGGAAAGCCATTTTGAAGGAGTGGCCAATCTCACTTGAATTAAACAGGGTGGAGACTCGGTAGGGAAAAAAATTTCATAAGAGTAAAAAAAGCCAATTTCGGTAATTTTTCATTTCTTTTCTTGCCGGTGTTCGTTTTGTCCCGTCCTTGTTGTCGTTTTTGAGTTTGTCCCGTTAAAGTTCTCTGCCGGAGGAGAAGTTGGTCATGTGCACACGGTACGAAACGCATCCCTGATGTCACTGTGATCCTCAGGTTCTCTCACTACACTTGCAGTGTGACAGGGCACCAGGTCCCGGATCCCAACCCAAGACTGCCAGAGTCTTTAAGTGGCTTTGAGATGGGAGAAGTGATAGAGGCTAAGCCCTTAATAGCCATTTCTCTGTAATCTTTCCTATGAAAGGCTAAACTATGGGGGTATTGATTTGTTTGAAGAAGGCGAAAAAAATGAAGAAGCGGGTGAGAAAAGTACTCCATCAGGACGGGGCATCTTGAAATGTGACAAAGCTGTTCAGCGGCCGTGGAGATAAGCTCAGATTGAGCCCATTTTATCCGATAAACGCTGCACAGTTTGCTCCGAGTGAGCAAAACAAAGACAAACTCATCAAATCCAAGTTGACAAGACTCACAAACACTGGCGCTCTTTCTGTGCTCTCTGTCTTTCTGTTTCAACCCCGGCCTGCACTCTAACATGGTGGCGGCCACATCAATGGCTTTTTCTTTTCTTTTTTTTCTTTTTTTTTGCCTCGACTGCGTTGGTTTCAACCTTTTAGTCAGGCGCTTTGGGTTAACAGCGCGCCCATTGTCACAAAAACTGCACGCAAACCCTGTGAGGAGGCCGGGGCGGGAATGTGCTATTGGCGTGTGTGTGTGTGTGT
>JAQNCA010000020.1:1722062-1750493 GCA_029783725.1 Acanthurus tractus | reverse complement strand
GTGTGTGTGTGTGTGTGCCTTGCCTCGTTACTGAGCTTCACAGACAGTATAATTTCGGCCTGACACCGCCTTGAATGTGCCGCTGTCAAGTCGGAGCGCGGCGGAGTGCGAGTTGAGGGATGCAGGCTCAAAAATGTCACTTTCATTCTGGGCGAAGATGAGAGAGGGGAAAGAAGGAGAACGAAGGAAGGGGCCGGGGTGCTGTGGTGGATGGGTGGCTGGAAGAGGCCTTGGAACAACTGTTTAAATCATGACAAGAAAATGACCAAAGGCTGGAGGAGGGTTTTTTTTGTGCGTCTGTGTGTTTGTGCATGCACCGAGAGGGATCAACAGCGTGTGCAAGAGTCTGCTCGTCTGTGGAGTTTATTGTTTGGGATTTTTTCCTCCTTCTCTTGGTGTAAGCATGTGATATGACTGCATATAAGTAGATTAGGGAGTTCATGCAACTTTTGTTTATATGAAAAAAAAAAAACAAAGTGCACATGTTTGCGTGTGGATGTGCAAAGAGACAAAAAAAAAAAAAAAGTGTGTGGTATTTGTACTGCGAACTTGCGAGTCCATCAAATGTGTGTAACGGATGTGTGTTTGTGTTTTCTCTCCATATGTGAGTGTGTATGCCCGCCTGTTCTCCAGCATATCTGGCCCCGACTACAAAGCCCCTCTGTTCTTAGCATGAGCTCCATCTCTGGGCCTTGTCAAACAAACGGCTCCTGGCTCCTCTCTCCTGGGCATGTGCCACGGCCGCTGCCAGGTCCGCCATGGCTTGTGGAGCCCCTGTTCCTGGCATCTTCCGAAGCGCCACTAAGCATTAACGGAAGTCCCCTCCGTCCTCGTTTACATTCATTAAAACGGTAGCACTGGGCTCCCCCAGAGCGCTGGGAAGCAGCGCCAAGCCTGCCGCAGCCGATAAACCGGGGCCACCTCTCACTGCCCATTCGATTTGCTTTCTTCTGCCTTTCCCTGTGCCGCTCTCTGTCTGAGATGGCGCCCCACAGCACCCCTCTGTGGGCACTGGGCTCTAGTCTGTTGGCAGGAGTCTGTCTCTGTCTTGGTCTTTACTCTGGCTTTTTTTTTTTTATTTCTTTTTAGTTTGTTTTTATGGAGTTAAAACAGTGCAGGTTGTCACTGTTCCAAGTCTTAAAGGGCAACCATATGAAACATCATTTGAACCTGTTTTGTGGCTTTGGTACAGACCTCGATTGTGCAAGTAAAGCACTGTGCACAACTTCATAAGCCAGGAGCAGACAAACAATTTGCTCAGTTTAGCATTCCAATACTCAAAGCAACTGCTGCATTTAACAGCCACTTATGAACAAAAGGCATGAGGTTCATTGTGATCAGCCTGTCGACGACATGTATTCTATAAAATGCAAGACTTATATGAAAGAGTTATCTGTTCTATGCGTCTGGAGGTGCACATTCCAGCCACAGCTCCTGCAGTGAGGTTTACAGTGAGATGATAAGACAGACAGACAGACAGACAGACAGGGGGGTTAATCACCTCATGTTGACCTCATTCTAATTCTGTTCAGCTTGTAAAATAACGGGACGTGTCGCCTTGAGGGGAGTCAACTGAACCAAAAGCTTTTTTTTCCCCCCTCCTTTGTGGCAAAGGTTTTTGGAAATGTTAGGTCCAATGGTTGTAGCTTGAGCGTCGTTGGGTGGTTGGAGAACAGCGGTTACCTTCTCTCTCTCTCTCATTTCGCGCCTGGCCGACTAAGATTCTTCATTGTCAACATGCTAACCCTGAGCTCAGCCACCATACGGAACATGGAGATGACAAACGTGCTCGACACAGCGAGCACTTGCAACAACACAATGACCTCTACAAGCATGGGGGGGGGGGCTACAACCTGGTGCATTTTGAGCCTTGGGGTTAACACTAAGGCGGGTGTGAAAGGTGACATGTGCCAGCTCTTCTCAGCCTTGAGAGTCCTTAGTGCCAGAAAAAATTCAAAAGGAAGCTGACTGATCACTAACATCTCTAGCTCCAAACTCCCCTGTGCCTCCACTGTGTCTTTGGGATCATGCCGTTGTACCGAATGGATGTTCGTGTGTGTGTGTGTGTGTGATGGATGAAGGTAGTTGCAGGGGGTGTGGCTGGGCTGAGGAAAATATAACCTCTGGCGAGATGAGAGGATGCAAGTCTGGAGGGGAGATCAAGGTATGCATGGCTGGAGGAGAGAGACAGGCCCTTGGCTGAGAGGAGAGAGACGGCAAAGCTGACAGAGTGGCTAAATAGAGAGATGAGGGAGGCAAGTCTTAATTACAAACAGCAAGTAGGGATAAGGAGAGGGATTAGGTCAACCATAGAGCATGGAATTAGAGGAAGAAGAGTGAAAAAAAAAAACCTGACTTTAATTAGCATTGTTGGTGGGGCAGTCACGTGTCGGTGTTAACCCCAAAGAGCTAAGGCTAGCTGTCATTAGCATGCATATAACAAGGGGCTCAGTGGAACCGAGCCATTTCGGTAGCAATTACTTTAGCCTGGCTAGTGTCGACATGCTGGGACACTACACATAAAGATAGTCGCTTGTGCTGCAGGGGCGACAGAGGCCAAGGGAGTGAGTGATTGAGGAAAAGCAAGTGAATATTCACTCCAAGCCGCCTTAGCATGTCATTAACTTCCTTCCCACCCACCCCCCACCCCCCCACCCCCCCACCCCCCCAGCCCCCACCCAACACCCCCCTCGACTGGACATTATGAGCTTATCACATAGAGCAAAAGGGAATAATTACCCAAATACTATCCGGCGCAGCCATCTTTAATCAGAGGAGTGTGTAATTACTGCCACACAAATGACTTCAGTTCATTACGAGGCTGCCGTAACATGTCCGACGTCGGATTGTTCATCATTCTAGAGTGTATTATTTACTGACGCCGCAGCAAACCAGGGACAGATAAATACACAATTGTCATTAAGGAGGAAAGGAAAAATGGATGCGTTGGTCAGACGAGCATTTTTCAAAGACACACATTAGAAGCCTAAAGTGCTGAGAGACATTAGAGGGCAAGTGAGATGATAGAGGGACCCCGGGCGACTGATGGCATGTTTTAAAAGCAACTTCCACTTGATTAACTCCCCTGTTCTGTGAAAAATCTAATTCCTGCATATTTGCATTTATATTTGCATACATTTTTTTTTTTTAAACATACTCATATCTGTTTACGGCAAGGCTTTATTTCTTCCCAGGCAAAACGCTCCGCAAAGCATTACCAAAGCTTGTTGTTTTTGTGTTTCCTTTAAGTCCACGTGATGTGCATTTTCCTGGGGTCCAGTAGCACACTAATCTTCTGGAGCCAGATGTGCTGGTAAAAGGCAAGCCACAAAGCCTCCACCACTAGACGTCTCTGCATCGCTCCTGGCCAGATATGATGCTGCATCCCTGGGGGCATTAGCAGAGAGCTTTGCTGGGCTCCAAATAGAACTATGCTCCTGCTCTGGAGACAGCAGCATAATGGAACAGCGTGAGGGAGGAGGACCAGTCAAACTTGAGGTCTATCATGGGAAACCACTGGTACAGTACTTTCTAAAGTAATACATGTGTGTTTTGGAATGATAATAAAGGACCAATGTGTTAACTTCGACAGGACAGAGAAGCCGGACTCTTCCTGGCACGTCCGATATGTGTCGCAGCATCCCGATCAAGAGTTTTCCCCTTATCACGAGACAATGTTTCAAAGCCCCATTACTTCTTAATCAAAACTAACTAAGCATAAAATAAGACTCTTTATCTGTTTATCAGGGAACAGGAAATTAAGGAAACCACTCAGCAAACATATCAGCAACAGGAGAATCCACTGACTTTGGGTCTTTGTTACAGTCTACAAAAATGCCTTTCTGAGCTGCCTTTCATCCCGTTGATCATTGTGCCTGGATGAACCGATCAATCATCAGCAGCATGAGGCAATTTTTGGGGAAAAAGTATGCTGAATTGCATATGGATCTGCATCCACTACGAGGCATTTAATGTTGTGCGATCTGGAAGGCTGGGAAGGCAATGCAACAACAACAAGCAGCAGCAGCAGCAGCAGCAGCGGCGGCATTTCTATCCCGATTGAGTGGCGGTAATTGTTGAGTTGTCAAGCGGGCTTTTGTGGCTGCAGACGGAGCTGGCAGAGCCTATCAGCAGAAAATTACAGAGCAAAAGAACAATCAGCTTCTCCTCTGTTACTTAAAAAGAAAGAGTTGCCCAACAACAGGGGAATCCAAATGGAGATGAAACCAACCCAAAAGGGAGACTGTTTACCTCGCTATGTCTTTGTCTTGAGAGGGAAATGTCAACCGGAACCCAAAAGGAAGAAAGAAAGAAAAGGAGAAAAGGGAGAAAATCAACTCAGGTCACCATTGCTCATTCCTCAAACATCTGACAACAAATCATTATGCCGTCACTGCAATTGATTAACAGTCACCTGGTAATTGATATCAACAAAGGGAGGGTTGTTTTTATTTCAAGGCTCTCACAGGCGGGCTTCCTTTTGCCAACAAAACATTAGAAATGCTCTTTTTTTACTGCTCTTGTCTCTAAGGGAAGCAGCTCAATTTATCAACTAGTGTTCAGGGCATTGGAATTAAAGCCGTACAACTGCTCAAACAAGATCACATTTTATGGCCTGAAGTTGTTGCAACTAATCACATGGTTGTTCCACCTTTTGCCTCACCACCTCTGCTAACTGCAAGTATCTCTAAAAATGACTCACATCAATTGTGTCCTTGTTTCCTCGCTTTTGAGAGATAAAAACAGTTAAGCAGCAGTTTTTCTGAAGATTATTTCTTAAATCAAGATGCATAAAAGCACCACCACTTGATAGTTCGATGTGTACTGTACATGTAAGTCCTCAGATATTAATTTGGAGTTGCACAGCAGATTGAGTTCAATGTTGGGTTTTACTGACAGGTAGCTTGAATGAGTAGTGTGAGGGTCCAACATAACTGATAAGGCGTCTTTGCTCATCTGGCCTTGATCCTTGTGCATGTAACCCCTAACCCAGTAGGACAGGAGAGAACTCCGGAGCTATAAGAGAGATCAATTCATCATTTGAGGTTTTGTTTTGTCACCAGCTGCTTCACGGCTCACGTATGAGAACAAATCACGAGAGGCACACACACATCTGACCCCCTCCTCCCCTATGAAATGCCCATAAACCACATTTACTAGATCAATACCCCTAAACAAATCCTCAGTTTATAATTACTTGCAATCTGAAATGCAAACACCCATCTGTAATTTGAGGTGGTCCGCCTCTACTGACATCTGGCTCTCAGTGAGTCACAGTGGGCCCCCTCGTAGAGCTGCAACCAGGGGACCCAGCACTCAATTGCACAGTTTGGGAAACAGCTATGAAGGTTTGTCTGTCCCCACTGTATGTTCAGCAGCCTCACTACTGGGGCTTGAATATGGCTGCTATCCATCGCAGGGAGTCTCCTTAAATTGAGCTCACCAAGGGGACTGAGGAAATATCAACACTCGCCCTGATGCTCATGCATATGGCATTCTGCAGCTTTTCTAGGGCAGCAACTGGCCGACAGTGGGAGTCAGAAAAAGGCAAATAAGCATGTCTGCTGGTTTTTACAGAGTGTTTGCCAAAGTATGAGGTTGTTTTTGTAAATTTCCGTGTCTCAGTTAGAAGGAAAAGCGACTTGTCAGAAGTGAAATTGTGGTCTTAAAGCTAAATTTCAAGTACTGCTGGTGGTGGCTTTACTTTTCAGAAGTAAATACTGCCACCCAAATACAACAGAGGCGAATGGATTTTCATTTGTGGCGCTTAAACTATTTAAAATGATTTTTGAAAAAGACCCAAAGAGCACAGTGTCAACCATTTTCATTTATTCATTTTGTACAAATAGTTCCCATTAAAGCTCAGGGACTGATATCTGAATATCTTGCCAAGAGGAAGTGGTCTGTGTTAAAAATTTGTTTTTGTAATTTGGTTAAAACCTTTTATGAGCAAAGTGAGGAATTAAACAAAAACCCCAGAGGAGGAGGGGGGCAGTCAGCGTCGGTGATACTGCAGCTCTGGTTGCTTCAGTGAAAGCCAAATGGCCATCAAACGCTCCCCATAACCTCAACCTCCTCACTCCGTCGTCCTCTCCCATCATTACCCTGATGGACACTCAAACCCTGAAGTAACCCCACCTCCCCCACACTCATGCCCCGCCAGGCTGGGAGGCAATCTTCACACGGTCGGCACTAACCAGAGCGTTAGTGAAACCAAGGTTGCTCGCGTGATGGGGTGGACAATACCATCTTCTGTTGCTAGGGAACAAAGTGACTTCAAATCTGTGTGTATTTGTCATTACGGTACTTCCTCGCAAAAAAAAAAGGGGGATACAGGTCGCCACTCGAAGAAGGAACATCAAAGGGCAAAGAAATTTAGCCAGGATGTGAAGCAAGAGGAAACATCAGTTTCCCCCAATTGGTAACACCTTGATAGTGGAAAAAGATGAATGGAAAGAGAGCGAGAGGGAGAATGAGAGATTGCTCCGGGCCATGTTTTAGCATGAAGAGGCAGCCCATTTTGCATGCCTGGCTTATCGGGTGTGGAGGTAGGCCTGAGCACGACGTGCAGGTGTGATAAATTAAAATGTTTGGGCGTGTGTATTTTTATTTAAAGCGAGGTGATTTTTGTCTTTGGCTGAATTTGAGCAGCTAATTCATTTGTGTTTGAGCACAGAGACTCCTATGGGTGGTGCTGCTTCATGTGCACAAACACACACACAGGTACTAGAAAGGGTCTGTGTTGCACATGCTTGATGATATCCAGGCTGCTGCTTGTGCAAAAGCCCTTTGCTTGTGTATCACATCAAATGTACAATGTGGTTTTCATTTGGAGCAACATGTCAAAAGGGTTTAATCCCAATATCTGGCTCCCTTCTATGGCTAGTGCTGAAAATCAATACACCTGGGTTCTCCTTTGAGAGTGTTTGGAGCAAAACAACAACAAAAAAAAACCACACACACACAAACACACTCACATATACACAAACATACTGCACTGCTCTGCTAGCATGCAGTCTCTCCAGGACACAGTGTCGCCCCGGGGCAAAGCTGCACCTGTCCACCTGCACTTAGTTGGCTACTAATATGTTTGATCCAGAGTGACAGGGTCCTCACCTCGCAACGCTTACAGTTTGCTGTTGTGGGGACAAAACTTTCAATTCTTAGTTTAACTGGGTTTTTACTGTGTGTTGATGTAATCCTGTGTGTGTGTGTGTGTGTTTTGTGTGTGTGTGTGCGCCAGTCTAAGGCATATAATCCCCAATTGCATTTGGTTAAGATATAAATGATATTAGCATGAGGGCTTCAGGTCCAATCACACTCAAGGGGGCCAAACAGCACACTGATGTGGTTAGAGAGAATTTAAATGACTCAATAACACTAATGGAGTCTTTTAGTCTTTCATTTTACCAAACAACACAGCTGTGTGTATGCTTGTATGTGTGTGTGTGGTTTTTTTTCCACTGTCACAGGCTCAATAAATACGCATATCTACAAGTGGCTGTCGTGCAGAATCCAGTCAAATGTGCAGATCATTGCAAGAAATGGTCTTAAAAGTCTCCCCTCTCTCTTTTTAACCACGCTCTGTTCACGAGGCTTAACACTGCCTTGCTTCATCAACTAAAAGATTCATCACGTCCTGCAAAAAAACAAACAAACAAGCGGTGTGTGGTCACCCAACTGTAAGTGTTTCTAATTAATCTCTTTAAAAATTCGCAAACAAGCTATTATGTCCACATTCTCATTTTTTTTCTCATTCCCTTTCGCGCTCTCTTGTATTTTGAAACACTGTGAGCAATTAGACCGAGTGACTTTATTCATTAGGGGCTTGGTCCTAATGATTACTAAGCTGCACAGAAGTCAGAAAGTAACCGCGGGGCTGCATGGTGGCAGGGAGTGAGAACGAAAGAGGAGGAGAGGGGGGGGAGAAGGACAAGGGGAAGGGAGGCGGGGAAGGACGAGGAAGCTGGAGGGAGAGAGAAAGAAAGGGAGAGACAAAAGAATGTGGATGAGAGTGTGGGAGAGATGATGGGGATTAAGCGAGAAATGGGGCAGGAAAATCCTGGACAAAGTTGAATATAGTCGAACACATAATCAGGGACAGATAGACCCTCGTCCCAACTGAACTCAGACGAGTGCAGATGAGGCCGAGCCGTCCACGAAGAAAATTAGGACAGATCATTTGCATTGGGGCAGGTGGATAATCACCCGTTAAAATCAATCTTAGAAATCACCTTCACAGCCCACAAACACGTGTATAATGCGGAAAATAAATGACAGGCAGCAGATGCACCTATAAAAACCTTTGCAACAAAAAAAAAAATGCACACACACAGTAAATAGTCTCAGGTGCTTAGCAAGTGTGTACACACCCGGAAAGACTTGTGCCCACAGTGCAAACATGCATAGACTTTAGCGTGTCCCTGCTGCTCTCTCGCTCTCGTCAATCCACACCTGATGTTATCTGTAAGGGAGATTTATGCACTCGCCGGAGTGAATTTATGAGAGACGGCCTCCTCAGTCAGAGCGATGCAGGCTAAGAAATTGCTTTGTTGAAAAAAAGAACAGGAAAGGCAGATTTGAAAGATTTATTTCTATCTACACCAAGGATGCATGATATATTCAATCTGTTTATTTGAGTGAAACAATCATTTCAGGGAGGGAAGCCTATGAGACGTGATAAGGCTGAATTGTGTTTAGCACCACCGACCCCCAACCCCTGTTTGCAGCCGGGCCTGCTTGTGCTTGCTCAAATCTATTCGGTTGTCACAGTTTTTTTTTTTTGTGTGTGTTTGTGGCGAGCAAAGGGGATGGAGGGGTATTAGGATGATGCATCATTTTCTGCCTTTTGTTTGTTTTGCTTTTTATTGATAGATTGATTGTTACCTTGGACATAAGTGTTATGATGGAGAATCTCGGGACAAAAACACAAGTGGCAGCTCCTCGTCGCCGTCGCCACCGCTGCTGCCTTGCAAAGTCTGACTGGCGAGCTCATAAAACATGATCAATACCCCTCTATCCATTCATCTATTCATTTCTTTCACTGGGTCTCTTGTGGCTGAAAAATCCTGTTGTCAAAAGTGCAAAGACAGTCCTCATGTCTCACACAATGCCGCCATAATTGAAAGCCATTTTTAGTCCTCTTCCTCTGTTCAGAGAAAGCGGTTCTGTCCCTAAAAAATGAGTGAATATGTGATACAGCAGACAATACAAACACTGTGGCTAATAAAGAGGAAAAAAAAAAGAACTTGTGCATTTGACGCGCCACATGTCCGAAAAGGAAAAGGTCAGAGTTTGATTGAGTAGCTAGCCACGGCTCAAACAAAGCCCAGTCTCAGAGGGTCCAGAGGACAGGCACAAAGTTAGCATTGCAGCCCCCCTGGGTGCCCACACATGCCTCTGCACTTCCATCTTATAGAAAAGAAGGACTAATGGCAGCGGAAGAGTAAAGGACGATCACTCTGGGTTGTCAGGAACGAGTCAGGCCAAGGCAAAAGAAGAAAATGTATGTTCATAGACAACTGTTCATGCATATTTTAAAAAAATCAAACCGACTAAAACATGTAAGGGTTCAGAGAACAGAAGAGCAGAGGTAATTAACTTCAGCGTTTTCTGCTTTATTTACTGCAGATACTGGCATGTAAAGCTAAAGACAGACAGGGATGAAATGCAGCAATGGACTGAGAGCACAGATCTGAAGTAAGACTGAGTCCTAATGGCAGCACTCAGGTTCTTCAGTCTAACAGGTGAACCCCCGAGTTGGTTCACTTTATCATTTGTGCGCTGAGCAAGCAGGATCACAGTCTCAGTTGTGTCTCTGTAAAGGCTTTTGTAAGATTCAAGTGCACTGCAAACTGATGTCTTGCCAACACTGGAGCAACAATGTAAATTTGGTCAAAGGGAAGGAAGCTTGTTTGACAAAAGAAATCTGTGAGGAATTTCAAAACCTGAACCAATTTTCTGTCTCAATCTTCGGGCCAAGTCAAACCAGTATTCATATCAGTAACAAATATGAGTAAAATCTATCAGTTCAAATAGAATTCAGTAGATTTACTTGTAGCAAAAAGAATTTCACACCTGCTTTCTAAACCATCAACCACTTCATGAAGATACACAAAAAATTTCAGTCTCTCAGATTTCTATTACTCAAACTTCACAATGGTTCTTTAAACTGTCCCACGAAACACATATGAATGGATGCAATTAAGTAAAGGTATCTTTATTTGGAGATTTTGAGAGAAAAATTGGGACTTTTTCAACAAGCCAGTGTCATACAACCTACAGAGGAAATGCAGCTGATGCTCTTTGACTTCACCACTCAGCTGTTGGGTGCTGGGATGACATAAGGATGAGACCCTGGGCAAATCTTTTAATACCCATAGGATTAATGGACAGGGCAACCTCTGTCGCTCTGAGGTTAAAGGTCAGGAGCCCATGACATATGATGGTAGATGACCCTTGATCACATTCTGAAGTGCCATTTCCAGTCACAATATTTTATCTGGGACCAAAAACCCTTCTGTGTGTGTGTGTGTGTGTGTGTGTGTTTGTGTCAGATGCTTCTGGTGTCACATGTCCATCAGGGATAGGCATTGTCTGTCAGCACCACAGAACGCTGGTCTCTCCTGCCATCTAGACCTGGAGGAATTGCTCTCCCTGGTGCTGGGATGTAGTCAATTGCAGTAGAGAAATGGGCATATCGGTGACAAAATCTAAGCCGAGGCATTTTCTGAGAAAAATGTACCATGCCTCACATGCCTCAGCCAATTAAAGTGTCTGCACCTAAAGCAGAGTTATAGCATAGTTAACTATAATGAGTTGCAAAGTTTAAGATCACTGCCTGCCAGACATAAAAGAAAAGAAATAGAGGGCGTTAATTCACTGAGAAAGTTTGAGTAGCCCAAATCATATCAGTTCCTCTGTATGTGCTGTGCTGCTGAGAATATTTCCAGGTATAAAGTGGCTGAACAGCTGGCTGATCACCTGTTATTTACTCTCGCTGCCTCTGTCATCACCTACATAATGTTCCCTTGTCTAACTCTGGCAAATGGAGAGAACTTATTTCATTTTATACCAAATGACAGCTCCTAGATTATCTCATGCTCAGTCAGGTTGAAATGTTTAAACCTTCTCCTGCCAGTTACACTACCTTTACGTCTTTCATTGATTTAGTGTCCTGATGTAATTTTTTGAAGTCAAATTCAATTTTGCATCTTGGTGACTGACTATAAAAATCTCTGGGCTTTGATTAGTTATTTATGAATGGATCTGTGCATTTGAAAGTCTCCAGCTGCATTTGATTTATGGGAGCAGATAACTGTTCAAAGTAAATCATGGATAAGGCAAGTCCAAAGCCCTGGGTCTGTGCTGTGCTTTATTTTCACATTTCTGCCTTATTTTCTCCTGCGTTTTTTTTGTATTATCAGTCAAACCTGAGCTCAGATTTTGTCTGTGCGTGTGTGTGTGTGTGGCTGTGCAGATAGCTTGTTTTATCTGGATAGACATCACCTTCAGTGCACCACTCCCCGGTGAGCGGTGGATTTGGACTGGCTGCGGTTGGGAAAGTGAAAATCTGGGGCTGGTGGTATTCCCTCCCTACCTCGTGTTCTTTGCGCTAATCTCCCGGTCAGGTCAGCTCAAGAACAATTAAATGAGGAGAGCCGAGCGGTTCTTCAAGGACCCTTGGGTCTTGTCGCATGTGCGGGAGGTTGGCCTGAAACCACTGGTGGGAGAGGATGCATCATTAATGAATCAGGAAGTGGAGACCGAGCTCATCGGAACACCGAAAACTCTATTAGACCACACCTCATTGCCTTTCACTAATGAATAATGTATGATGCCCTGCTGGCTCCAGGTGTGACTTGACACAGCAGTTAAAAAAAAGTATATGAATATTCAGTGGCGGGTGGTAATGAAATCAAAATGTTCAGTATGGGAGTCCGTTTTTTAGATTGAGTCTATCTCTGCTGTGCGGAAACTGGTAGACTGTGCTGATGGAGAGAAATGAGAGACTTTATATGCACTGACAGGGCTGAAATTTTGCCCTGCACTTTTAATGGTTTGTCTGACAGCAGATGGAGATGTCACTGTGCGTGCACTGATGGAGGCCATTTTGTTTTGGCAAACCAGCGGTGATTTGTTTGCCTTGGAGGACACTGATGAGCAGGAGGACGGAGAAATGACCCATCGGTCAACACTAAACAGATTTCATTGAGTTGCTCGAACAGAGGGCTTCAAAATTGCACTGTCAAGGTAGGCATTTGTTTCTTGAACGTATGAGCTTCTCCGCATGTACAAGGTTTCATATAATCCACTTAAGACTTGCAACAGGTGAGAGATGGCTGAAAGATTCAACTCTGATGTGTCTTTATCTCTCAAACCACTGAGTATTTTTAGGAGTTTGTCCAAAACAGGTGCCGAAAAAAACCCTCAAATATATTCTCTACTTTATTTTTTTGTGACCTTTCTGCATGCTCCAGCACTCCCACTACAGATGACCACGCAGCTCTGGCATTTAGAGGGTCCATCCAGTTGCAGAAAAACAGACAGAAAGCTTGTGAACAAGAGAGCTGAGCCCGTCATAGACAAATGACCAAGCCTCCGAAGGTTAATGCCCACCATGTGTGGAACAGGGGGCCGCAGGAGGCCAACGTGGCTGCAGAAAGCACGTCCCAGACACCCCGGCAGGCGAAAAGGGGCTCGAGCCGCTGATTAATGTCATACTTTGGCTAATTACCTCCTCAGCGGACGTTAGCTTTAATGACACGAGTCATCAGAATACGACAGTGTGGATGGATAGCAGGTTGGGGCTGGTGGTGGTGGTGGTGGTGATGGAGGTGGAAGAGGAGGGGGGGTGGCTGAAAGAAGAAAAAAGCAGGAGAGATATCAGCGCAACCGAGCGTCAGAGAAAGCCATCGACTGCGCCTTCCCACCCCATTAGGTCGATTCCAGCACAGCCGCCACTGTGCCGTCCATATCTGAATAATAACTGCCGCTCAGTTGCAACCCTACCACCCTGCTGCCCTTCCCTCAGTCCACCAGACCAGCATCGACTGGCTCCATTTGGTACCCTGTGACGCTTTCAGCTAAACTCTAATTTACAAAGAAATAAATGGTCTCCTTAATAACAAGGGTCTGAGTGCCCCAATCTCAATGAATCTGCCTCTTTCTCCCACAACACAATTCTGTCCAATGCAACTCACTAACAGAGAGCCAAGAAGTGGACGGTGTCTTCAGTTGTTGTCCCGCCCAGCTGATGAGTTACAAGTGCTCGATTGGCTCAGCGTGCTGTCCTACAGCATGGTCATTCAAGCCCCAGTGGAAGAAGTGAACTCTGATGGCAAAGCTAATTTGGATATTCTCTCAACCGTGAAATATGGAAAAGAGTTGCTAAATGAGCAATTAATCCCACGGAGATACCATGTACCTGCAAAAACTTAGATGGAAAGAAGGGGGAAAAGAACAGAGCAGAAAAGGGAGCAAATTACCATTTTAACTTTCCTTAATGTTCTAAATAGTTTTAAAACATTTAGATTTCGGTGATAGGATAAGCATTAACATTTAAAAACTGAGAAAAAGCCAACAGATTGCGCAGATGTTTGCATACAGGCACCACCTTTCGTCATATTCTTGAGCTATGCTTTGCCATTTTCCCTTTGAAGGTTCTGGCTAATTGCTTGTGAATGACTTTAGCCTTTTCATTCTCTGAAGGCCTAATTGTTATGTATTGTTGTGGAGGGCCGCAGGGCTCTCCTGGAAGTCTTATTTATTTTTGCCATTCATCAGTCTGTTAAATATAGTCAATACCACTGTCAACGTAAATTACATGGCCCACTATAGAGCCGACATTCCACGGACGATGGAGGCGAAAAGGACCTTGAGCCGGTGCCAAGAAGTGTTCTTAAGTGCGACACTGATGCTGATTCAGAGCTGAAAGAGGGCGATGAAAAAAGGGATGAGATGGAAAGGGGTGGCCCTTGTCTTTTTTGCTCTCTTTGCGATGTGAAAGGAAAGGGTTCATCCCAGTGCCACAGACAACAAGTGCATGGCTTAAGTGTCTCGCACAGTGACATGTAGCTGAAGAAATGGTTCTCCATTCCTCATCTTGTGTCTATCTTGGGGACACGGAGAGGAAAAAAAAAAAAAAAACAGAAAAGAGCTGTGTGTGTGTGTGTGTGCGTGCCTCTAGATTTCAGTTCCATCTAGCGCTTGCAAAATATTGATTCACACTCAGAACTGAATGTCAAGGTAAATGTTTGCCACTTTTCACTCTGTAATTATGTCTTGAGACAGTACCGACACAGTGCATACATCCACATAATATCTACACATTAGCCGTCAGCTGCAGCGAGGCCAGTTTTGTCCTTGAAGTTAAGTTGGTCTGGCATTAAACTATTTCAATAACAATTTGCACAAGACTGCCTCTGTCTTCTTTATTTAAACAGAAAGCCAAAAATAATCCTTCTCATCCTTTATATATGTGTGTGTATGTGACTCTCTCACACACACACAAATGCACACTCACACACGCTAATAACTAGCAATCATGATAATCTATAACTGCACTCCAGCCGAGTCCCTGGACAGGCATTACAGTCATGTTGCAGGCCAATAAATAACGGCACAAATAAAGCGCCTGTCCATTCTAGCACCCAGCGTGTATGCAAAATAGGTCAATAACACTATCCTGGAGGTCATTGCCAGACCATTTGCTCCTTTATCGACTGTACTGCAATTCCAAAGGAATTAGGCTATGTCACAATTCATCGTAGCCGCAGCCTCTGGGTTCTTTGACAAAAAGGGAGCCGTCTGTGGGGATGACAAAACCTATTTGTCTTACAAGGTTGTGTGTGTCTGTTTTGTTTCTGCTTCGCCTTCGGTGACCTGAATCAAAATAGAAAAGAGGCTTTCATGGTTTATCTTTCATCTTAAGTTCTTGCCTTTTTGCCTGGTAGGGTTAGAAATATATATTTCTCTTTGGTGGTGTGGTTTTTGTGATTAAACTCTTCTTTTTTGTGCCACCCAGGATGAAAATACTACTTTCGATTAGTTTTTTTTACTTGGTTTGACCAAAACCTGCTATCGGTCTAATTCAAACAGTCCAGAAATATGCTACCTTTACTTGTTTGACTTGTCTCCATGGGTATATTATTCTGCCATTTATCATCAAGTCAAGTATTTCAAATTTGCATCCCATCTGTTCCTCCACCTGTAAAAAGAAAACTTTTGCAGTAACTCATTATGCACTCAGCGGCATAGAAAACCCATATGACAAATGCTTTGGATTTTAGGATCCTCTTCGCCTCAATCATTACCTGCAGGTTTTTCTAAGCTTGCTGGTAGCAAACAAGCAGCCGGATCATCGGGTGGAGGTATGAATGTTCTGTAAGTGTCCGTTTGCGACGTGTCCAACAGCTCACTCTCCTGCCAAAGGCTCAAACATGTGGCTTGCTGCCCAGTTTAAGAACATGTCCTTTTCCTTCCTCGTCCTCCTCTCAATAATGGGGAGTGATAGAGGGGGTGAATGATCCTCAAAGGCAACTGTCAGTTTTCATTTTATTGTCTTTGTCTCGACTACTTTTAATCTCTCAATGAGGCTAAAAGCCATTTCAGGAGACCTTTCCAGTAAGTCTATTTCACCTTTCAAACTGTGTTTGGATTTGTAAGCAACACCATGATGCCTCCACTTAGTATATATTTGGGAATTTAATGTTAACCAAATATTATGGGAAAAAGGTGAATTTAGCTCAAATGGATGTGCTCATGTATGTAATATCACCATGTAAATCCATTTGACGCTAAAAAACTGCAACACTAGACATTTATTTACCTACAGTAATCTTCCATAGATGTGCATGATGAATTGTTTAGCTGTAAGAGGCTGTAAGAATTGAATTCAAAAGACTTCACACAAAATTTGTTAAAACAGGTATCATCAAATCATTAAAAATGTTTCAAAGTATAAGCCCTCTTCTGTAAAACTGTCCCATAGTTGAAACTGAAAAAGGCCTTAAGAAAGAAACATTGCAGCTCCAATTAAAACTGGCGCAAGTAAAAATACAGCGTGTGGGAATTCTCTTTTCTCTTGCCTGTGCAACGTCTGCAAGACACTGTAGGTGTGCACAAGTCTTTACACGCAATACTTGTCAAGTTAATGTGACTGAAATATGCGGTCAATGAATGAATTCTGTGATCCACCCCCACCGCCCTCACACACACACACACACAAGAAGAAAGACAACTCGTCCCACAGAGAGAAAGGGTTGTTTGATGATGAAGGTTCTTAACACTATCCAGTGAATATTTAACCATCTTTGGCGGACATGAGTAAAACAGCATCACAGACGTAGTCAGAGGTGGGTACAGTAGCAACGCATTACATTCTTTTATGTACAGCCATAAAATAAAGCTTTTTTTTATTGAATTCTTTTCTGTTTGTCTCAAATATTTTATCTGGTCTTCACTTTTCTATTCCTCTTCACCAGGTTAACCCTGACTAGTTAAATGCACCTTGTTAGCTTGAATATTTACACAATGTAGCATGTACACACATAATTAAACTTAGCATTTGCATGTCAGACACACTAACATGCTCTTCATCAGCTCAGTTTTTGCAAGGTTCTCTGATATCCTACTGACTTCACGACCAAAACCAGCTGCACTGTGCACTGTGAATTCATCTGTAAATACTCCCTGCTAGCACTTTTTGAAAGTCGGCTGTTCCACCAGATTGCACATTGCAACGATCTGTTGTCGCGTGTTTGGGGTTCAAACAGATGATCTTTGTATACACGGACAATCAGTGAAAAGTGCTGCATTAACCTTGTTACACTTTGAACCTCAGCTCTGTTTGAATTTTAAAAAAAAATTAACCACAATGGAAGAAGGAAAGACAAAAAGCTAGCATGAGAGGCTAATTACGGATCAAGTATCACTTTGTAAGTTTTAGCATTCAATCGCATTTCCTTCTCAACTCTAAAGTATAAAATATTCAATTATCAATTTTTTTCAGACTTTAAATCAGTGAATAATTTGTAAAGTAAAGAAAAATAAATTATAAACCACCAAAGATCAAGTAAGCACTGTTTTTATTCTTTCATTATCATCGCTCAGACCCTTTTACCTGTGTTAAGTGGTAGCTGGTGCTGCCAGCATTGAGCCTGTGGCAGACCCTGTTAAGAAAAGCTGACAGACAGGCCGGTGAAGAGTGTCTACAACGTCTGGTGGGTTTTGATACTGTCACAAGACATCTCTTCCTCCCTTCTTTTTTCCTCCATTCTTCTCTGTCCATCGCTGTACTTGCTCCTCTCCCAGTCCCATCATCATGGCCTGAGCATGAAGGAGCCATCTGTCACTCTGTGCTCATTCCTGCTCGGGTCCTGAGAGCCCGCCACTCGCCTCTCACCCGCCTTGGCTGTCATGTCCACTGGCTGACGGGAAAAGTGACGAGCAGCGACAAACGTCCCCAGCTTGAGTCTGTCAGTAACCCTTCCTTTTTTTTTTCTCCATTCCTTTTCCATTCCATTCCATGTTTGCACTCACAGACACACACACATACACTCTTCGAACCATCCGAATGTATGCACCCGTCTATGGTTGAAAAAATCTGCTCACTGTATCTATACAGTACAGAAAGCCTTCAGAGAGCTCACGTTCAATTGATTTTCTCCATTTTGCACCACCATGACATTCTGACAGGGGAGAGGGTGAGCAGAAGAATAGAGGAAGGAGAAGATGGAGAGAGACATGCAGAGAGTGGTATTCCCCTATCTGACCATTATGAGCGGCATGTCAAACGAGGGCGAGAGACAGAGGCCTTGACATGGGCCAGCCCACACAGGGAGGGACTGGGAGGCGGGGTGGGGGGTTGGGTAGAGGGGACAAGACAAGCAGGGGAATAGATAGTAATGGGGAAGTAGAGAAAGGCAGGGGAAGCTTCAGACGAGGAGGGAGGGGAAACGGTGTGAAGGATGGAGGAAAAAAAAGGCTGTAAGGAAAAAACGACAAAAGGGAAGGGAGAAAAGGGAGCGCGTTGAATAATGAGGCGGGGCGAGTGGAGAGGAGGAGAGAGGCGGAGAAAGAGCCCATCGATCGGGTACAGTTGGATTGGCCACGCCGGCCTCACCTCCACCCCAGCCCTCCTTTCGCCCCCGATCACGCCCAATCCCTCCCCCTCCCCCTCCTACTCTCTCCTCCCTTCCCACCCGCTTGCAGGGGCCAAAGTGATAGACAGTGAGAATCTAGTGATAGCGTTTGATTGTCAGCTGAAGTGGCAGTTATAAATTTACTCCAGGATAGCCATTTACTGTGACCGTTCGGGGCATTGAGAGAGTGCGGCGTGGAAGGAGAGAGAGAGAGAGAGAGAAAGAGAGACATAGGGAAGAAAGATGAAGGGAGATGGGGATGGGGGGTATCTCTGGGAGGGGCCACCGCTCTGATCTTTGTCTCCCATCATCCTTTGTGATAAAAGTGCTTTCATGGGTGCCACCAAGAGACACAAAAACCGCTCCTTCCACACAAACACACAACATAAAACCTTCAAAAACCTACAAATGGCTGCTGTCTCAATTTAGGCAATTCAGGGCTTCTAGCTGGCTCAAAAAAAAAAGGAAAAAAAAGAGGAAGGTCTTTACACAGAAAAGAATGACCTCTGTTTTGTGTGGTTTAGTGGAGCATCTGTCTTTGTTTACAATCTCTTCCTGATATTTGGAGGTGTGGGGAGGGGGCTTCTGTGGTGCAGCCATTTCACAGTGCTCCCGCGCCTGTCTACCCCCCCATTCCTGGTGGATTATTCCTTCAATTTGTTAAAAGCCAAAGCCTCCATGGGATGGTCCAATCGCAGGAGAGGGATGGGGTGGGGGATGCAGGAAAGCAGTTGGCATTTACAAATGCTGTGGGCGCAGTGAAATATGGGAGCCATATTTCAACATGTGTGAAGCTGCACGTGCACGAGCAGAGACACACAAAAACACACATTTACAGGCGTGCACGCCTCCCACACACACAAGAGCACACAACTCAGAGGGTGCGTATTGTCATCAGTCTGCAGGAGTGAGGTGCATTAAGTGTGTGTGTTGTTTGTCGTGTGTGTGTGTGTGTGTACGTTAGGGGGGTTTGCATGGGTGGGTTTGTGTGCACCTTTGACACCAGTTTGACAGGCTCCTAATTGCATCCAGGGTCCATGCTGCTGCCTTTTTTTTTTCTTTCTTTTTCTTTTTTTTTTTTTTACCAGCAGACGGTGGCACACATGCAAGATCCGAGATCCTAATGTTCTCGAGGACGAGCAGGTATTGACTTGCATTTTTTTTTTCCACCTCAAACCTGTTAATTAAACCTAACCCCGACAATAACACTAACTGGCCCTGCATCCAAAAATAATGCGTTCTACTTTGACAGATTTTGGCATTTTGTAGGCATATCTGGACCCCAGAAGACATTAGATGTTTGATCTCACACACATATGCGCCCACACACACGCGCACACACAGCCATATACTGACATGAGCAGGAAGAAAACGAGGAAGGAGAGAATGCTACAGGCATGTCTACCTGAAGGCACAGGCTTTAACTAGCAGCTAAACTAAACAAAAGAAGCTTTGTAGAGCTGTGTGTGTGTGTGTGTGTGTGTGAGTGAGTGACAGACAAGTTATGCCCCTGTTGTTCCTGGGATCTCTTATTTTAACTCACTCCCCGGCTGCATTATCACCTTTTTTAAAAAATGTTATTTCTGAGACATTTTCTCCACAAGAGTTCATAAATGTCAGCATCAGACACTTCATCTCCACCAAAATCACATCAGATTGCTTTTTTTTTTTTTTTTTTTGCACATGCAAGGATTTGTGAAGCTATCAAATTCTGTCAATCTCTTGAGCTTAAATTACACCGAAAATCTATATGCGATCTCCAAGAATAAACCTAAACTAGAGTTATTTGAACATTTGCCCCCCAAAAAAGTCTCAGTTTTCATGTGTTGCCATTCTAAATAAGTTGAGGTTTATATTTGTTTTAGAGAATTTAAAGTAATCTCTGTATTTTAAACTGAAGCCAGAGCCTCATTTGTGTTTTAACAGATATTCAGCCTGGACATTTGCATATTCGACAATAACAGGAGCAGCCAGAAAACATAAATGGTATGGTCGTATTGTGAGGGGCTATATCTCTTTCTGTCAGAGGACAGGGAAAGCCATCATGGCATTCTTGGCATGCTCCGTGGGCTGAGGTACAACAAAGACGGGTACAGCTATAGTATGAGATAAACAGACAATGTAATTACAGTAGGATACTGCACAGGATACGAGCCCAACATACACATCTTTTTCACACCTCAGGATTACACGCACACACTGTACATTATACATTTTACAGGCATTAGGTGCAAAACAACAGAGACAGAAAGTTTTTGTATCTTCAATGCGGCCAAAGTTTAAATGACTTGTACTGCGAGCACCCTTTTCTCCAAGACAATATGAACTGCTGCTGTCCAGCTGCCTTCTCTTTTAATAACTTCAAACCAGAAGTGCATATGGTATTATTATAAGAAAGGATGATGGCAGTGTGATTATGAAACTGAGCCATTAAGAAAAATAACAAACTAAGCTGAACTGCATTGCATTTGTTGGTCGTTTTAGGCCAATTCCAACAAAGATCCATATGAGAATCATCATGTACATCTCTTTAACTTCTGTTTACCAAATATTTTATGTTCCATGAGAAAACAGCTCACCAATATTATACACCTTTCATTCTGCTTTGTTTATCTACATTTGTTCACTCAGGTGCATGAAGACTATCAAGCTACAGTTGGAGTCACATGACTTGGACCAAAGTCAGAATCTAGTCTCAAATTAATGACTTCATACGACCTCATAATCACTTCTGACTTTGACTTGACATCAACTCCAGACCCTGTTTGGAACTGAGCCCAATGACTTGAAATACTTGATATTCAGGGTCAGTTGTTCTAGTGTGTTTTTATATGAACGACTCGAACTTAATGACAGGACTACTGTTGGATGTCAAGACTAGAAGACAAGAAAAGTTTATTCACGATGCTGGTACAGTCGAAATGTCTCTTATTTTTCTTAACAACATATAACATCTGGTTTAGAACCAGAAATCCATTGATTTTTCACATCAATGAATTGAGTAGGTGTTGGAGGGATTAGCTTCATAGAAACTACTATTTTGGCCACTGACCAGCATTTTGATGTATTACACTCATCCAGCAGATCCTGGATTGAGGCCCAGATGTCCCACAAGACTCCATACATACTGCACAGGACTCAATTATTCTTTTGCCTTCAATAGCCAAAACTGGGATGTGTGTGCTTATGTCCAAACTTCATATTCTAGGGATACTCATGGACAAATTTTTGAAATATGTATAAATGTGTATCAAATGGATCCATAATCAAGTATATGACATTCACAGCCCCATTTATTCTACATTTTTATATCGTAAATGCATGTTTGTAACCACAGCAACCATAATGGAATTGGCCACTCATATAAAGACCTTGTTATTTCAAAAGATGCACAGCTGAACAGATATTAGAATATGTATATATATTTTTTATATCAACCACAATAATCATAGAACCACCTGTTGCCCTCATATTATCTATGAATTACTGTATTCTGCAGTTGTGGAGATAACTTGATTTTTAAAGACAAGTAATATTTAGCTGCTGATGTGAAATCTACTGCAAGCAATACACAACATAAAGAATAAAATCTCCGTTTAGCATTAAGAGGTGGATGGTTATGTAAATGATGAAAGTGATCACTTATGAAATCATGACATACATTCTGCACGTTGTGGGTAAAATAACTTTTGATAAACAGGACTCATTGAGGTAGTGTTTTATCCTCAGACAGTCACTGTTGTTGTTGCCAGTCTCTCTTGATAATAAACAAACAAAACAAATGATACATCCTTACTCTCATATCCCGGTTGGATGAAGAAAAATATACTTTGTAGGGTTTTTCACATATTTCATTTTTTTTTTGTCTCTCTGTGAACCTTTCTCATAATAAAAGTATAGAAGAATCAGATTGTCCTCTCTCTTGGACATTCAAAGGGCACTAATCTAAAACATTTGGACCTTACTCAGACTGCCAGTCAAAATCTATTTTTTTTTGTACATCCAGATGATACAGCAGAGACCACATAAAATGGGATTTTTAAAAAAAAATCAAATCCGAGCTAAATATGTGGGTGATTTGAAATGTGAGTCCAGATTTGTTAATACAGAGGCGTTTCAGTTTAAACGCTGTCGATGCTTAAACTGGATTTTGATCTGTGTTGAGTGTTGAGAAAGTTGCATCACCTGCAATGCAACACCACACCACAATGTCAAATCCAGAGTGACAGAAGCGCATCAGAGAGGCCGAGCAGAATACAACATCCCAATGTAAACCAGCCTCCATCACTGAGCTTTGTTTGACACATGGGAGGAGTTCTGCACCCCAACCCACACGGCGCAATTGTTTGGAGGTTGAGACGATGGATCTCCATTTTTCATGCTACCATGTTTGCTTGCCACATTACCTGCATATGTAGTTAATGACAGCTTCATTATCACACAACAACCACTGGAGATGAGCCGATGATGTCTGGACACACAAATGAGTCTTATCACTTAGTCCGCAATAACAGTGCTGACAGTCTGTCGTTCAGATCCGATTCATGAAATCTAACTTACCTGCAGTCTGAACAAAAACTTGTAGTTCTACCAGGAATTCACACCAGTTTCAACCAATTTGATCTTAAGATGTCAACAGCAGCAGGCAAAAAAGAAAAAGAAACACAAGCACTCAGCACAACACGCAGGCACCTTAACAACATCTGTGAGTGAACTCAGGCTGTTCTCCTATTAAAGCCACATTAGATTCTCGACATTAGACGCCTTGTCTCTCTGGAGCACAAGTCTCGTTCGCCCCCCTGCTGTGCGTCTGTTTGAAGACGAGGAAAGAAGAGGCGGTGCACGCTGGAGGGGAAACAGTTCCTTTAATATGGATTCAGGCGCTGACGCCTCGCAGGCCTGCCCACTGTGGGCCTCTCAGACCTCATTGTAATTTCATTAGCTGCCATGGCGACAACGAGCGCCGTGTCGCATCAACACATCAAACCCCCCCAGGCCGCCGATACCCGAGAGGGTGCACGTGCATGCACATAAACTGTGCACAAAGGCTTACATGTGTGTGCACCTGTATGCCTAAACATGGAAGCCCACGCACTAATTTTTCACACTCTCTCTCACACATTCCCACAGTCTTCCCACTCTCTCCCACCCCTCCAGAGTTTTTTTTCCCACTGGTAGGTCTCTGGTGGGCAGGGGGAGCAGGATTTCTTCTGGGGCTTCCCCTACCTTCCCGTTTTAGAACAGCAGAGCTGGGAAGCAGGACATGGTGGAGAAAGAGGAGCGGAGACGATCGGATCTGCTTTGATATATGGAACCAGCTTTGATGGTCTCTCCCATCTTCTCCCTATAAATAGCCAGCTACAGCTTTAGGGGAAATAAGGAGTGCCAAGAGGAGGAGGGGAGAACGAGGAGATGAAAGATCCCCGGAGATAACATTTTGTGCTCCTGGGCACACATATGTATACACACATGTATACACACACATGCATACACAACAATCTGACATGAAAAGAAAAAGTTTGAGTGCCAATTCTCACTGGCAGAGACATGAAAATGTTTACATTCTGACTAAATGACGGGATGCACCACACACACACACACACACACACACACACACACACACACAATGGTGTGGATGCAGGGAGAACAGAGGTGCCTCGGGGCATGTTGCACAGTACAGAGGTCATGTTCCTTCTAGCTGTGGAGAAGCGACGGAGTGTGAATGGAGGCATAGTGAGAAACAGGACATGCCATAATCATTAACATGTGCTGAGTATATGGACATGATAGTCTGTGAAGGCACATGATTTCTAATGTGTTTAAAAGGGCAAGAAAAGTGACTTTAGACGTTTCAGCATTAAACTATTTATAGTTAATCTCTCTTTCAACCATTTTTTAAGGGAAATATATGTTTGCATATAAACGATCTACAATCCAGGTAGATTATTTCGAAAGCTTAGAGGCTAAATTTGGACTTTGCTTGAGTTAAATGTTTTTTTTTACCTTTTTGCAACCAGGCATCAATTTGAATTTTTGTATTGTGTTAGATTTATTGATGCTCTACATACTCTTCACAAAGTACTATACTCAAGCGCCAGGCTTTTGCATTACCACACCAGGAGGGTTAACAAATAAGCAATAGAAACCTTTTAAAATTGATGTTGTGATTGTGTGTCTTCACCACCGCATTGCCAGCTCCACCTTCAGTCATGTTGCTCAGTTTAAGTTACAGCAGCTGCTAACTGCTATTCTGCCAGCAGCCACTACATGCTGTGAGGTGATTCATGAATTATTGGTGTAACTTATCACTGCATACATGATATGCCAGGCATCCGTACACAGCATATTTCATTATCTAGTATGTTGTCAGGTTTAGACAGATGTAGCAAACAAGCGCTGGTTTTTACCCACAGGGAACTCGATTTCTACTTTTTTTTATTTTGTTTGACAGTTAAAATTTTCTTACATTTGACTGAAAGCCTTTTATTTCCCCCTATCTATTTGGATGTATTCATAGGTAAATTTAATCTCAACCTGAATCTCAAAGAAAGGGTTTATATAATGTGTAAAATTTTAATTAATGTTTTTGGAGCATTTCACAACTTCTAAATGTTCCTCAACAGTCCACAAGTCTTTTTCCAAATATGTCTCTAGCACCAAAATAAAGAGTAAGCTTTTGTTTACAACAATAAATGAAGTTGATGAAATAAAAAATTAAATATATTGTCTTTGTACTTTTGAAATTGGAGGATATATCAACAAGGATTAGCAAATTCTTGTTTTATTTGCATAAAGTCTTACATTTTTCGGAGTCTGAGTTGTATAATAAAAACAAATCTTGAGTTCTATCCTGTTCTGTGGCCCTCTTTTTCTGTCACATCAAACAATGGCAGCAAATTACCCAGCATGCAATACATTACAGGCCTGGAGGGCCAGCATCCATCCTACCCCACTGTAGCTTTACAACAGGCTGTCAATGACAAAGCCTAAACAATGTCAACTGCAGCAACCAGAAAGTGATTCAATTTAAGACCTGCTTTACTCTCCTCCATTCCAACTAGCTCGCACATTCCCCCACCCCCCCCACTCGTTCTCCAGCGCTCACGAAACCCACATGTACACAAATCAAATGTAAACATGCAGACGGCGTGTCTCCATCAGCCACAGGGGACAGGCGGCGGTGGCAGCTCTGTTTGCAGCGCCTCACTTTTGCCACGCAAGAAACAAATGACCAGGCCTTTCATTCGCCCCCGCCCCGCCACAACACTGTCCCACCTAATCACTTGTCGTCGGTGAACATGACAGAGCTTTGCCTCAAGTTATGGCTCCTGGATGATGACACACTTAGAGGCCAGCGAGGGAAGTTAGCGCTGCAATAGATTGATACATTTGTCGCTTCTCTGAGGACTGTCATCCCCCCGCCGCCGCCACCAATAAATGACAAATGAGTTTAACTGCCACAGTTAAAGGCATTTATAATATTGATCCGGCAAGAGTCAATAGCCAGCGCTATGCTGAGGCACTCATAATATTACTTTGAGCAGTGTGCACACTTGCATGCGCATAAATACATACACAGAAGCATGGTTGCTCTCGTACGGTCTTAAAAAAACAAAGGGGAATCGACAGTGGGGCCACTAAGAGAAAGACTAATGCCCCTATCTAATGAAAATAAACACATTAGGAATGTACGCCGTTAACCGACCTCCGTGTTGACCTCACTCCATCTTGACACAATTAATCCCTCGTTAAGGGGGTAATTGTTTGCCACTGCTCATATTTATTGTTGATCGTAGTGGCGAAGGTGCCCGCTGTGTCTGAGACCAGGGTGAAGCCAGTAACCACCACGCACAAACACACACACACACACACACACACACACACACACACACACACACACGTGCAGTTCGCTGAAGACAGCGGCGGCGGTCTTGAAGCGCTCGTGCCCCAAGTTGCTGGGGGCAGCAATCGATAAGGAGAGAGAGCAAGCTGGCACGAGCTCTAATTGAAATGAATTTGGCGGCAGATAGATAAACGATTGCACATGTAAAGAGAGAGAATCGGGGGTGGGGGTCGGGGGGGGGTGGGGATTTTTTTCACCTCTCCTCTCAAAAGGGCGAACGTCTGGGGAGTCCTCAAATGAGAAATACGGTCACTTCATCATTGACAGCGACCAATAGGAGTTTTACACAGAGCTGAATCGATCACGTCTGAGGTTTAATATGGAACGAGACGAACGGAGGAGTATTTGCACAATGTTATGACACCGTTTCTACACCATGTCCATTTGGTCACCTGGGTTTGATTAGTAGCTCAGATGCTCGTCATGTCTACACCATTGTGAGAGCATCTTTTTTTGTCATTTCAGTCGCTATCTCGTCAATGATGTGGTTCCACTTCACTGCTGCCGTTCCCACGTTGCTGTGTGAAAACAGCTTTGCAGAAAAGCTATTTAAGTAAACTCAGACACAAACCACAGAGAAATTCAACTACTCTATGTAAGTAAAGTAAGTAAGTGACGTTATAAGAGTTGCATTCTACTTTTCTGTGTTCTATACATGGTTAACTCTGCTGTAAGTATATATATATATATATATATAATATCAAACAGAATGTCTCATGTACATTCAGATGATTGACAGCTCAGCTCTCAGTGGGGCTAACAGGCATGTTGTCAGAGGTCAGCCCTGTCACCATGCACGTGTTCCTCTACAGAGGCCTACACGAGGAGGGGGGGGGTTTCAGCGCCAACAAACATGTGATCTTAACCTTTTTGACAGGAGGAGCATGCTAGCATACCCGGCGCGACACTCTGTGTAAAAAGGGATCAATGTGCCGACTGCCATTCCTCTGACCACATCGAGACGAAGGGAGGCCGCGTAAGGGAAAGAAAAAGAAACACTAAAAAACTGGAAGGAGGAAGAGGAAAGTGAGCAGAGAGTACAGATGTACATGTATGATCAACTCTACGTGTTCTTGTAGTTGACCAGGCGTCCTGCATTATTTCTGTTTTTTACCATCAACTTAAAGGGGCACTTCCATGATAGCAGAACCAAACACAAACCTACAAACAAACACAGACACAAAAGTACTCCAGCTTTACCCAGCAGTCACTCCTCCAGCTTTTACTCACCTTGCGGCGCTGCCTTTGAAAGATGACTGCTTGCTTGGAATTGTGGGTGTTTGGAAGAGTGTCAAAGGTTAAAAGGGGTAACGATGAGGAGCAACACTCCTCCTCATTGCAACTGTAAGGTGTTCACTTCTGCATTACAGCTCACTGCAGGGGGAAATGCTGTCCATGAGTGTGTGTGTGTGTGTGCTTGTGTGTAGAACCAAAATGTGGGAAGAGGGTTAAAGGATTACAATTCTCTGAGGGTATAAGCGTTACATGTAGATGCCACGAGAGAATAAACAGCAAGTCTAATAATAACATGTAATATGATCAAATATATTTTAGGAAAAGAAACTTCAACCTTTGTTGAACCAAGTCTGTATGTGAGGCTTTTTTCTTTGTTTTGATTATAAAAACACTTTTAAGGCTTTTCAAATGCAGTTTTGCATCGATTTTTCAATTTAAAACAAAAAGCTAAGTGTGGTATTGCGAGTATAAAAGACAGAGATAATAGAAATTTAACTACCTGAAAGCGGAAGGGGTGGTGTTGTAAAGTCCAAGTCCATCGGAGCCAAACAGGAACATGGAAAAGAACAAAAAGACAGAAAAAATGGTCAATAAATTACGTAAGAGATGTAAGAAAAACATTTTTTCAATGAAAAAATAAATGCTACATCAAAAAGAACAATACTTTCTTTTTCAGTGACGGATGACTTGATCCTGTTTTCATCCCATATGATCATTCCATTGATTTAAACGGACAGTTATTTATCCCGATAATGATGTCATTTTTATTCCTAATTAATGAACCACTCTTTCATTTAAAAAAGGAGAAATAATCGATTAATCAGACGTCCACAAGCTAAACTGCCTCGACAAGCTAAATTGGTTGGCCATCACAGGACCTAACCACACAACCACACTTGCTCGGCAGCCACCGCCGTTCTGGTTGTGACCGCTTTGTACGGAGCAACCATGATGAAAACTGCTGTGCTTTAAGTCCACTGTAAAATAAAGCAAATTAACCATCGTAAAATGAATTACCATGAAACTCCAATGAGAGGAATGATGGATGACAGCTGTCTGCCACTCCTGACAGTTTTTACATTTGACTTTCTAATTAATGTGGGGATTTAATGTGTTTGTTAATTCTGTCAATAGCAATTATGTCTCTTT
>JAQNCA010000020.1:1698334-1708883 GCA_029783725.1 Acanthurus tractus | reverse complement strand
TCCACAGGGTGCTGTCAGGTTTAAATTTTTTTTTTTTTTTATTTTTGTTTACTCGGGGTCTTTGGCATGGGCACCCAAACCGGGGCCATTCCGTAAAAAAAAAAAAAAAAAAAAAAAAGACAAGAAAAGAAAAGAAAAGAAAAAAGAAAAGAGACCCAAAAAAAAGGCAAAGTCAACGAAACACGGCAGGAAGTAAAATATATGCTGAAGAAAAATTACAGGACATTCAATTGCTAAGATTATGTGTTTGCTCCTAATAAGTGCGATAAAAGAACAGAAAAAAACTCATGCATTTAAATATGCTTCTTAGCCTGGTATAATCCGTAGTCTCTGCGTCATTGTGACTCTGGCACAAGACGCACCCAAACAATACTTCTATACCAAATACTGTTTGTTTGCTTTACATATGAATAGCCCACTTTATTTCTGGAAGTACACCAATCACTTTTGGTCCATTAAATTCTAATTAGTAGAGATAGAGCCTAAAGCCTCACTGAGAGAGATAATATTATAGAGGCTGGGAGGGAGCTGAAAAAGAAGAGAGAGAGGCTGTTGCGAGACTGACAGAGCCTAAACAATGCCACATAATGGACAAGGCCTCAGAGCTGGTGGGAGAAGGAAATTAACTCCTTCAATTCTTAAGGCACATTAACTCACACCTCCTATTATTTGCAACAAACCTTCTGAATTTATTTCCATTTATTACAGGTTTTTTTTTACTCCCATAGACTTGGCCATTGTTCCTGGCTGTAATAACATTGTATTCACACAATTAATTTTGAAATGAAGCGAGTTAAGACAGAAAAAGAATCATGAGCAATCACATTTATTTGGCTGGGAGGCAAAGTTGAAAGGTTTAAATATTACCACAAACTGTCTTGTAAACTTTTCACATAATTTACAGGCGTTTTACTGGTTCAACTTTGTCCTTTCACACCTCAGTTGCTGGGAAACAACATTTGTTTTCTGCAAATAGGAGGTTTATTACCAGTATTTGGGATGCATGTTCAGTTTTACCGTCCAAATAAAGAGGTTTGGATCAATAATTCTTAATTTTTTAGGCTTTCATTATTTGGTATAGTTGGGTATCACCGGTTCAATCACAATGTGATTGTCTTTATTGAAGCCAGCTTGCTCAAAAAAATAAAATAAAATATCTGTAATAAGAAGAAGCAGTTCTTTTTTCCCAGTTCTCATGCTGTTCATCATCTTGTCATGGACCTCTTTTTTTGGGTCTCTGCCCAAGGTTGAAACAATTTAAAATTCAAAACCAATGTAGCCTTAAAAGCTGTGCCGAATTTCTTTCTGTTGTTGTTGTTATTCAAAGCTCCTGTTGGATTCTGAATGCTCAAATAGCGACATCATTCGAAGGTTAAAGTGAAGATAAATTCTTTTTTTAATCCCAAAAGCTAAACAAATAAATTACGACCTCTCCTTCCACAGGTGAGCAGCTCCAGATCAAGGCACAATGATGTGACTCCAGGTGTTTATTCCCCCATAAGGTTCGATCTTTACCAGGTGCAAACATCATCTGCAGCTTTGTGCCTGCACGTGTCCCTCAGCTCCTTCAATCCAAACCAAAGCCCAGCAATACACGCAGCAATCTGTGCAATCAAATGGTGATGTAGAATTTGAATGTCAGTTTCATGAATGAAGTTTGATAGCGTCAAAGTATTTTGCACAGCCCTACTTAGCACCCACCTTATGTTGGGACTTGGGATACTCAATTAGTCTCTTTGTCTCACTAGGATGCTCTTTTCTGCATTTTCCCAGATCTCAGCAATTACTTTGTGGAGTACGATGACATTGTAGAGGAAAGTAAGACGTCCAAAACTGAAAATCTAAATTTTCCTTTTAATAAATCACTCATTCATCACATCAGGACTATTCTTAGAGAGTTGTGGTTTGTGAAAAGTTCCTCCATAAGTAATCCGAATGTTGTTGGTTTGTGAGTGAATCACCCATCGATCTGTTGCGGCCCATAAAGCCGCCTCAGACTTTGGTAACTCCGGCTTCTGGGGGTTGATACAGCATGTGCCAAACAGCAGGCCTGATTAATGCACCGATAATCTGGTCCATAAATAGACATGCCAGTCTCTGTTTTGTATTTTATGTATCTGCCTTTACTGCAGCAATAACCGTTGGAGGGCTGTATTTCATGGCTGTTCAGCCGCCAAACTTCTCTCATTTACACTCTGTCTCTTTTCTCGTTCAGTCGCTCTGTCTCTCTCTCTTCCTCTATGGCCCCGGCTCCACTTTGATGAAGACTGAAAGAGCATGTTGTCTAAAACTTTTTGGCAAGTGGTGAGAATACAAAAAAGACTGAGAGGAAGAGGCAGCTTTCACAATACATCAAGCTCTCTCTTCAAAAACACCTACAGTTTGCCGATACCTATGGGTCTTTTTCATCCTGAGTCACAGTTAAACACAAAAAAAAGAAGAAGAAAAAAAAAGGCTGGCGGATTAGAGGAGAAAGCTGGAAAAGAGCCCACCTCCATTCAAGAGAAGAAGCCTGCCAACCAATAACATGGGTCACTGGTTCCCAGGCCAAACTGTATCGTGATGGAGCACTGGGATGCCAGGGCTCAACCAAGAGCGAAGGTGACAAAGGAGGAAAAGCTTTTACCACATCAGCAGCAGAAACATTTGTTACTCACTACAAAGGGAACATGGCAGAACTCCCTAGTCCCAATCCCCCATCTGACTGGAGATATAGCTTCAGGGTAGTCATGCTCTATCAGACCTCGTCTGAACCAGATCCGTCTCCCACATTAGCATTCTCATGTGAATAAATAACAGTGATAATGGTAACGCTGACTGTTCTGCATGCTTAATGGGAGATGGTGGGCTGCCAGGTCACAAAACAGCCAACCCGAAAAAGTATATTCAGCGAACAAAAGCAAGAAGACACATATTTGAAAAACTTAACATACTAATTGAGAAGGAATATGACTCTAAGGGCCAAAGCTGGCACTTTTTTAGTCACCAAGGTCTCCGAACAAACAATTCAAATACTTATCATATACAGTTTTGTGTTTTGTTTAAGCTTCACAGCAAAACACAGCAATAAAACGATGCCCTTTATCCTCATATTAGAGAGCACAATACTCTTCAATCCCACCCATTTGCACAGCTTATGAATATTCTAATTTAAAGTATGAAAACATCCTTTTAGTGGCCGTTGGCAGTTCAGCTATGATTGTGTGCCAGCAAAAAACACAGCTAAACAACAGCAGCAACCTCTGCATGATCTCCCGACTTGACCGCTGTTTTAATTACAAAAATTATAATTACGATGAGTCGGATAAATGTGTCTACTGGGCCTGCGACCTGCAAAAAAACCCAGACGAGCTTAAATATCCACAGTTTTATTTTGTAAGGGCAGAGGAAATGGGAAATAGGGCCCCACAGCTATAGTTAATTTACTGTATCCTGAGATGTTGCCTTAATTTATTGATACCCGTTTGTTTTCGATTTGGGGTGAAGTGTACCAGAGAGCTCCGCCGAAAGAGGGGGGAATATTTTCAATTATGCTCCAGGAAAAAAAAAAAAAGGCAGCGACAGGACTCTTTCATTGCACAAAGCTGCCCTGTGACTTGATGAATGACCAGCCTTTAATGTTATGGGGGATTAAAGATAACTTCTGAACGATCAGCGGGCCAACATATAGGCAGCTCCTCTTTCACCAGCATAATAAGTTCTCAGCTGCCACTGGTTTAATTACCTCCTTTTAAAACTCAATCCACGTGGACCCCTCTTTAAAAAAAATAAGATGGCAGGAGGATTAAGTTGAGGGGGGCAGTGGGGGTCAGGTATTCCATTGATTACAAGGTACCATTAAAGATCAAGAGAGGAGGCACTTAGAGACATCCATCAGGCTAAGATTGAAGTGGCCGTAATGATGTTCCTGTACACCATAAATAACACAGATGTGTTGCTTCTATCTCATCCACACCAGTCGGGGTTTGTTACGAAGCAGCTCAGCCCTCCACCATCCAGGCAGGACCCTCGGGAGCGTCCTGATTGGACCACCCCCGCTCATTCCCACCACCCACCTGTGCCGGTGAGCAAGTTAGCAAGAAATCCATAAGGATTGCGTTGGGATGAACAGATCATGTTAGCTACCCCCCAGGGAGGGAGGGAGGGAGGGAGAGGGGGGTCACTAGAGCTATGAGTCACAACTGTCGTATGAAAAACACAGCGGAGGCGTGTGGCGACTGCCAGATGAGCCTCTGAGATGCACGTTTATGCTGCTGCCAGGTGCTGATTGCAGGATTGGCATGCAAAGAGCTCAAGATGCACAGAGACTGTCAGTTCTGTGGCTCGGTGGACAATGTGCTGGACAAAATACCACACAGATCATGACAAAAATGGACTTACAAGCATGAATCTGGTTATAGATCTTTGATATCAGTTCATAAAAGCACTTTTTAACATGCTTTTTGTCTGAGAGGGTCTAAAATTAACACCTGCCAAGTGTCATTTTCTGTTTTGCAAGGAAATCTTAGCATATAAGTGCAGAGAGGGGCATCATGGCATATTCAAGTGCACCTACTAACATGAGAAATCTGTATTAGAATGACCACCAAGTCGGTTAAAAAGGGTGAAATTTCTTCTGTTCTTTTATTTCTATGTTATAGTTCAAAGGCCATACATCTTATATTCCTTTTATGCTCCTTCATAACAGCATATTTAATAATTAAGAGCAGGAATGTTAACAATACTCCATTAATTTCTGCACAGGCAACATCTCAAAGATCATTTGATTCAATTCATAATGTAAACTCAAAAACCACATTGAAATATTTATAGTGATTCACCAGGCAAGAGAGTTCCTTGAACAATTCAAAGCATTGGTTCTCTCAGAATCTCTGTTCATTTGTGAGACTACATGAGGATAAAATGTTAATTCAAAGCAGCAAGAGAAACTTATAACATTATAACTTATAACATTAAACTTAACAGATAAAAGTGGTACCTGTTGATGCCTTCTAAGGGTGGAGTTAGAGAACAGGACAGCAGGGGTTAATGGAGTTAATGCAGACTTTTCCTCCATTTAACTTTTCAGTGGGAAACCTAATTCATCTGCTGGAACATCATTTGCTGTCTCACCGATCAACTTCTATTTAATAAAATTCATGAGGGCGGATTAAACATTGCTGTGCACAGTCATTGTTTGTCAATGTGACTTTCAGACAGTATGGACTCTATAGGCTTCTGTAATACCCACACCAAAAAAATAATAAATAAAGCACTGTTCCCAATTCCCAACACACCATGCTTTTGAGTTTTATTCCTCTTCTGAAAAGTCCTGTGTGCCTCATTGATCAACAAAGCTGTGTATCGCCCCAGGTGATCGCGCTGTTTTCTGTAGCACAACAATGCAAGCAGGGTGGGACGCGGGTGGGGGGGGGGGACAACAGGGAGGTGAAATCATGGGCACATTCGAGCTGCCCTGAAAGACAGACTGCAAGAAAAAACTCAACACAAAATCCCACGGGATTCATGGTCTACCAGATGACCCTTTGTGGGGGTAGCTGTAGGGCACCCTCATAGTATGCCCCCTGCTGGCAGGAGGTAAGAACAGGTCACACAACCTCCCACAGCTCATCTTGCTTTGAACAAGCGGCAGAGCATCATTGTGAGGAGATGAACTTTTTACATCCCTGGATAAGCTAAAGGCAACAGTGTGCTCAGCCCAAAATAATGAACCAATTGTGCAGCCCCGATTCATGTATGCACATTTAATATACCAGCCTCCCCTGTCAACACTGAGTCTCAATTACATTCTGTACACTACAAGGGGAGAGGCTGCTATGAGGACTGCACAGAGGCTGGTAATTTAAACAGATGCATGTCAGCAACAACAAAAAGTGCTGGGGACAGGAAAAGCAAGACTTTTTCTACAATTTCTGCAAATAAAAGATTAGAGGAGATATCACACAAAGGAGGTCAGAGAGGGGGCAGGAAAAAAATGAAACATTTAGAATCTGAATGGAGTGTCTTAAAATGAAATAATAAACAGTTTTATGCACTTTTGTTGTCCTCATAAGCAGTTTTTTCCTTTGTTCTCAGCTTGATTTTAATATTATAGAGTGAATAATATTTGTAATTTTGTCACACATTGTTAACATTGTCTTGCATTCCATACAAATATATGCCTAGTTATGAAAAATGCACCCAGATAAAAGTCGAATCGGTCTAACACTGTGACTTTACGGTTATGTCTGGCCCCCTCTGACACCATGAGGCTGGTTGCAGGATACAGGCTAAGACGACTGCTCCTCTTGGCAGGGGCTAACCCAGAAAAGGCAAGCAGGCAGGCTGGCTGGCTGCTGGAGATTGGGTCTGGCAGAAAGCAGGTCATACATACATCAGAGACCAGCGCAGCGCATTGCCTGCTACAGCTTAATATCCACAGAAGCCAGAGCCAGGAAATACACACCACCGCAGATAGAGGGAGGGAGCCAGGCAGAGAGAGAGAGAGAGAGAGAGAGAGAGAGAGACAGGGAAATGGAGGAAGAGTTGACAGAGGAAACAGATAACTGGACATAGAGAGGTACACAAGAAGAGAAAGAGAATTAGGAAGGCAAAACAAAACCTGAGGGAAATGAAGAGCAGGAGAGGGAGGAGAGGAGGAGGAAGGTGCAATGATGGTGTTGGCAGAGGTGTGGTTGACATGGGAGGGAGAGTGAAAAACAGGCGAGAGAGTTAAATGAAAAAGACAAGAAGAAAAGGGAAAGATAGCTTCTGTGATGAAGAATCAGGCGGAGATAAACGTGTGAGAAATTTTGACACAACAGAAACTTAAAACTGGCTTAATTGGGAACGAAAAGTGTGACGAAAGTAACACTAAAGTGAGCCGAAACGGCCATTATGTCTACAGATATATCTATTTGGTTCGGCTGGTAATACATATTTAATCATACAGATAAGGGAAACATAGCCTGTATGCTGAGTCAATGAAGTTCACACACTTCTGGTTGTCATCCATACAATTAAACTGAGGCTATAGTTGTTAAATGAGACAAGAGCAATAACACAAACAAAAGACTCTCCCCGCACTGTACTTCTGCCAAGACTAAAAAGACATAAATTAGCTCCAGCGAACAGTCGTAAGGTTACCAGACATTTCAGCTGTGCTGTAGAAAAAGAAAAGAAATAGAAAGTGCAGTAACTGAGAGAAAACAGAGGGACAACTAAGAGTGTAAAAAGCGCTGACAGGCTCTATTGCTGGAGTAGAGGTTGTGAAGGGGGTACAACAGAGAGAGAGGGAGAGGGAGCGAACGAGCATGCAAGAGAAAGGGGGAGGCAGAGATAGTGGGGAGGGTGTGATAAAGGAGGTAAAAAAAAAAAAAAAAACACAAGCCCAGCTCCCATAGGAGGGATGCACAATAGCGCAATAAGCTGGTGATATAATAGTCTTTTTTGCTGTATCAAGCCCGTTCTCTTCATCTTGGCAACCCTCATCAAATCAGCACTCCTCTACCTCAGGTGGTGCTTTAATTACTGACAGAATCTCAAGAACAAATAGCAGGCAAAACATGTTTCTGCTAATTCCAACACACTCACACACAGAAGTGCCTCATGAACACATCAGAATAAGGCTCACATTAAGGCGTTTGCAATAGCACAATATCTGAAGTGTTTCAAATTTTCCTATAATTTCCTGTTTTATATGCAGATAACTGAGTACCTGTCAGGTTTGGACTATTAAACCAAACAAGCATTTTAATATCTATATTTAATCTTGGGGCTCTTAAAAATCGTAATGATCATTTTCCATCATCTTCTTTGAATAAATCATCCAAAAAAAACAGTTGACAGATTACATGACAATGAGAGTAATTGTCTGTTGAAGCTTTAAAATCACTTTTAATCCACTTTAAAAACACCATGGGTTCAAATCTGTTTTTAAAGGCTCCAAAGTGACTGATCTGCTGTTTTGGCAACACTCATGATAATCAAAACCTTAAAAGTGGATTATTTACAACCTTTTTTATTTATGTTTTCCAGAATTGTCCCCTTTTAGTGTTCTAAATATCTACACTCATAATCATTCATTTGAAAAGGTGCACAGTCTGGTTGCATTCACTTTAAAAATGAGAAATAAAACCAAAGTACAATGTCTGTGGGTGTATGTGTACATGCTAAATGTGTGTGTGGCCCTCTATATGCAGTTATGTTGTTGTTGTTGCCATTAGACTGTTATGGGACTGAGAGTGGTCTCAGGCGGATGCACGTCTGTAAGGCAAACCATCGGTGACATCCTGAGCACGGCTAACGTGGTTACGGCTGCAGCGACACAGACGAAGAGTCTTCCCAGGATACTCGGAGAGCCGCGGCAGCGCACCGCCACAGACGGGGCCAAATGAGATAGCGCCGGGGGCAAATCTAATCAAGGGGACGGAAGACTCAGCGCAAGAGGCGGGGAGACGGCGCAACAAAGAAATGGAAGGGACAGAGAGGAGGGGTTATTTAGGAGAGGTAAACAGAGAAAGCAGAGACAGACAGAAAAATGGGGGCAGTGAGAAAGAGAGACATATTGACTGGATGACAGAAATATACTGAGTTAAACTGCAAGATAGAGTGTGAGACAGAGCAGGAAAGAGCGAATAAGGCAGTGCGGGAGGAAGGTTTGCGTGCACATGTGTGGGAAAGCAGGCTGAATTGTTTGTGTACCCCCCTCCCTGCTGGTAAATGGGAAACACAGCCTGTGCCATGTCCCCCCACCCCCTCCCGGCAGCCTCCTCCTCCTCCTCCTAAGCCATTCGGAGGCACTTGCGCTGCCTTTTCTCAGCCAGTGCCGCACAATAGCAAGCTGATGAACCTGGGGCTAACATGCCCTTTGAGCTCAGTGCAGGCAGAACGCATGGAGAGTCCTTAATGATATCAGGCCAACGCAGCAAGAACGCCAGCGTCCACTTGTGAACTCCTTCACTTCCTCCCTCCCTTCCCTATCCTCCTCCATACACCTCCTCACTCCACCTTTTTCTCAGCTCTACATTGGAAAAAAAAAAAAGCAGGCGTCACATCTCTGTTAAGCTCCAGAAGAAAAAACTATGTAAACATCACAAGATCTGACTCAGATAGAGAGCATATGAATTGGCACATCATCTCCATGCAAGAGCTTGAAATTAAATTTAGGAATCTTTTTTTTTTTGTAAATGAAATGCTGCATCCAGTGATTGTGGCGCTCCTGATAGGTAGATCAGATAGAGAGATTAGATTTTTTTTTTTAAAAAAAGGATGATTTTGGCTGCCTGATGTCCTTCACTTTCTTTCTTCACGTTCAGACACGTGTGGTGAGAAGACACATTTTCAACACTCACCGGCAGTCGTGCTGCCAAAAAAAAAAAAAAAAAAAAAAGGGAAGAAAACAATATGCAAATCCCAAGGTTTCTTAACATATTAAAGATGCAAAAACAGATCAGTATTTTGTTGGGTTGGCATTTCTGTGTTGTGCAACAAAAGGTGTGTACTTGATGAAAACTACAAGAAAGGATTGACTGAATTATTTAATGTGTGTAACAAGGAAAGGTTAAAGTACACAAGAAATGAGTATGCAGACAGAACAACACCTGTTTTTTTCCCCCCCTTGTAAACGGTGACCTCTGAACCTTGATAATTAGATTCTGCAGCTAATTAAAGTCAGACTTCTGTTGTGGGTGAAGAAAAAAAGGCATTTGCCGGGGTCAGTCCTTGACAGTTTGTTTCCTATACTGCCAATCAAGTCCTCAACCAATGAGTCCTGAAATCTAAACAACAAAACAGGCTGTTCATCACTGTCCTCCAAAACATCTAAAATGCCGATAACTCTTTATTAATTGTTTATGGAAACAATTTTTGCACAAACAACGCTAAATTATTTGGCTCTAGTTTGGAAAACGTTCTTGTCAGTATTAAAGGGCCACTGCACTGATTTGGCATTGCACTCCTACAAGATGCTCAGACTGACAGTGGAAAGTTTTTTGAGAAAAAAGGAAGGTTCAAAATCAATGCAACAGAAATAGAGACATTGTGTATCATCTTGGCAATGTTCTCGGGTGGGAACCCGGTTAGAGATCATGTTCTTGTTTTCCCTCTGGCAGTCCCTCTGGTTGGATCACTGACCAGTGCAGCGAGAGGTAGCATGCATCACACACATCATGCCTGTTGACTTGATGCTAGCTAAATGAATCACCTTACTTTAGCTTAACTGCTTGTAACTGGTGGATGAAGTTATCCCTGCTCAGCTAACAGCAGGGTGTCATGGTGCTGAAAGAAAGTAGTAGTTTCATCTCACAGCACTTTTTTTAACACTGACTTGCTTGAACCTTTCTTTGAGAATTTTCCATGTTCTCAAAGTGTCTAGTAGGTTTGTTTCCTTTTGGGTGTTGCTCCTTCCCCGAACAGTCCAAAACCATAAAGGTTTATTAACAGTGTGCTTAAACATCGGTGGTTGTTTGTCTCTTTGTGTCTGTCACTGTAGATAATGGATGGATGGATGGATGGATGGATGGATGGATGGATGGATGGATGGATGGATGGATGGATGGATGGATGGATG
>JAQNCA010000020.1:1686120-1698255 GCA_029783725.1 Acanthurus tractus | reverse complement strand
TGGATGGATGGATGGATGGATGGATGGATGGATGGATGGATGGATGGATGGATGGATGGATGGATGGATGGATGGACCTAAAGTTGTAACCAATTTAAGGAAAATGGGAAAAATCATCTGTAGTGCAACAGAAGTAGCTCCTTTTCTAACTTTTGTCAGAGAAAGTACATGTCTCCTGCTTCCTGCTTGGGCCAACAGCAGAGTTTACATGCAGCACAGTGCAGAGAAACTGGCTAAAGTAAGAAAAAGCAAAACACAAAAAAGTTGGCATTCTTTACTCTCATTTTCAGTCTACTTTAGATTAGGATGTCCATCAAGCCAGCTGTAAAAAGTTAACAAAAAAAAAATACATTTGAAGTGAGCATCAATCACTATCAGCGCAAAGACAAATTACATTCAAACCCTCTCTTTGCTTGTGGGATGTATTTGCCAAAAATATTGTCGATTCCCATTATCACAGATTGCACTGTTTTTTATCGAGTCAATCAAGCCATCAAATCAACCACTAAGATGTTTAAAGTCTGACAAACGCAATTTACCAAAGAAGATCAGCATGTGGGCCACATAAGCATCCTCTCCAAAACCTTTTGAGTGTTTGAGTGATTACATTTTCATTCCACTCAAGTTTCTTGTTCCATTTTTGGCACCATCTGCATTTTTATCCTCTTTCGACGATGCTTAATATGCTGATGCTGATAAAGCCTGGATTTGTGTTGTTTTTTTGTTTAATTCTTTATCAGAATGAAGCTATCAGCTAAGCTTGAGGGTCAGTTCTATCACCGCCGGACACGAGGGCTTAGCACGTTGCTTTAATTCATCAAGGTTTGATTACTTCTGTGAAGATTTTTTCCTCAGCCTGATAACCTGATGCTCTCCAATTAATGCCTTTTCACAATCCTGCCGACGCCGACATGATCAGAGCGCGCTGGGCCTCCCGCACGTCTCTGTTCGCCTCGCTTTGTTAGAACACTCTTAGAAAGTTACACCTTGGAGATTTTTTTAAACCATTTTCACTCTCCACACTCCCAACAATTGCAGTTCATCAAACAAGATAAATTAATCTCTCTGGCACTATAGCAACGAGTCCAGAGCTCAGAGGAAAAAAAAAAAAAACCCTGTCTAAAGCAGCACCTATACAGAGATGCTTGCTGCTTTTCTGATCCTTGACAATGAAGGTGAACACAACAGAGTCTGTTACACAGTTCGGAAAGAGCTGATCCTTTGCCCTGAGTAACTTTACAAGAACTGACTTTTCATTTGGAGTCTAAACATTTAAATACATACAATATTTGACTTAAAATATAGTTCTAACAATCTTGTTTAAATATTTTTTTTAGAATAATATTGTAAATAATATGTATAGAAGGGTTGTTTAGATACCAAAACCAGCATCAGAAATGCCTCCGACACTTCCTGAGATGCTTGACAAGTTGCATAAATAATCAGATATAGCATAGTTTCTTTATTGCAATCTGGACCTTGTTACTACCTGTATTCAACTTAGAATTTTTTAATTGCATAAAGTGCAGGTATCAGAATGACTATGTGGGGAAAAATGGTTTTGAAACATGTCACATACATAACATGCTGTAACATTTTGAATTCATGATATTCAGTTACCCTAAGCCAAACCATTCCCACATTAAGGTGCAACCAGTAGAGCAGCTGATATCTAATTTCTAATTAGATGATCAGAATTTTTTTTATTGCATGTACACTTGACCAGTCATGAAAACAGCAACACACGACACAGGGAGTTAACAAAATAAGTAAAGTTATGGTAAAGATAATATAGTCATACATGGCAGTGAGCTGCAGTGAAGATTATCTGCAGACAGAACACAGTACATGCCCTCAGCACTGCATACAGCATTCAGTCTTTACTCATTTACAAGCAGCACCAGAGACACAGTGGATGGCTGTCTGCCTGACCTGCATTTGCCATTTTGATGCATAGGACTGTTTAATGGGAAGAGAACAAAAAAGAAAAAAAAAAATCAGACCACTCTTCTAATGCTTATGGGTATGAATTCAGAGACGCAAACAACTACAATAAAGTATGGAAACCGCTGAAGTAGAAGGACAAGTAGCGTCTGATTCAGCCAGGTGTGACTGTGGGCTAAAACCCATGATACCACACATCTCACTGCAGCCCAGACCCACTGGGTCAGTCTCTCAGCCTCTCAACACAAAGAGTCTGCTTCTTCAAAGTCAGCAATCAAACACGCACAGCACAAAAGCACATTTATCTTCTGTGGCTTGCATTAAAATGGCACGGTATTCATTTGGAAATTAAATTTGCCCACCAAATTAAAGAGAGGAAGAACATAATGGATGGATCTGGATTGTCAGGGGGACCAAACAGCCCCTGTAAATAAAAGAAAATGGGAAGAGAGTTTAAAAAGAGGAGGTAAGCCGAGAGGTTTGCTGGATCAACTTGCAGTATTGTCTTGTTTCATTGGGAAAGACTTTGTGCATGTGTGTGTGTTTGTCTGCGTGTATTGAGCACAGGGAGACTACATGGCACTTCATTTTCGAGCTGATTGCCCGCTGCCCGGTGGCGGCATCCGCTGCCAGGCTACTCAGTGAAAAGCTTCCACTCACTTCCTCCCCTTTTCTACTGCAAATAAATCAGCCGCAAAATCAGATTACGACCAGGAGAGATTCATGGGAATGATATAAAAAATACAAAGCTGAGGGTACTTTGAAGCAAAGCCCCAAAAGCAGTGAGACTTGAGAGAGGAAACCTTGCCTGCGCGTTACACTCTGACTCGGCAGTAAACAATTGTGCAGGCTTTCTTAGGGCATTTGTCTAAATCCAGCACAAGAAGAGGCAAATATGTTAATCACCGAAAATAACCTACAGGAAAATTAGAGGCAGGTGGCAGGAAAAGTGGTGGGCACACACAGTCACTCTGTAAAGCTCGAAAGGAGTTTTGTGAATTTGCAATGCTGTGTAACAAACAAAATAAGATGCATTTAAGTTTGGGCACACAAAGGAAAAAAGACTACAATCCAGGCCAAAGTGTAGTACATTAAACACTTGCTTTTTAAGGCTTCCAGAGAGCATTATTTAGGCTTAATTAAATAAACCTGATTCAAATCAAAGGCTTAAATTAACACGTGAATAAAATGAACAAGAGCTGTAAAGCATGGCTGTCCATTACAAAGAATACAGCTGTCCCATGGTTAATTCAGTAGAAGCCTAACTACCTCAGATACTTAAAAATATATCACATAAATTGGCCTCTACTAAAGGACATCATAAATATGACCACATAATGAACATCCGCTTGGAAAGTGACTGCGATAGGGGCCATAAACCTTCTAAACTCATTCTTGCTGTCTGAAGGTACATCATTTGTCCTATGAAGGACATAAAAATATTATTTGCCCAGGTAGTCTTCTACATCTCTCCTTTGGCAACCCTTCTCCTATCTACATGTCTTGAAGGGCTTTTGAGTAATGCATTTCTATTATTGCACCTTGTGTAGTGTCACATTGGTGGCTTTATCAGGAAGTTGTTGTAGGGTGAGGCTGGAGTGGGATGGAAGGGTTATTCCGTGGGCTTGGCTGGCATTAATCTCTGTCACTTGTCCGCTCTGATTTATACTCCTTCCCAATAAGCCAGTCTATGGCCTCCACTTCAATTGCTGCTTTGTGATAGCGCCCCATGTTCAGCCTTCGTCCGCACAGCTGCTTGACATTGAAGGCTTGTTCTCCAAACCAGCAGAAAGTAAAAAAGCATGGTAAAGAATTAAATTTCCTGCACCAGGAACAAGAAAGACAAGATAATAGGAGCCTGGAGCTCCCTCCACCCCCATATAGAGAAAGCCATTCTCCTCCGAGTCTATTACGCCCGATGCGGCTACTGCTTGACGACTTTGATCAAGAGCAATTAATCTTTCACCAGGAGTGAGAAACGCAATAAAGGCCCGCGTTTGGATACAGCCAAATTTTTTAACATATAGAAAAGAGGTTTTTAATAGGTAAAACATGAAGGAATCTATCAGATCAAGCCTTTGATTAATGAACACGAAGGCTTAGCTCCAGGCTATCTGATCAGATTCAACAGCAAGCGCCTTCAATCGTCTCCGTCGCCGTTCATTAACAGACCACCGGGATGGGCAACCATGCCACCCACCTACCAGTCAAACAGCCCCCCCGCCCCCACCCTCTGCTGTGGTCCGTATATTTCCAAAGTGTTTAATTACAGATGATTTATCACCAAACTGTCGCTTGCTAACTGGGCCCTTCCGTTCTCTCTCCCCACGCCATTCTCCCGCTGTGTTGAGGGAACCTTCACATCATTATGAGAGAGCTCATTTATATTAAAATGAGTATTACCAGTTAATTCGCTCCATACATTTTGGACACAGCGTGTGTCATGCGTGAGCTTCGGATCACACCTGGTTCGTGGCAGCTTTGGCATACATCAAGTGCTTTATTGCAGGAGAGTTAATGCACATTTGATCTTGCTGCGATTTTCCATAAAGATTAAAGAAAAACATGAAGCGTAACTCATATATCATGATTCAATACTGCCCTTGCAAACATGATAAGTCTGAGGACGTTAAACATTATGCACTGAATTAAACATCGAATACTAAAGGGCCATTTATGTTGAATCTCATTTCCTCAGTTAACCTCTGGTCATAACCGTCAGTAATCTTCACCAGTCAAGGACAATGCTGTTGTTTTGCTTAAAGCAAATAAGAAAACCAATAATGCATAACACAAACGTAATTCTTGACAATAAGTGAGCCATACACTCTCTTTAGAGCTGCTTCCATCATCCTATAATCCTCCAGTTCTTCAGGATGTTCACAAAGGAAGCAAAACATTCACCTCGATCCAAAGAGACCTAACACTATTGCTAACAACCTACAAGAAATCCTAAAGGACTCCAAACAAAACTCACATAAATATGCACAGGCAGCATACAGAAACACACACTTCCACAAACCATGTAAATGAGGACCGATCCCAGACAGCCCAAAAAATGATTCAAGTTGGGACGGGAATAGCTTCCTCCCTGTTCAGTGAGGGGAAATAATAATGAGGGTATTAAATACAGCCAGCAGATGAAAAATAATAACATATCGATTGAGCACGTAGCGCTTTCAAAGGAGCGTAATGGCCTGATTCCTGGTATTGATCTGAAAGCAGGCTCGGGGAGGAGTAGCTAGTCGCCCCTGTAAGACCCCCAGTGAGAATGAGATTGGTGAAGCCATCTGAGGTTCTGTTTCTTGTTTCGCTCCATATGGGCTTCATTTCAAAGGGGTGGGGTTTTTTTTTCTGAGCGGATGTGAAATGAATGCCGCTGAAATGGTCTGACACATACAATATTTTCCATCTCGTGATCATACTTACCTGTAACAACGTGGACGATGGTTGCTATAGAAGAAATGTGCATTTTGCAGCCCAGCAATATCAGGCAAAAAAAAATGTATTTTGCAGATTGCGTCCACAACACTGCCATTTATCATTTAACACACTTTAATATTTGTGTTTCTCCTTTACATCCACTGAATATGCATTGTTAAATGGATCTAAGTGCATTAAGTGAAGAAATAAGCATCAGACACAAGATCGTGAGAAGAAAAAAGAGATCATCCAGAAATTCTAGCCCCTTCGTATTATTTATGTACTATTTATGCATTGTTTTTAATCGAATTATATGTGCATGTTTGACTGTGCACAAAGTGGACAAAATTCAATATCCAGCTTAACACATATGATCCCTAACCCGCCTCTCACAAAAACTTCAAGTGATCTTATTTCTAGCTCAAAGAGACAGAAAAATCTATATCTCAATTTGGTACACTTCAGCTCCACTCAAAAAGTGCCCTGAGAGAAAACTGAATTAAACTGAGACAAGCTGATTCAACACCCTGAAAGATGAATTTAAGTAGTTGTTTCTGAAATATGTATTTGCCATGTGCAATATCGGGCTTCTCGGCGAAGGAGAACGTGATAGGACTTCACAGCAGCCTTTTTCGTCTGGAGAAAGGTGTGTTTTCCCAGAATAAAAAAATGTGCATGCCTGGGAATACATTAATCATAACAAGGTGACAGGCAGCCTGACAGACAAGCAGAGGCGCAGGAGCACATTTGACGGCGCTCTCTATTCCACAACATGTTTCTAAAAGGCAAAAACTTACAGGGCAATTAAAGGAGCATCGATAGCCATGTCAGCTGGATTAGGGGCTGGGCGTGAAATTGTCACATTGTGTGTCAGGGGTGCTCTGTTAACAACTCGGCCCAGCTTTTACCATGGAGTGGTGGTGGGGGCCCCGAATGGAACGTGACACTGGAAGAAATACCGTCAAGTCTGTGCAAGGCCAGATTAGATTAGCACAGTTGAACAGGTGGTCTTTTATTGGCTGCGTGATAATGTCAAGGATCCTCTGAAACTGGATGCAGCATGTGCACACATGCACATGTCCGTACAAACGCATACACACACACACCCACAGCGAAACATTGGGGGCGAAGGTGGCACCAAGCTTTTGTCTGACCAAAGAGAAACCTCAGCTTGCTCATGCCTGAGTCACTTGTAATTTGAGAATGCAAGCTCATGCAGTTTGATGCTGCAGTAACAGTTGAAGAGGGAGGTAAGGAGGGGGGTAGTCAAGCTAGGGTTAATATGCTTTAGGCAAGAAACACTGAGGCGTCTGTTGAGTGACAGAAAATCCACAGATTCCCCAGCTGTCTACCCGGAAACAGCCACAAAAAACAGCAGTATCCGGTGAATGAATGGAGGGCGGGGGAGGGGGTTGGATGATGGGGCAAGTATGACGCTGTTTGCCAAACCATTCTTCACACCCACCAGTATATTTACTGTCGTTTACGAGGAACAGATTAGCCATGAATAATACATGCGGTGATGTATGGCAGAATTTTGCTTCGGATAAATTACATACAGTGGGGCCGGACCAAATACTACGTCATATCCCCATATGGACAGAGAGGCATAAAATGCTGGAAGACACCTTTGCCAAACTGATAGCAGGTAATATATAGCCACTCTCTGAAATCTGGCCGAAGTAAATTCACTGAACAGGGCCAGACAGGGGGATCCAAATGCCAGCTTGGCGATCCAAACAATGCATCAGACATATGGGGTTATTTCTGGGTAAGCAAGAGACAGATTTGAAAAATCGTGCTTCCATTGTGTGCAGATTTCCCACAAAAAAAACTATCCCGGGATTGCCAAAATAAGAAATACCAGACAGTAGACTAGGGGGGGGTGTTCTTTCAGCGGGAAAAACTGTTGAGGTGTTTTTTTGATGTGAGAGAAGTACAGAGTCTGATGACGGGGCCAACTGAAACTAGGTCACAAGGGGTGCCATTTTGTCAAAAGCCTGAGTGAAAAGCATTGCAAGAAACATGAAGCGCGTTTCTAGTCAAGGAGGAAAAAACTCTTTTCCATTTCTAGGACAACACAGTCTGAGTCCTTTTATATTTATGACTATATAGTAATGAGACAGTTTAGACATTTTAGAAAGGCTAATGTGTTATGAGTGTCCTCTGGCAAATAAGTAATAAACTTGCGTGTTTAAAGTACACTCGAGCACAAGAAGTTGACTAACTTATGTTCACTTTTAAATGTACCATTTTATTACTCCTGGAGCTAAATTGGCCTACTTGTTTCAAGTATGCTTGTTGACTTTCTGGTATGCTTCATGTACACTACACAAGTGGTACTTAACAGAACTAAAAAAGCCTGTAAGCTCAATTTATAGGCTAAACTCTTTCAGCTATTCGGGTTGCAGGTCTAAAAGATTGAAAAGTTGTGTGTTAATCTTTTTACAAGGCAAAGGATTTATAGAATTGAGAGAAATTAAAGATGGGAAGATTTTCCACCTTAATCGACTTGTGTGTGAAAGGAGTTTAGTTTGAACAAAACTAAAAGTTTTGTCAGATTCCTAATTATCTCATTAAAATTTTATGCAAAAGCCTGTAAAGATACAGAAAATAATGTGTCTTTTTCAGCCGTTACTCCCAAGAATAAGATGAGACTGAAAGATCTCAGCCTTTAAAATGCTTTAAGAATGCTACTGGTTGCACTGTAATACAGGGATTGAAGTGAAAACAACAGGCAGGTGTTCAGAGTGTCTATTTAGGGCAAAGACTGCAGATGAAAATTCATGTTAGTGTCTTTGGAGAAAGCAGAGGTAGTGCCAGAGCACGGGGGGAAGACGATATTCAAATCCTGCAGTGCTCATCAGACGTTGTAAAATGAGATTTGGCACTATATCTAAGGCAGAATGAGTTATGAGTTTGAGAACTATTATGGCAAGTCTCTAATTGAGGAGTCCAAGAGCTTTATTTTTTTCTTTTTATTCCTGCAAAGGGAAAGATGTAATATCTTTTACCAAGCAGGCTGTGGAGTGGCACATTCAAGGTAAGGAGGATCGAACTGTACTTGTTTTAACTTGCCACAGATCAAACGCTGCTGTACAGTTCTTGAATGGAGTGGAGATTTAAGGAGTTTCAGTGTTTGTGGATACAGACAGAACCACATTTTTTATCCTGCTGAGCAAAAGCACCAAGGGAAGAAATATTCACAAGATCCTTAATTTGTTGGGGAAATTGTTTGGCTTCTGGCCATGCTAAGAATCTAAGATGTGATCGCTTATTGCCACCTTATGAGGTGTAACTAGAAAACATATTTTTTAAATGCACAGCACGAGTTCCTCTATCAGTGAGGGCTTCATAACCATATCCGGTGAACTTTTGATGAGTTCTTAAGCCCAATACAATGCAGGTGGCTGTTTGAGTTGACGATTAATAGCTGCAATTTACAGCAAATGGGTTTCTGCACAATATGTTTAGCGGGGCTAGATAAAATGGGTCCCTGGCCACTGATCTGGAGACAGATTAGGTTTTTAGTCAGTTATGATTAAGGCATGAATAGGGAATGGGAGATCGGACTTCGGACCTGCAGTGTTTAATGCTGCCCACCTGTTATAAAAGAGCAGTTAAACGAGTCAAGCGTTGGTGGTCCCCGGCCAATTCAAGGGCATAAGCTAGTCACACACACACACACACATGCTCTACTTCACTCTTTTCAAGCCACCTCACCCCTTTTGGATTTCCTCACTCTGTTGCTGCTCAGAGTGTGTGCAGGGGGCTGCTGTACGCCTGGCAGGTCACTGGGCCAGCGGACACTCTATGATTTTCGTCTGTGCGAAGGCGATTCAAAAAGGACATTTATCACGGAGAGGAAATGAACAGATCTGCTCCACTGCATGTACAATCAGACCGACTGCGCTGCATACTTAAGTGTTAATAAATGACTCTTAAAGAGTGACTTTTTTTTCCCATAGACTCATCCTTGTCCGGGGTAATGACTCACAAATCTGCGTGTTCTTCATAACCGCCAGACCCAGCGCTGCCAAAGGCATCTTAACACTGTACATTTTAGCGTTTAAAAGAGCCTCTCCTACATCTGCTCCATGAAAGTGTGGGCTTCGAATTGGGTCAACAGACTGTCGCCGAGTTTTTTTCTCGTCAAGGAGTCTCTCCTTGTACCTGCAGGCTGAAAGCACTTAACATGTTCTCTGAAGTTTGACTTTCATGCACTCCGTAAAACATCTGAAAAAATGCTTGCTTTCTGTGCGAGTGCTCACATTCACCACAGAGTGTTGTCCTCGTTTATTTCTAAATGGGCTTATTGCATAACAGCCCATGGAGGACCCTGTAATTTTAAGCGGTACAACATGTGAGAGGTGTAGAACAAGGAACTGGGGCTAACCATGGAGAGGGGCTACTGCGGTAACGCAGGCTAAAAGGTTAAAGCAGCAGGGGGAATTAATATGTCTTAATGACATTATAATGAATGGGAAAATATGGGACATCATTTATTAAACGGAGTCAAGTGTGTCAGGGAAGTGCGAGGACTCACAAACGCATTAATTATCTCACCGTCTCTCTTCATGGACGGGGGGAAGAAAGCATTGGTGGGGAGGTAATGACAGGCCCCGAACAGACGTCATAAATTACCACAGGGGGGCTTCAAGACGACAAGGTCTCGTCTCACTCCTGCACTCACGCAGCAAGATGTCTTTTCATGTGTCCAAACCATCACTGGGAATTTGGACAGAAAATCAGAGTTGCCTTTTCTAACTCTCAGTCATTTCCAGACAAGAAAGCAGGGAAATGCCCTTTTTTTCTCTTAAGACCTGATATCATACTGGCAAGACATGACTTGTTATTTATCTTACCTGTCATGCTGGAGAGAAAAAAGAGATGCAAGCTTAAGTCCTGTTTCCACACTCTACTGTCTTGGGACAAAGGATGGGAGGAGGGAGGGAGGTTCAGGCTTCTGTTCAGGAACAGTCATCCATAACCACCAGTCTGTTTCTAGGATTTGTGATATTTGGGAATGATCTGATCCCGATGGCTTTGTTTTTTCAAGTTTTTTAGGATCCAGTGCCAACTTTTGGATTCATGTTGTGTTGGACAACCCTTGCTACATTTGACAAATTAATGCACTTGGTGAAACCGTGCTTTAAAAGAGCTTTAATGAAGTATTCAAGCCAAAACACTGTCAAAAACAGACTCCCAGTTCTACAGAGCAAACAGTTTTTTACTTAAAAAGATGAAGTACAGGAATCCACTTTTTATATTCAGCAAAAATTCTCTCACTGCAAGCTTTGTTGTGACATTATTTGTTATTACTGCCATATTGAACCAGCAGTTAAACATTTTCCTTGTGTGTGTGTGTTATTAATGAAGAAGCTCCATCTTGCCCCAGCGTAGTCCACAATGACGCATTCCAGCTCTGAGCACCTGCTCCAATCTCTCAAACTGTTTCTGATACATTACGGGAAGCAACCGCACAACAGCCTGATTTTCAGCTCGACAAATTGGTTAATTCCTCACACGATAAACCTGAAAATGCCATTTCAGGGAATACTGGCCAACCAAATGCACATCTGAGCTCAGTGAATCTACAGCTTGGTCTCCATATGTTGTTATGGCAATACCGGCTACCCACAAACAAAACCCATAGCAGCGAGATCTTTTTTTCCCCTGTTTTTCTTTCTAATCTCCCCTCGCTGCTCGTCTGTCAGCATTTCAGTATCTGACTCCTGAGGGTCAGCTGAGTCAGAGGTCGAATGCACGCAAGCTTGGCACAAACACAACAAAGGCTTGGTTTCTTTGAAAAAGTCAGTGAGATCAAGGTGACTGAGGAGTTTCCAGGTAAATCTTTACCTGGGATTGATGTAAAGGTTATGTGACATGGTGGAAGAAGTTGATATGCAATTAAAATGACGTGTGGGCTGAAACGTGTGCAGGAGAACTGACATTTTATAACGTCTTTCCTTTTAAAGGCTTATTTCAAGCTCTGAAAGCTCTGGTTTTGCTGAGTGTCACTGTGTTTTTTTTAAAATTCTAAAACTAGATTCTCCTTTAAGCTTCAGGACTGCAAATAAGTTATTTGGTTGCGGTGTCTTGTGGATTTCAGAGTTGATCAAGAAACCAGGTGCAATGATCTCGGGTCAAGTCTTCAAGGCAGCAGCTTAAAATTAAACTGGCAGCCTGAAATGTTGTGAGAGAACAAGTCCTGGAATGCTCGTGTCACTCTGGAAATGAGTAAATGACACTGAAAATTGCTGCAATTATTGCCGACTTAAGGCCCGCCTGTGGGCCCTAGGAGAATTAGAGGAGAAAATACAGACTCTGTCTTCAAAGGCAATTAGTCTTCATATTGTAGTGTGTCCATTCAGCGAGTGTTCTACCCACTCATGGGACTGCACATGTGGACATGGCTAATAGTCTCTGTTAATGAGCCAATCGTTCATTATCAATCTTCTGGGAGGCACAGTGTGAGAGCAGCATCCTGTTGACACATTTAGAGGAAATGGCCGCCGCATGCCGTTCCCTCCGTATGCACAGCACTGCGGTGCAATTGTCGCTGAAGGCTGCGAAGGAGCAGCTTGAATCCACGTGTCCTTGTGGAGACAGCTAAATTGGACAGATTTGCATACACACACACATGCAAACACGTACACATGCACGCAGTTTGAATCCTAGCTTATTCTGGAGGGGGGCGGGGGGTGGGTTGCCCTTTTTGTCCCTCGCCACCTGGTCAATACACTAACAGCTGACTTGTTGCTGAGT
>JAQNCA010000020.1:1672486-1686020 GCA_029783725.1 Acanthurus tractus | reverse complement strand
CCCCCCCCCCCCCCCCCCCCCCCCCCCCCCCCCCCCCCCCCCCCCCCCCCCCCCCCCCCCCCCCCCCCGCCCTTTTTGTCCCTCGCCACCTGGTCAAAACACTAACAGCTGACTTGTTGCTGAGTCCTGCAATGGTAATAAATCACAGCGCACCCCTCCCAAACACATACATACAGTCACACACACACACACAGGTCGGCACCATCAGCCTATTCCTGCACACCACGCCAGATACCATCTCTTTATGTTTTATGGCGGGAGAGTTCACCTTTTTTTCATCAGAGTGCAATCTCTTCTGCTTGTCTGCGAGCTCTGTGCATCAGCCTATCAGCACGGGGCTCATGGTGGATGCTGGGCCGTGCTACAAGCAATCGATGAGCAGACAATTTCCTACATTTACTCTCAGAGTTACACGTTGTCTTTTCTCTGAGGTGTTTGTTTTTGGGGAGCCTCTTCTTCCCTTTTTGGACAAATGATCATTTTGACTTTGAAAATTCGAGTAAACAGGACAAGGAAAAAAAATGTCGGTTTGTTTTTCTGCATCTTGGTTTTCTTCACGCTGTCCCCGATGTGATCTTGATGAAGCCATTTTCATGAGCGACCCACAGTAATCTGAGCTCTTAAAAGCCCGGTGCATTCCTCCCTTACTCATTCATTCTCACTTTGTCTACCATCGAGACAGACTCCACTTTAGCATTGGTCCAGCATTTTCCATTGACCTTACAGTGCTTGATTAAGGGCACCGGGCCTCTGGCGCCACTCTGTTTCCTCCATGTTTAATTAAAAGGTGAAGAAAGTCCTCTGTCTTGTGATGATGGCTCGGGTACATGATTCTTTTTCCCTGCCAACCCCAAAACTGCTCCTTCATGGCTCTGGTCCCAGGCTGGTACCTACACACGTCCCTTCACTTTAGGCTGATTTTCCAAGACTGAAAACTTTTCTTGACCTTTGTGCTATCGCCAAGGAAACTGTCCATCTTTCAGTTTCCCTGTAATATGCTGAACTCCACAGAATCAGATATTGCACTAGATTGACTTTTTCTTTTCCTTTCCACTTTGTTTACTGACAAAATGTCTCTCTTGTTGAGTAGGAAAGGAAGCGATCATCACAGTCTATAACATAAGTCTCCTTGTCAAAGTCTGTTTAGAATGCGTCCTCAGAGGAGCCGTGCAGAGAGGAACACAGGGGTGCACTTAGTGTCATTGCCGCTGGGGAGGGGGCTGTCGAGCGCTGGCGCAGCAAGGAGGGGGCTGCTGTTTCATATGTCTATGGCAATTAACGCTGATGTGACACATTCAAAAAGGTCCCCTGGGATTGACAAAGCCAACAAATTGACTTACCATTTGAGCACGAAGACGTAGGAGGAGAGAGGAAAAAAAAAAGAGAAAAAAAAAAGCATACGGCTTCATCTTGTCATAATGAATCTGGAGCCTATTCCTGTCGGGTGCATTGCTGGTGTGATGATTGCACTTTATTTCCTGTATATGTCATAAAGTACCACTGTGCTTACAGGGACATTTTGTAGCTTTTGACAAGGCAAGGGTGGTGGTGGTGGTGGTGGTGGTGGTGGTGGGGAGTTTGTGGGGGTGGGGGTGGTGGAGGGCGCCCTGAAGTAATGACTTTATCGTGTGGTTCCGGTAACTTACATGACAAACGAAACCGTTGCTTTGCTGCTTGCTATAAATGTCTCTTTAGGCCCTGGAGCAATGCAGGGAAAGACAGATGTTTCATTTCATGCCATGTTTTTAAACTCTTACACACTGTCACACAGACACACACACACACGCACGCATGCACGCATACACGCATACACGCATACACGCATACACGCATACACGCATACACTCTGCTTCTCTTTTTCGCTGCATATCTGACAAACCTCTCCTCAATCCTGAATGATGAATGCAACTCAATTCATTTCCCAGTACACTACTGGAATTGCCCTGAAGCTCAAGGAGCAGAAGCTTGGTGTCCATAAAGGTTCAGCCAGTGATTCAGGCTTTTAAGGAGTGTTCAAAATGACAGGAGTCATTGGGCGGCCAATTTGTTTTCTCATGGGGAGCTGTGTTCATGGCATTCAGCTTTCCTCAGGGAAACAAGGGCAATCAGCTGCAGCTTGTCGAGGACTATGAGAGCTACTGACCTCTGACCCCTGCTGTGGGAGTCACTGGAGGTTTCAAGAAGATGGCTACCGATGCCATAGAATACAACTCGACATCACACCGCCTGCTGTTAAACTGTCTTGCAATAAATCCATGAAGTGTACCTGCACACCACAGGTGCCCATCTTGCACACTGCAGACAACCTATTCTACTGCCCACATACAGAAACAAGAAGAAAATAATATGATTAAAAACACTACAAGGCAGGGTTTTGGTGATTGCGAGAAAGTGGCTGACATACAATTAACAAGTCAACATTGTTAATTACACCTTCTAATTGCACTTAATCACTACAAAAACTCCCAGGTTGTGCGGTTCAAGTGTTACACTTGAGTGTGACAGAGACGATGAAGATGGATTCTGTGGGGAACCCTTCCGCATGTAATGATGGTCCACAGGAGCTCTCTGCGTGGCTGAGGAGGAAGGGGAGATGTGTGTTCGGCGCCACTGAGGTGGCTGATGGGGCAGATGTCTACTCTGGGCGGCCATGCATACAGGCCTGGCACGGGGGAGCTCTACCCACTGTGCATCCACAGCAATTAAACACAGCTTATGTTGGAGTTCACTGACACAAACAGGCTGTAAAAAGCACATGCAAGCAACCTTAAAGGACAGGATGGGTGGCAAAAAACTGCAGTGCCACTGGCTTAAATTGGACCAAATCAAGTGAATGCCAGGGAACAAAAATCCATTCGCGTCGAGAGGAACAAGGCAAGTTTAGAGTAAAAATAGTAAAAACAGCATTGGTGTATCATATGGCGGCACACACCTCTCTCCACAGGCTCTCCCCATATCTGCCTGCCCTACAATGCAGGACCAATAAAACTGGGTTTCAAAATGCCTACAGCAGGTGCACATACAGTCAGGACACAGCAGGAAAAGAAGAAACACTGCAAAGACTGCCACGAATGTACACAGTAAAAGAACTGGACTTGCTCATGTCCTTTTTTGAAAATTATACAAGACATTAGCATTAAAGCTAGTATTATTAACTATAGCATGTTAATAGGGTCAGTTTTCAGTGCACATGCAATCAGAAAATGCAAATTCGCTTCTCATTAACATGCAGCGAAAGAGTTTCCAATCCAGAGTGCTGAGCTTCGCTGCAGGCTGGACAGGGCTACACTTTGAATTACTTGAAGTGTGATTTTTTTTCAAAGGGCAGGTGGCATGTGGGCGTACCACTGAAGAAACTAAAACCACAGACGACGGGGAGGACACTTGATGTGCGTATCTCAAAAAGATATCAAACCTGAGCTCCAAGCTACAAAAGACATCACTCTTTTCTCCTCCACCTCAGTCTAAATAAAACTTTTTTTTAATATATATTCTCCTCTGTCGCTTTGGTTCTTTGGCTCTTTAGAGGCCTGCCAAATTAATTCAACACAGTTATACATAGATCCGGTGGCGTGCAGGAATAACCAGCATTCTACAGCTAAATCAACATCAGACACTAGGCTGGTCCTCTGGGGGTGCCGTGCAGTGCCTCACTGTTTCTCAGTCAAAGCAGCGCGCTTCGCCTCCAGCCCCCTGTGGAATATCTCTTAATGTAACTGGCATCTTCATTTTGGCTCCGCTCTGATTTTGCACGAAATATCAAATCCTCTATTTTAACTCTAAAAAAGTAAAAGGTTTGGGGAGTAAGGGGGGGGGGGGAGAAGAGTGAGAGACCAACAGAGGAAAACGATGTAAGCTGTTAATGCTATGTTAATCCCTGACTAAAAACAGCGGAAGGTAATGCAGAGCTAGATAGCTAGCAAGAAGAGGTGAGTGGGAAAGAAGTAGCAGGAGGTTACAAGGTGAGAATAAAACAGAGCAAACATCACTGCGAAGTCCTACCTGGAATTCATGCCTTTTCAATCTGTTGTAAAGAAAGCAAATTTGTTTGAGAAGTACACAAATCTGGTAACCTTAACGACTTAATATTGCACAACTATAAATATATTCTGAAGATCTTTTAATGCGACACTAGTTCTTACAAGATTATAGCTCGATCTGTGTTGTTGGTTCAAGTTCGGGATCAGAAAAGCCAAAGCTTTTTCCATATTTTAATTTTAAAAGTTCAGTTCTGCTACTTTGTTTAACATTTTTTGAATGATTATGGACGAAGAATTTAATGGTTGCTCTATATGAGAAACTGACATAATAAAGTTTATAAAAATTAGGCTCTAATGTCCAGAAGTTGACTATCTTTGATGGTCATATGGAGTTACCATCATGTATCATGTACAAACAGCCACCAGTAGTTGTATTGTTGTAGATTGGAGCAAATAAGAAGCTACAAATGTCATTTATTCATTATTTTTTATAGAGTGGTTACACATATAAGTCCAACGCTTCAGGATGTGTCACCTTTCCTGACAATTGTCCGTTCAAAAACAAATTCTACAAAGACAGATAGTGTGACATGGGAGCTACACACACAGCATGGACTGAAAAATCAATCACTGCCTTCTAGCAGCACACTCAGTGGCTTTCAAACAATGGAAACAGGGAACAGGCAAGGTCTGTTTGGAGACACAGCCTGAAGATGCACCTGTCTAATGTTTAAATTTTTTTTTTAATCAGAGAAGATTTTAAGATTTTAGCTCTCATTTTGAGGAACCTAAGTATTGTTTGTCTGCTGTACAACATGGTCTTTATCTCGCACACTCTATCAAAAACAAATGATGCTCTTGGGCAGGTAAAGGAAACAGTTTCCCAACCTGTTGATACTTTTACCCTTTAACAACAATATTTTTATAATAAAATAATTTTTATAATAGAAATTATTTCCGCTTTCAATTAGACATCCATGCGAATCGGTGGTCTGTGAGCATAAAGCCTGTGCAGACATAAAGCAGTTTTACGAAAACAGTAGTTGCAATGAAAAAAGTTTGGTTTTATTTCAGGCAAAATCTAACAATTCAAACTCAAACTGCTTAATTCTTCCCCTTGTTTACTTAAGGTAAGATAGATTTGAACTTTTTTAAGTTAATCTGTGATGACATTTTTCCCCTCAAAACACTGACTTAAAAATATGGACAGGAAAAGTGATAATAATAATAACAATAAATAAAATCCTTCCCTCTCAGACATCTAACCGACAGTCGACCACTGCTCGAGAAACAATGGAATAACACAGGTAGAAGAAAAAAGAAAAAGTAACAATCATTGTTTTTCATGAGTACACACTGAGCCAAGCAATAGGGCATGAATATTCATGTGCACCACAACAAACTGTGAAAACAGCTTTGTTAGTGAAACCAAATCCCATGCTCATGTTCTAGAAAAGAGTACACTCTCGAGAGGGGGCTTGGATCCCAGCCTGCTGAGATGGTTGCCACCGGTGGTGGTAAATGATGCTGAAAAGGCTCCAGTCAAAGAAACAACGTGGCTGAAATGCTGTCTACCTCTTTAGCAAACATCTCCTCGGCCCTGTGCTTGAGCATCAACGGCGGGTCAGTAAAAAGCCGCTGTGTTTGGGAGCTGATAATTGAGGCACTGAAGTGATACATTTAATGTCCCCAAGTGTGAATTTAATATCCTTAAGTGTGAAGACAACAGCAAAAAGAACGTTCAGTTCTAAATCTGTCAGTGCAAGTTGGGCTTCACAGGCGGTTAAGACAAGAGAAACATTTTGCAACAAGTTATATTCTTTTCTATGTTACCAAGGGAGGACTGGTCATAATTAATGAACAACAGGTAGTTTCTGAGTCATCTGAGTGACATTATAATTCCTTGATGTTAGAGTTATTATCCATATTAGGAACAGGCTCTAGTGTAGCACATAAGGATGTGAAAACTAATGGCGGCAACCCTCGACTAATTTGAGAATAATGTAAGTAATTATTTTTGCTCTTTAGTAATTAAAAATCACTAATAACATACAGTTTAAATAACGATCACAACACTTATGATGATTAACTTCCTTCCGAGTTAAAATTCATCACTGGGACTCAAAAACGGTACGTCATGGTTTGTGTAAACATGCAGTAGTGATCAGTTTCACTTAGCATGACGCCCCACTGGAGAGATCTCAAGTATAATAAGTGCTATGTTGCTTCATTAGCCTGGATGTGTTGTGTAACCCTAACTTTCAGGTTAGAAAGCTCATAACCAGGCATCTCCTTTCAATCTTCTTTAGATGTGAAAATGCAACCTAATCTTGACTGTGAGCCTTCCTCATTTTTCTCTTCTGCCGATCAGCTGTCTCTGCAGGACTCCTCTGTCTAAATATCTACAGTTTGTTGTGTTGGCTGAAACAAAACACCACTCATCAGCCTCTTTTGTCTCCAAGAGTGTTTTGCAAGTTGGAGTTCTGCATTTTTGCAAATCCTCTTCTGCTCAAATCTCCTCAAGTCCTCCGATTTTCCTTATTCTCACCCAACAGGAAACTCACTTGCGAAATTAGTCAAAGGAACAACACAGCAACGCCCCCTAGTGCAACGACTGAGGAACCCTGCTTGTTTTAGTCTGTCAAATACTATCAAGCCTATTTCTACAAAAGACACTTGGCCTTACACTAATATCACAAAGATAAGCAATGTTTAGTTATTAGTGAAGAGTTTTGCAGGAAAAATTCAAAAGCTAATCACTTTATTCTCATCTGTTAACATTTGTTTTTGTGCAGTGTAGCAATGTTTTATCTGCCACAGTGTCCTTTATGAGAGGAGTTGTTTAGAAAGTACTTGTTAGCTGATGATTAATTAACAGTTCCTGATTTGTTGTTATTCACTGGTAACTCCTCAGGGTTTTCTGCATCTTAATGTTAAGTGTTATCAAAGACAATAGTTGGAAGGACAAAAGAATCTGAAAGCAGATTAATCTGGCAGGAATTGATTTGTTAAGCTTCTCTCATTTCACGGGTGCAGCAGTCGAACAGGATTTAAGATTGAGCCCCTGAGATGCACATCTGCTCCCAGCCGGTCCTCTCGAGGACCGAGGGGACCCTAGAACCCAGGATCCGCTGGGTGTCTTCCAAAGCCATCTACCACCAACTGGACCAGTTCACCCTGTGGTAACCTGGCCCTTGTATCCAAGTGTGTGTGTGTGTGTGTGTGTGTGTGCATGTCTGTGTATGGTTTCTCTGTTGATCTACATTAAGTGTGAACAAATGTGAGCATGCATGCACTGCAAGGATGAATGAGTGTGTGCATGTGGATTCAGGTCTATCTATGCCTGTGTAAATTGTGTGTGGGAGTGTGTGCGTATATGTGTGTGTGTGTATCAATGTGTTCTGTACAGTATATGTGCCAGCTGTCCGATGCTGCCTTCAGGAAGAATGTGTAATGGGGATAAGCTCCTTCTCCTGGCTTCAAGGGGCTTTACTGCAGATCTGTTCCAGGTGTGTGTGTCTGTGTGTGTGCATGTGTGTGTGGCCTGTGTAAAACTAAAACAAAAAAAAACAAAAAAACAAAAAGAACAAAAGCAATAGAGCCAAGCCACCAGCTAGCTGCCCAACAGCTAACAACATCTCCATCTGAGAAAACAGCAGCAATAAACCTGCGCTGACATAATTATGTCATACTGAGCCATTTCAAGTTGAAACACAATTATCAAAGCTCCCCACTGCTCAATCACAGTCTCTACAAAGATAAGAAAATATGACTGCGCTTCATCTCTCCACTAGAACAAATTATTAGAAAATTGTCGTTTGAAGTCAAGTTTTTTTTTCCTAAACCATATAGAAGCATACAAAATCAAGCATAGAATAAAACATACAAAAAAAGGTAGTTTCATAATCTTTTTCAATAAATTGAAAGAATATCTAGAAGGATGCAAACTAGTATTTCAATGAAAAAATATAAATGCATCATTTTCAGCTTTGTTATGGTGCCTTAAAGCTCGATTGTGCTGTTTGGCCAGAGGTAAAGGCAGGGAAGCGGATTATGGTTGATGATATTATGGAGCTGATGCAGCATGGTGGAGATCCGGTACGGTGGGATGGAGATGGTGTTAATACAGGGGTTTCTGACCTTGGATCACCCTCTCTAAACCCTCCATGCATGGGTACCTGTGAGCACAAACACGCACTCCCGCCCCACCTCACCCTCAGCCCTGAAGCTCCCCTTACGATAAGCCAATGAGGGAGAGAGACGAAGCGAGGGAGGAGGAGGAGGAGGAGGAGGAGGAGGAGGAGGATGTGGCACTGGCACTTGCAGGAGGCTGTTTACTTGCATTGTTAATTTCATTAGCCCTCCGGCAACCACTTCAATATTTAACATTCTCGATTTAGCTCTGTCCTTTTTTTCCCCCTTTTTCTCTTAACAGGTTTGCCAACAAAGTCCAACAATTAAACAGAGTGGCCAAAGGTAATCTATCAGCACTCTGGTCTTACCACTTAATATAGTGGCACTCGATTTGCACTCATCTGAAGGAGGCCAAACCTTGTAAAAGCCACAATCCTTTTAAATGGGCAATCAATTTGGCAATGTGACTTTGCAGCCTGGTGCTGCTCAGCCCTGCTTGTATAAACCGGTGATGTAGAGTAAAAGCAAGAATATGGAGGCATAATTGAAAGGCACACATACATATATATATATATATATATATATAACACCTGATCCAATATTGAGCCACAACAATATGCAAAAAATGAAAAGCAATTATATACACACAAAAAAAAATCATGCTACTTATATTTCCTCTAAAAGCATCCACGTGTCCAGGGTCAGCGCCACGGTGTTGGGTTTAATCTAGTATGTGAATGTGAGCTGCAGTCAGTGTATTAGCATTAGCGGTCACATACATAGAGCGCGCTGAAGAGTGTGACAGCCTGCTAATGGCTCTGTCACAAAGGGACCGGAGTTTAGACACAGCTATAATCATGATCTCAATAAGCGTGCCACCCCACCAGCGCACCAGCTCAGTCGTGTCCCCTGATATCCGTACTCTGACATCATATGCCGACAGTCCCATGAAATCTTACTGCAGCTCAGAAGATGGCTTTACATGCTGCCAACATTTTTTTAGGTTGGGAAAGCAGTAGTGGGACTGCTTTACACACTCCTGCAGTATAGTGTCAACTCACACACCCTGTGTGAATAATATCCTGGCCTCTCCTCTAATCCTCTGCCCTTAGCGCAGGATCATATTGTAGGGGTCTTTCATATCGACGAGGCTGCAATTTATAAACTGTTCTTCTCATTGTGGGGGTGCAAGTAACACACCCAAACCAACCGTCTCTACAAACCTCACCTCCTCTGGCTGATTTATTAAACGATTTCGCACACACAAAATCATTGGCGGATGTGCTGGCGAGGCAAAGAGTTAAAATATACCACAATAGTGCTGGAGATCTTTTCATTTACCATTCAAAATAAATCGGACTAGAGCGGGCAGAGAATAAATTCAGACTTGTAAGTAAATACATGTATTGAAGCAGTGGACTGTTGAAAATGCATTAGGGGCAGGCTTTTTCTATTATGGGGATATTTATCTTCCTTCCTAAACAAAAAAGGCCAAGGGAGAAGGCGAGCAGGCGGGTGGGGAATGTGTTTGTTTTCCTGCAGTACAGTACTGCACGCGCGAGCTTGTTTGTGTGTGTGAGTGTGCAGGCATGTGACTGTAATTGCCGCCTGTTATCATTAGGCAAGCTGGAGCATCGGAGGATGCACAACAACCTATGAAGGGCAAACCTGGGGATATTGTGCGTGACATTGGACGTCTGTGGGTAAGTAATGATCAGAGCAGCGTGTGACAGCTCAGCCTTAGCAGCCACAATGGCACATTGTTCGCTGTGCTACGTCGCCCGCGTCCAACCCCTACCCACCTCTTCATTTGTTAGGAAGCCTCCATATTTACCCATGCAGTTCTTTAATAACCAGAATACTACCAGCACTGCTTCTTTGGTACTAACAGAGTCATTATATTAAACTGTAATTTATAGAATGGCTTCCTGGGTGTTTTCACACTTAATGAAATAGTAATTCTTTATGCTGAGGAGGCCAAACAGAGAGATTTGTTCTCTCTCTCTATGGGGTCATTCATTTCTCCTCTGGTGCTCAAGTAGGTTCAAACCAAGGCCATGTAACCTCGAATAAGAGACCAAATAACCTTTGATTGAGGAATAATCCCAAAAACCTAATGTGTGAGTGGCAGAGAATGAGCAATTGTCTGTGAACAACATGAAACAATTTACTGTGTTGTATTTAACTAAGCTGTTTTTTAAAACTAAAACCAAATGCATCTGTCTGCCTCTCAGCACTTTCTGACTTGCAAACTCTTTCTGGTTCTTCAGGCCAATTGGCAACTCCAACATGGCTTGTGCAACTGGCAACATTTTTTCAAACCGTTCAACTGATGAAAACAAAAACTATTGCGCATGTGTGAGCATGTGCCTATATGCAAGATATGCAAGCACCTTCCTTTTAAACACACTGATTTAAATATTAGTGTCTACATGTGTGTGCATGTGTGTACATGCACGTGCTTGTGTACGCATGCTTTGAGTTGTGCATACATGTTGTTGTGTGTTTGTATTCATGCAAACTGTTCATTGTATATTGTATATTGTTTATTTTGTAGATTGTTGTATTTTCTGCCCTGTGTCCAGGCCTCTTTTTATAAGCTCTCAGTAGTTTTTCAGGGTGTCACAAAATTATTTTTTCAATATTTTGTACCTTTGTTTTAATTGATATTTGTAACTAAATGAGCCTTTAAACTTCAAAATACTGTCCTGTCAAAACTTTTTTCACATGTGATTAAGTTCTAAACACAAGAGAAAAGACGTTTGGATCAGACTTAGAAAATGGATGATGAGCGTTTTGGTTTTTATCACATGCAACACAAGGCTTCTGTCCATTTCCAGTAACTGCGGAATTTAAATCAGTAGAGTTACCAACTCGAGAAAATAATAAAACATGAAAACTCAAATTGTTATGCAAATTGTGCCCATCTGGTCTGAGCATACAAGCCCAAACTTAAACCACATTGGCACCAAATTTAAAATGAAGCATCCAAAGAGCCATGGGAAATATCTGCAAGACAATGAAAACCACATGAAATCATTAACAAAGGATTAGACCTTGAAAAGTTCCTTCAGCTCCGTTTTAAAAAATATGAAGAAATGAATGTGAACCAGCTCATTCTCACAGTCTATAAGCTCAGTTCAAAATTTCAAATTTTGAATTATGAATGCGAACAAGTTTATTTTAATAAGTGTGAAAAGAACGCTGAGCATGTGAAGCGTGATCTTTCACAACACACCAGGGCACACTTTCTTTAACTTACTCACTTTGTAAACACATCAGGACCGCAGGTAGCACACATGTAGATGTCACTCCTGAGACAGTGTGATTTCATTTTATTTGGAATAAATAAACCTTCAGTCCTCAGACTGATTACATTCCCCTCTGAATTTTTTTTTTTTTTTTTTTTTTTTGGCTTGACTCATTTTGATGAAACAGTGCCCGTCTTAATGATGCCGTTGATTCCCATCCGGTGGGTATTTCACCAAAAGTGTGACAGAGGCAAAGGCTCAATTCCTGCTCAAATCAGCGGAGCTCCTGCTTTCGCCTAGCGCTGCTAAAAAAGAAAACGGACAGACAACAGCAATTCTTGTTTTCACTGTCATGAATAAGTTATATCAACCTCCAATGTATGAGGGAATATGAAAAACTAATTACCATATTTTCCATTAATGGGAACAGAAAAGTTTTCGGGTGAAGTTCTCTAACTGCAGTAAATTCTGTAATTATGGGTCTTTTCTTGTTATTCTTGTTTGGTAAGACGGGAAACTGACAATGAACAATATTCACTGGATTTATAAGCACCCAGAGAACTCTGGTTGTAAGCTGATAAAGGAACGAGCTGAGCTGGTTTGGCGTTCTTGGGCTAAAGACAGATTTTTAACGGTAATAGGAAGCATTTATATGAACTCAAAGTCTGGCTTTGTGCCTGCTATTAGAAAAGTTAAGACAAACAATAAAAAATGCCTGTTAGAACTCTTTTGGTTTGTAATTGCAAGCAGAAGCCCATATAGAGTGGTATCAAACATCCCACAACAGGAGCAGGAGGCAAAATAAACTGCTGCATTCATGAAGGAAGGTGATTGATTCCTCCAATAATTTTTATTAACAGTCAGCTGATGTAAACGATCTGCATTTGAAATAGAGACTTGCTTTGGTATAAAAGACTTGACATTTCTGCGAGCATCTCCTGAGCCTTTCTTCCAACAAAGCTGTCTCACTGCTGAGGGTGCCACACTAAGACAAACACTACGAAAAGCACGACATGGCCAAGAAATACATGAGAACAAGCGCACACATGAACTTAACATGACTTCCCTTTCTGTATGGCAGAAGTGGGTTTGCAGAGCTCCAGGAAGCTGGGGATTTTGTACACTAACCCCTGCATCGATCCAGATCAAGCGCTGGCAGAAAGCAGTGGGCGTTGGGAGCAGAGCCCCTTTGATCAAACAGTGGTCATGACTTCTTCAAGAAGCAGCAATCTCCCACTGAAGTCTGGGAACAGTGTGGAAGTCCCACAAGGGATTATGTCTGAGTATGTCAATTATAGTATGTACGCAGAGCTACTCAAGGGTAGGATCTGCCAGTCTCTGTTGCTTTCTGATCCCACCTTGGCTCAAAATAGAAGGTTCTGTTGTGTCTGTGCCAAAAAAGAAAACTCAATATAAAGCCACCACAAAATGTTTACAGCATACAGTGATGGCTTTATGTTGCTTTACACTAACAACAGGCTCTTGGGTGTTGATGGCAGCGTGACAAACCCTTTGGCACTAAATTATCAGTGTGATATATTGTGTGTTATAACATGCCAACTAATTATGTTTGATTTAAAAACTATTTCAGTTCATTTTAAGCTCATTTACAAAATCAAAAGAGTTTTTAGTGGCTTTTGGATCTTGAATTTGTTGATATAAATTTATAAAATGTGGCAACAGTTTGAAGTGTATGCAATATTTCATGGTGAAAACACTTTCCATTAATATGCCTAAACATGATTATGAGTGAAAATTCAATATCAACACTAAACCTGGGAGTTTATTCTTGAACTATAACAACAAAACTAATTATATGACAAATGAACACATTTCTTTCACTGATAAAGACTGTCAGGTGTTTTTAAAAGTTCCCTGATGATTGAGGGTGAATCATGTTTGAAGGTATTTTGTCAAAAATAGGCGAGTTTGGTAGAACGTAAGCACAATTCATACTCAACAAAAAGCCTTCTTATAAAATTTTAATGCATTTTTAAAGAGTTTTGACACATTTACATTTATTTGATGCTTTTTATGAAAGTGACAGAATCCAAGCCACCTAAGTTCAAAAAGAGGCCATCAAGAATAACAGCAGTAATAAAGTTTTGAATTTTACCTGTCAAGAGTGAAACAAGTTTTCAAGAAGTGTTTTGAAAAAGAAAAGGGCTG
>JAQNCA010000020.1:1627636-1672386 GCA_029783725.1 Acanthurus tractus | reverse complement strand
AAAATGGTTAAATTAATAAATCTAATGAAGTAAATACAAATGAGGCGGTCTGAATAGAAAATGCCATAAAAAAGGACCAGGGCACTTAAAAAAGAGGCACATTTAGAAGATGTTCCAACACCTTGCAGGTTTCTGTTCTCTGCCAAACAAGATCAGCGTCTTTATTCCTGAAATATGTCAAGTCACTGTACACTTGGAGCTGATCCAAGACCAGATTAAAAAATGAAATGAAGATCTTTTTTTGTCTCCTGCTCTTCCCGAGTAAACACACTAATCCGCACACTTTGCTGCCTCGTTACTTGGGCTCTTAATTAAAATGCAAGCACTTCTCCTTCAGGCGGTTACCAATACTTGATGCGCTGGATTACCGGCGGTGAAGTCGGACATAATTTGTTTTTAATAAAACATCGGAGGGATTAAGTCGATGGAGTTTACTGAGATTTGGCTCCGAGGAACTGCACGTCTTGTAAATGCTGAGCACAAACAAGCCAACAAATGCTTTGGCATCTTTAATAGGCATTTAATTGCTCTTAATATAGAACAAATGATTGTAATAACAGGGATTCCTTACATAAATGCAGCTACTGTAAACGGAGAATAGGTGCATACTAATGGGAGACTTACCTGTATATTTGCATTTGTTTACACAAATTTAGGGTGAAATGGCTGGGTATAATGTTGGGGAAGAAGTAGTATTAATTTGTAGCCTTAATTAGGAGTTTTATGGGTTGCCACAGTAGAGAGCACATAAAACGACAGCGTCATCACTAATTCAACATGGCAGGCCTGCAGAACACCATCTGCTGCCCAAGAAACTGTTAATAAAGTCACAATTATCTTTTTGTAAGCACTTTATTGAGAATAAAATTTGCAAATTAATTAGCTGTGAGTCAAGTCCACGGGTAAGAGGAGAGAAGGAGGGGAAAAAAGGCCAAATCACCAAAAGCAGAGGCAAGCCATTTGATTCAAGAACGATTTGCAACCAAACACACCCGTGGCGCTAATGATAATTTCGGGTTTCATTGCTGATGATTCGAAACAAAGGCTTTGTTTCACTTTCTAATTGCGCTTCACATCCACTTACACGCATTTCGTAATGAGGCTACACATTTAACCTTAGCCTCCCTCCTCTCATCACAACAAACAAAACCAGGAAAAAAAAAAAAAAAAAGGAAAAAAAAAAGGCAGTCTTCACAGCCAGTAATTGCACAGTGTGTTAACAGCTGGCTATCAAAACCCAGCAGGAAAATTTAATTCACCCGGTAAAGCTGAGCATCAAGCCGATTCATGATCAATACTGCCAGGCCAAGAAAGCACTTATCTGCTGTGTTTACATTGTTGTTAGTTTCTCATCAAGAACGCTTCCCTCATTACCCCTCCGCCTCACCCAGCGACTGCTTTCGCTGCCTTTTCCAGAGTTTTGTCAACACCGGCACCGACAATAAATGGCCAGAATAGAGGCCAGATAATTTTGTTAATCCCCTTTGCCTAAGACCTTGAGAGGTTTAATTCATGGTGATTGTTTTGACTTCCCTCGCTGACGATCAATACAGCCCATTTCAGCACTTTTTGCCTTGCTGAGAAACAGAAAGCCCTTGTCTCTGTACTCCTCTTTATGAGGACTGGACACGGACAAACACGGTATCCTTCAAAGTCATCAGTGTGCAGACGGAGTATACACAAAGAGCCACAGAAACCAAAGTAATCTCTACTCTTCAAACTCTGCAGCTGCCAGTGTATTTACAGCTATAAGTCACGTTATACTGTATGTGCCTCAGAGGCTCTGAGCTTGTAGAATTCATGTCTCCCAGTATCTCTTTTTCTTACTGTAATTGGCTGTGGAAGGGAAATAGTGGATGTGGTGATGTTGGGGGGTAGAGAGTGGGGTTGGGGGGGTTGGATATTCCTTCTATCGATGTCTCTGAGGCGCTTATCAGTGACCCCCAGCAGCTGTACGCCCTCTCACCCTGTCATCAACACACACATGACCTCTTCTCTCTAGCCGACAGGCGATATGAGCAAATATCTCAGCTAGAATAAAAGAGAAATACACACACACACATGGTGTACAAGTGCCATCATGATCCAGTTTCCTTCTTTGAAAAAGAAAATGAAGAGGTGAAAGGTATTAGCCATGGTGGAGCCACAGTGCAAGATGCAAAAGCAGTGACACTCAGGTTGCCAAATTAGCCGCTGTGGCACCGTTTATTTCCCATTTAAGGTGGCGAAAAGGACACCCCGGAGAGGGGGAACCAACAAACGCTCTAAATACAAGCGAGGAAGCGGATGTGCGAGGTAATTGTTCTTGTTAGCATGATTTATGATTCATAAATTCTGCACTCACCGGCATTCCCTTTGAACACAAAAAAAGGGGATAAAGAATTTTCTTTTTTTTGAACGTTTATAATGCTTAATTACCTGGGCCAGGCCGGCCGTTTATGTATTGATGTGCAAACACTTGGGCAATCACCCCAGGTCTCCTGTGTTTTTATAATGAAATGTGCACGGCTGCCTATCCATAACCAGATTTGCAGTAGGCAAGTGCACAAATTAAGCATGCCCATCGCTCAGCAGCGGTACCTCCTAAGTGGCATTTGGAAAATTACCTCATACATTTTATTTGCGGGCATGCTTTGTTCACAGAGTGGTAATTGACAGCAGTGTAATGAAATTGCAAGTAGAATCGCTGAATGTGTTTTTAAAGTCAATAACACGAAATGTAATGCCCCGCTGAGCAAGAGTTTGGGAATACAATTATGATCAATTTGAGTGCTGAGGGGCGGCCATTTTGAATCAGCCTCATACAGAGACAATGGGTGCCTCTCACTCGGAAAGCTCATAAAAGAACTTCATCTGTGTTTGTGCTTATGGGGAGATTGAGCACAGACAAAACATATGCACGCTGTGTAACAGCCTAACCTCGTGGCAGTCTTTAAACCATTTAAGTTTCTTGATTCAACAAAATGAAATTACCCATTTTTTTGCAGTGTGCAGGTAAACCGGAGTTTGAATTATTCTTTGTCCTGTAAATCATGGTGCAACCCCCCCTGTTAGAGTTATTCCATCAAAAAATTTTAAATTCAGTTAAAGTATCTTAACCAGTGAGAACAATCACTCCCTTCCTGAGTCCCCTCTTCCATCTTGTGGCTCAGTATTTAGTTTATACGCGTTGCTGTAAACACAATCGCCTGGCGAAGGACAAGAATAGGGCTGCAGCTTTCTTTCCCCTTGTTGTGAGGCGGAGATCCAACTCCTCAAGTGTGTCTCTTGCCACACTTCACGGCTCAGGCACTGCATTCTGGCTGAATGGTCTGTGGGACACGCAACACCACGCCACTGCCTTTAAGTGACCACCGGCCGGGAAGGCACGTCTGATTTATCGACATGAAGGGAGAAAACAAGTTGGGTTGGGCCTTGATCTGTTTCAGGGGTTTGATTATAATGGGAACCTTGAGGAAGGAAGAGGATTGATAGGGATGATGAGTTTCCAAGCCTCTGTTCATCAAGTGGATGTGTGAGCATCATCTCTGGAGGCAGAAAAGCACAAGGCTGACCTGTTTTGTACCTTTAAAAAAAGAGAATTTCTTTGTCTGGTGCTGTGGCTCAGAAAAAAAAGATTTCAGTTTTTTATCAAAGCCAAACTATACACACACACACACACACATATATATAAAAGGCATTACAAAAAGAGTTACAAATTTAATTAACTAAAAACTCTCAAATATGGGAAATTATTTCTCTTAAAGCCAACTATGATGAAATAACAGCATACTCATGGAACAGTTGTAAAAGCTGACAACAACTGTCAATGTTAGAATTTTTGAATGTGGTAACCATCAATAATAACATAGTAATCATTGATTAACTTATAAATATTATAACTGCGTTTAAAAGAGATACTCTCACTTAAGATTTAGACACTCTGTCTACTGGTAAAAGACAAGAAACTGCAGTGTTAGAATGTATGTTAAATTTATTTTTGTTTAATTTAAGTTGTTTTACGGATGTAAGTTCATATAAAACAAAAACATTTCGTTTTGTGAAAAGTGAAAAAGAAATTGTTCAAGAAACACATTATTAAAATATAAACATCCAGTTTTAATGGATGACAAATGCGCTTTGACTGCATTCATATGAAACACAAAAAAAACGTTACAAAATAAGAGAAAAAAACATTTCAGGTGAAATCCTATGTGCTGTATAATAGATATACCTTCATAAACCATTTGATTAACAAATCTAGGTTCATTATATGCTGATTACATATACAAGAAGTAGAATTTATCATAATTCCTCTGTTTCACATTTTGAGTTATTTTGGTTTGTATTCCATTATTACAATATGTGCATTGACTGCATGATGAGCAGCGACACACATAAAGGGAAGCACTTATAAAAAAACATTGTTTTTGCGTTGGAAGCTGCTATCTGATAACGGGCTGCTCTGACTCAAGTAAAAGAAGCATCAGTATCCGACTGGTCAGACAACATGATCAGATTGCACGCTTGTCGGACGGCTTGGGAGCGAAGTGAATGGAGACGGCACCATCGTGTTTTTCTCATTAGACGCTATCAGGTGGCATCGGCTGACAGAGCAAGCGATGGCTGCATAACCTCCAGATTCCTGGTGGCTAGGCTTCCCATCGGCGCCCGGGGCGAACCCTCTGACCTCGTCATTACGTTCCATAGTGCTTTGTTTATCAAATGACATGGAGACGCAGCACATGGTTGTCATGCTCATACTGTGGCACGGTATCATTTCTTCCTCATCAGGATAAGCAATCTGGTGTTAGTGTAATGCACAACAACTTTAAATGCTGAGAGGCTCAAACAGCATGTGGGCGTTCAGTGGAACCGAAAGCGCTTCTTGAATCCCAGATGTAAGGTTTGCTATGACATTGGTTTCTGAAACGAGCCACAAGCGTCACACAGCCTCGCAACATAGGTTGCTTGGTTTGCAAATGTTAAAAATTGATTTACTAAATTCTTCACAAAGTTAACATAAATTATGAAATATATATATATATTAAAAAAAAGTGAATTCCCAACTTTTAAAATAGTTTTAAAAAGGCTTCATCTTCACATCTACTGTTTTTATCCTCAAAAAGTGTAAGCCGCTAAGACCTGCTCTCTCAGTTGGATATGACAACATCATAAATCCAACTTATGATCGTATTGAGACCATTTCACACAAAGCATTCTAGTCTGTGACAGCAACAGTATTTCAAAAGCAAAATAACAACATGTCTGAGAGAAGTAAAGTTGCTGAATGTACCCATGCCTCCTCAGGCCCCAGAAACAAAGTCGGCTATGGCTGCATGTTTAGAATTTGGCTCAGGTTTTCCACTTTCATTATGGGTGTAAATGTGACTTGCTACTCTAGCAGGTCTGTGAGATCAAAGAAAACCAAACTTAGAATTCATTGTTTGAGGAAAAAGAAATGCCTGTATCACAAATTTGTGTCAATCTATGCTGTAAATGTATACGCTGGTGGGGCCAGAGGAAAAGTAAGATGATTGCCAAAGTCACTAGGTTCATTCTCATGGGACCATGGAGGTTTGGACTCAATTTCATGGAAAGGCAGGTCCCATGACCCAGGGACAGGCAAACCAACACTGACACCCCTGAACACATACTGCTACACTAACTACACCATCTCTCTACCCTACAACTATTTAATACAGTATTATGAGTCTTCCTTTAAAAATTGTGTTTATGAAATCCTTCCTTGCAAAATATGTACTTTTCCTGACAGAAATGTGCACTGGGATAAAGGACCTTACAGTAAAGTCTTCACAGTTCAGCAACAACAATTCAAGACTGCCAGAGTATCACTGTGTTCATGTTTGGAGCTCGTAGGATTGGATTGACATTAGCAGATATTGCTGTTGTGGCCATGTCAATAACCCTTCAGCCTGTGAGGGGGAGCCACGGGAACTTTTCCGTTCCCTGATCTAATTAGCTGCCGACCAAGCCAACTCAACCAGGGCAATCTCCCCCAGTCGCTTGACCCACAAACAGCAGCCAGCTGCGCAGAGGCCAGAAGGTGGGCTGCCACCTAAAGTTTGTACATTGATTACAGTTGATCCCTCTGGATTTTGTGATGGATTGTGCTTCCAGTCCTCATCGCTCTGAGACCTACATGCATAAACATATTACCGCGAGAATGGATGAACACATGAAGGCAGGCCTGACATGTGTGCTGTGTTAGCCTGGAAAGAAAGCAGTTCAAAGGCTTAGAACAACACCAGTGGAAGCCAAATGGATCCCTGTTGATTGGTGAATGATTTTGTTTCCATGGTCAAGGATGTCCAATATCATTGGCAACATGAAGTAAGGCAGTAAGCACTTGGATGAAAACCTTAAAGATTTGAGTCTGCACCTTCCTTGAAGAATGAGATTGTTTGAGCTCTGAAGTCGATTCAATATGCTGTTGAAAATCGTGAGGGTGGGCTGCCAACAAGAGCTAGCATAATTCCAGCCACCATTTATCCCAGTTTTAATCATTTTTCAACCCGTGCTCCATCAAACATCCCTCTGTCTTTGTAAAACTTCACAAACACTTTATATCTCAGTCCTCAGTGTCAGCACTTAATTAGGGGCTAATACACACAGTCTGCTCAGAGACAGATGAGTACACATCAAAGGGGCCGTACAACAAGATGGCTACTTCAGTTTCCATGTGTGTATCCTCCAACTGCAACACCCCGTCAAACCAGAAACTACGGGAGGACAGTCTGTCACCTCTTAGGGTTCGACCCTGTTGTGGTCCTTCAGCCGTCCAATTTCACAGCCTTCCCTAAAGTCTGCTGGCCCCCTGAGGACTGACCGAGTCTCCCTTATTCTCTCGCATTGCTTCACAAACATCATCTACTAGGTGAGTGAGGTGAGTACTTTGAACTGAGGTGAGTAACTTTTTGTAACTTCAATAAAATGAGCAGTCACCTCTGCAACAATGAGGCTTTCATTGCGGACATCTCGCCGGTCAGCTACTGTACATGTGAATCCCGAAGAACAGTCGAGTCTCAACGTCAAAGTGCAGGTTAAGTGCGATAAGCGAAATGAGCATATGCCAGGGGAAAGATAATGACTAAAAATGACTTTCCATCTCCCTTACACAAAGAGAGACAGGTACAGGGGCACAGCTGCCGGGGAAGATTAATGGTGCTGCCAGATGTAGGGACTCTGGAGAGGGTGACCAGCCCATGGTGCTCTTCACCATGCTGGAAGAGGATAAAGCAGCCATCACAGGAGCATGGGACAAACACAAGGATGTTGATTCATCACTGCATGCACAGTGTAAGATTACATGACAGCAATGAGCAAAAACTGCCAAACATGACAAGCTAAAGGTTTGCTGAGGTTCTAATAATGATGTTTTTCCAGGCAATGATACCTTTAAAGCTGTGCCTAAATCTCTTCAATACACACAATAATCCTTAAATAATGAATCACCTTGCATTGATGAAAACCTTGCCGGTAATGCAAAGCATATTTTAAAAGATTGACTTCTATTCCACAGCTCATTTCGTTAAAGCTGTGTGACACTGTCTGAATGTGAGGGAACTACCAAAAAGCCAAAGGATTGTTACAGCTGCCTTTAGCACAAGTGGAATCATTAGAAGCAAAGATATCAAACACATTTGGGGAAAGAGACAGAAAATAGATAGTGGAGTCATTCAGCAAAGCACGGCTCTGCCTGGCTTCCTCCTCAGAGTCACCTCTGACTCACCTCCAGGTCACCTGAGCGAACGGCATGCCATCACAGCACAGTGTCAATACTGCAATTTGTTTTTCTATTTCCTCCCTTATCAAGGTTAAACGGGACAAATCAATCATCTTAGCTGCTGCGAAAGGGGGGAAAAAAGCACCCTTCTTGTCAGAAAATAAGGGTTATAAATAATACGGCAGGAGAAACCAAACACTTGCGATACAAATTTCTCAAAAAGGCAATTAACTAAGGGGAGGGGAGGGAGAGAAGAGGAGAAACCTGAAACAAATGCCTTCTGAAAGCCCTTCTGCCAAATCTCAGATGTGGGGACACCGGTTCCTTGTTCTCAGTATAGAGAGAGTTTCAATTACATGCAGTTTGCCCTTGGTTGGGCTATTTCAATATTTTATGTTGATACATTACCACTGCAAAATGCCTACATTCATTCTCATTCGAGAGAAGGAGCTTTGAGCAAAAATAGACTCTTTATCAGGCCGTGCTCTGTGTTATATTATTGTGTCTGTCTCGATAGAAAATAGATCATAGAGAAGACAGACAGCCTTATACATAAATGAGAAATCCACAATTACTTTGCACTTGGATTCATGCGGAGCCAAGAGTGGCATTGAGATTGCTCTCGCATAGCTCACGCAATATCAGTGACATGTCTTGTGAATGTTAGCATGTAATTGGTGGAACCAAATGCGCACAGTGATATATTAAAGCTGTGTTTTTTGCAATTTTGCATAATACAGAGCTGCTGACACACTGGGTGCTATTCGTAAACCAAATAATAGAGAAAGGCATTTACAGCACACTGGGGACCGCTAGGGTGTGACACCATGTGATACCGAGGTTTACAAAGGAGGTCGCAGCACCTGTGCAACATGCAACTTCCTCAGATAACATTTTCATGCAGGGGCCACTTGATGAGCAATGACAAATGTGAGTGCAGGCCTTTCTTGACCTTTATGGCACACTTAAAGACTTGCTCCTAGAATTTCAACTCTTAACGCCTGGTGCAGCTTGTCTGTGAGTAAAGGCCAGAGTGGGGGTTAATATGTCCCATATCACTGCATGCAGGCTCCTTTGTCCAGACCCTCTGTGTCCCACCCAAGGTTTCATTAAGCTCCTTAGCAGGAAAGGCGGCGAGACTGATTGGCTGCCGGTATTTATTGGGCACTGATGGCCCAGGTGCTGTGGAACACCAGCATCAAGCTTTGTTTTTATATCTGGTTTATAGCACAGCTGTTTCTGCTGAGCTGACGCTGTGCACATAATCACTGCAAAGACACTCAAATCATCATCAAAAGCTCCTGAAATGCGAATAAAAATGAGCAAGGAAAAAAGGAAAAAAAAAAAAAAAAAAAAACAAGTGTGAAGCTGCTCCCACAGCACTGGAGGCATGGTGTAAAAGGTCAAGAAGACTTTTTGGAAGGAAGTTTTGGTGAGCAGTCCGAACTCTACGGGAACCTTTCGGGCTACTCTCAAAAGTTTTTGGCTCATATAAGGAATTGGCTCATTAAAAATATTACATGCCCCCCCTCCCATGCCAACACCTTTCTCAGGAGCTGTGTGTCCTCTAGAAACATTATTGGAGCGTGTGGCAGGTCCACTGGAGTGCCACTCTAATCATTGTAATGCATCTCTGTTCTTTTAATTAAGGGATAATGTCCAATTTCATGACGTTTATGAGGTTATAACATCCATTAGCCTGCAACAGATGCTGTGGCTGAATAGCTAACTAGCCGCGAGCTGAGCCACACAGGTCCTCCTTCAGGCCAGGACGCCACACTGTCCAGCACTTAATGGTGAAGACTTTTTCTCTCTCTTTTCCTCTCTCTACATCCCTTCTTCTTTTTTTTGGACACTAATTTTACACACTTTTGTTTCCTATTCTCTCAGTATCCATTCCCTCTCGCTGCCTCCCAGCAGAAATTGGAAGGAGATTTAAAGAGTATAGCTATTGAACTTTAAACAGCTTATAGCCATGGAACATAAAACTGGCATTTAAAATTTGTGATTGCAATTAAACGCAAGTTATTTGCAATGAGAATGTCAAAAGCAGTTCTAATCATTTTTATTGTGCCGCTTAATTATTGCATTGCACTTTTTCCTCACCCGAGCCAAATGCTTTCTGGGTGCATAATTTCAACCTTTAGCTCCTCTTCTCACGCTTATGCCAACAGCAAGATGAGTAGCCTCCTCGGTAGCCCCTCAATTCCAACAAAATGAGTCTGCCTGAACCTCTCCAGCACTCTATATTTTTTGGGCCTACAGCCAGCCCTCCTCTCAGTGGTGACCTCAATTTTCTTATAAATACCTTTCTTACCCATCCCAGTGAAGGGTGAAGGACACAGTCTACTCAAAGCATCAATTGAGATATTATTAGTCTGCTGTGGCACCAAACTATGAAATATTTATATTCATATTGGGAATTAACAGCGCTAAAATTCTAAATTGGTGGCTGATGCAGAGGCAGAAAACCAGCCAGCTTTGGGGGGATATATTGCATTCCATGACTGATTGCTTAACTGCGTTGAGTTTTGAGTGCTTATTTAGTCAAACCTGAAGGTTTTTTTAAGTAACTTTATACGGAGATTCAGACAGCACTTGGGGAGAATTCAACACAAACTTTTTTCCAAAATAATAGTCGTTCGTCTGTAATGGGAAATGTGTCTAGAAAGAAATTATATATGTAAACAGGTCCCCTCCCTTGGGACAGTTTAGGGTGTGCTGTCATAACTCCTGGAGGAAAACTGGATTTGGCAATGTCAGTGCCAGTGCAGACATGGAGGACAGGGGAGTAAAAGAGACAGCCGTCCCCAGGGCAGGGTGAGGGTCTGCTGGGCAGCTGTCCGGTAATTAGTCCCCTCCCCTGTGCTTGCCCCCTGGCATCTGTCGGAGCAGAGGCTAACAGTGCACGTGGCCCTCATCCAGCTCTCAGGACGCACTTCAGTTAGAATCATTAGGCTTTATTTAATCACACACACCTGCAGTTAAACACACACCTGGTCAATCTGTGTGATAGATGTGATGTTGCGTCTCAGAATGAAAGCGATGACATGATAACTTTAAAAAGTGCGCTTGCACATTGCCTCCTTTTTTTCTTTGGTTCTTCTCACAGTTTGACCAAGTTTCTAAATATGTGGAAGCCATATGGGACATGGTCTTCAACTCTCAACCCTTCTCATTATAAATAGCTCCTGTGGGAGTTTAACAGTGCTTGTGGCATGATATGCGCAACGGGCTGCAGAGTACCTCCAATGCAGTGCCTGAGCTTGCACTGAACATTTCCTGCCGCAACATTAAACTTAACAAAACAGGGGGAAAAAAAGCTTTTGGAGTTCAATTCCTCTGAGGGGTTTAAAAAAAAAGTCCGCTAAATGAAAAGGATGCTATGTACCATCAATACCTCAGTATGGATATGCTGTAAAACATGCTATTCGACAACAAAAGCACTTTACTTTTACTGCACTTTGTGTGGCCCTGCCTCTGGCTTTCATAAAGCAGTTAGTGTTTACCACACTTGGCTGAGTAATAAATCTGTCGTAGGACACACACACACACACACACACACAACTGTACCCTGAAGATAAAACTCCAGATATCCCGTGCTTGTCAAGTCTCCATACGTCCCTCTATTTCAAATATTCCGTTCCTCCGAATTTCACCCTCTTTGTGCCTCCCCTGTATTACTTTACACATCACTCTAGTTCAGAGCATCTTACATGCTCTTACTCACTTATCTCCCCGCATCCTCAATTCCTATCAGTATACTCAGTTATCTTCTCCTCTGTTGCCTAAAGCGGTCTTTATCCAGTCTGCTCACACTCCATCCTTTTTCCTTTAATTCTTCACTTCGTGTCCACATGTAAATCTTTCTTCACCAGTCTGAATGCTTATCTAGAACTTCGACGCCATACAGTATTAGCTTAATTTGGAGCTATGAACGTTTTCTTTTAAATGGTAGATTCTGATATATTAATCAACCTGTCTGTTTTCTCTAAAGCTAAAGACAGGGCTCAAGTCTCTCTATTATGCTCTACCGCTCTTTTCTTCTTTTGGTGTCAGTCTTGACTCCCCCAGTCCTCCCCCCTTCTCCCGAAGTGCCATCTTCCACGGCGCATCAGTCGGCCTCAGTCGCACTTGGAGAGAGAGGCTAAGTGTCCTTGGGTGAAGGGGGTTCCCGAGGAGCTAATGGTTAGCGCGGTATGACTAATGGGGAAAAAGCGTGACAAAATAAGACAAATGGTTTGGACCAACTTCATTACCTAAGTGACAGCTTGACGGCCCTGCTTTATAATATGGTATTTTTCATCTGTGACTCATTTGGCGAAGGAAAATGACGGCGAGAGCAGGGACTAACTTTTTTATGACATCAAAGCGCTGCTGATTTTTATACCTGCCCGAGAAGCAGAACTAGTTGGGGAAGTTTGGAATTTTTAAAGGTGTTGTGTGTGCTTTGAAAAACAAGCATACAGTGCCGCCGAGCGAATTTTGGATTTGGAGTAGTGATACAGTATTCTGATGCATTGGAGAGTATCTTTCCAACATCAAACTAGCAGGCAGATTGGCACCTACAGGCTAGCACTGGCAGACTGTTTACTCACCAACCTCCCTTTTTTGTATTATACATCTGTGGACAAGCTCTCAGTGGAGACAGAAAGCGCAATGGCACATGGAAACCTTTATAATGCATCAGTATTCAACAAAGTAAGACTTAGAGATAAGAAAGTAGTCAGGAAAATTACTGTTATCAGCCATGCTATTAAAGCTTATTTCTAATGATTTTAATGCTATTAACCAAAGCCATAAAACAGCTTCTGCAATAGATTGACAATAAATAATAAAAAGATTTTTTTTCAGAGTGCACAGCTTTGATAAAACAAAGCAAGTTGATGGCAACTGTTTCTCAGTTCTCACTGAAGGTTTGCGCTAAATAAAGCCTCATCTGCTCAATATCAGACCACTTAATTTTTCATGAAAGGAAAGGTCGTATGGTCCACTGTAATCTCAAGTCTCAGTCCCTGTGTATCAGCAGCTGCCTGTCTTATGCTGTAGCATGCATTATTAAACAAATACTTGAGAGTTCTTTTATAAGAGGTTTGGATAGCTGTCTTTCTCTGAATTACACAAATTCAACTATGATATTGAAAAGGTGGCCTCAATTATTCACCTTTTGCTTTCCCCTTTCTCTCACTGGAAACTGAAACGAAAAAGGAAATTCTGTTGTTTTCTGCAGAGATGCCTAAGCAGTTTACAGACTGGAGAAACGGACAAAAATAAAAACAACGAGGTGTTCAGTGTTTCAAAGTCTGATTTTGTCTAAGTATTTGCATACATGTGTTTGAGCTTTTCTTTTGATGTGTTAATGTTGGTTCAGTGTTTAAAGTTTATCATGTTTTCCTCCAAGCAGTGAGGGTCAACCAAACCTGCCAACAATCACAACAAAACCTTATTATCTGCTGTGGTCCTGTGGTCATTTCCTCCATTAATCTCACAAATTTAAAAGCATTTGTGTATGTTTTTTGTGTTTTGTAATCATACAACCCCACATACAGGTTAAAGGAGAATGCACAAATGGTCCAAGCAAATGTGGATTACTTGTAACTGACTCAAGTCCTTCACTGTGCAGTTTGCTGCTAAAAAATGAATGGAACAGGTCCTCAGAAGAGGAAATATCCTTACAAATTTCACATCACTCTATGAGGACCTTCCCCTTTCTAACCACTGGTTCAATCAGCAAAAAACATTATATGTTTTGTAAAAAAAAAAAAGTCAGACCAGCTTTTGTGAAGAGCATCGTGGGGAAAACAGCAATACTGAATATGCTAGCTGTGCTAAACACAAACAAGCCATACAGGCACGGAGGGAAACCCCTTAGGATTCGCACCTTCATGGTGAGAGGTGCAAGAGACTCATTCACTTCCTCATACTTTCCCATTGTGTTGTCTCAATCTAAGATGATTAGATATTGACTTCATATAATTTTTATTTTTGCATTTTTAATTTTTTTTCTTTTATTATACTGTGAGCTATGAACTTAAGCTCATATAAAAAGGGATGATACTTTCACATGGGGTATCACAGGGTAAAGGCAACCACACAGCAATGGAACAGCCAGTAGATTCTGTGCAACCAGTCCAGAACTTACCCAAGACTGAAGAAGGTGGGGTTCAAACTATCAATGTTCTCACAAGCAGAAAACCTGCTCTGCCTCCTGGGCCACATCTGCCCCATACAGGGTCAACACAGGCTCATACAGGGACATTTCCAGTTCAATTTCCACCCGAGTTAGTATGCCAGGTCTCCAAAACTGAAATTTTACAGACTTTACCTAAAACATGGTGGTTATCTGCTTCATTCAAATTTGTTCAACATTGCAGATGAATTAGAATATTCTACACCATCCAAATCAAACTTGGCTGAGTTACACAGAATATCTTCTTTTTTCTTGGTGTGCTGAATGTATTCTCCCTTCAATGGTATATCTCCCAGACTCATTCCTGTGTAAACGCTGCTGGGCCTCGGCTTGCTGCACGCTGTGTTAAAGCCAAGGAGTCATTGCCTCTTCTGAGGGGAAGAATCCATCAAAACCACCAGGGAATAGCTAGGTAGAGCAGCTGTCTCCCAGTAAGGGAGGCACAAAAAAAGTGGCAGAGTTGCAGATTATGTGTTATTGTTGAGCTTTCAGTCCTTACTTTCTCTCTCATCCCCTTGTTCCCAAACTCCAACTGTACTTTGCTATTTTTGTCCGTAGTCCCATCCTTATCACTGTGGAAAACAGTGTTTGAAAAAAAAAAAAATCACTTTCCATAATTTTCCCATGCAAATAGAAGCTCCTTTTTTATTTTTTGGGGAAGATTAAAAACTCTAAAATGAAGAAAAAATAAAAAAAAACTGGACTTGAAATTGGTTTTATAACACATAGCTACAGTTTCTGACAAGATGGGACAGAGGCTGCCCACTAGCAGGTTATCATGAGGTAAGAAGCTGACAGTTTTAGGTGTTATTACTCCGCTCTCATAGAGATCCAACTGCCTTTCAGGCAGAGCTAACAAGGTGTTTCTTAAAAAAGGAGAAAAGAATTAAAGTAGAGGAGCAGGACACAATGGAGAAGGTGTAAAATGAATTATTCTAAGGTCATCCTGCAGCACCCTGGACTAGACAGTGGGGATAAAATCCAGCAGGTGTTCTGAACGTGTCTGTCTATGCCAAAGAAAGTGATTTTCTTTCCTTCACTTGCTTTCTCCTTACATCCTTTCTTTCTGTTCACAGCTACATGCTGAGAGACATCCACAAAGATTTATGAATTAAAGCTTGAACTTAGCATCCGGCTCCCCTCTCCGTCTCCATCCCTCTGTCGCCCTCCCTGCGGCTTCGGCTGAGTGAAGTCTGGACTTTTCAGAAAAGCAGACGGGTCACTGCCCATAAGCCTATCTGCCTGCCCTCACAGGCCAAACCCCAATGCAAGCTGGGAAAAAGAAACCTTTGAAAAGAGAAGCACTGAGGACTATGTAGACAGTCTCAATGTGTAAAAGTCCTTTCAGAGGTCTTCCCAGAGATGATGAAGGCACACAGCCGGGACCAGAAAGGAGGAGACAGGAGGTTCAACAAGATAGACCAAAATTTCTATTACCACACAAGAGATGGGTCAGAATCAAATAAAAGTCAACTTCAACAAGGAAATGTGTTCTTAAAAAATATGATGCATATGTTCAATAAATGAAAAATATAACAAGATGGAGAGGACAATGAAGAAGATGAAGGAAGAAAAGTAAATGAAAAAACAAATGAAGAAAATGAAGTCGCTAAAGATAAAAATGGAGAAGAGAATACAGAAGATAATGATGAAGAAAAAAACACAAGATGAAGAACACAAGAAATAGCGAAGAAAATATAAAAATGAAGACAGAAAAGGAGACAAAAAACAGCGGAAGAAGATAAAAAAGAGGAAGATGAAGACAAAGACAAAGAAAAGAGTGAGTGGTGATAAAGCAGTTATTTTATCTCTGCATCCCTGTGGGGAAATCCAGGAAGAAACTACATTTTTAAAACAAAGAAGCACAACAATGTAATTCTATGTAACTCTATGTAATACATCTATGACGGCTACCTTTGTGGAAGCAGTATGTTTTCATTTCAGAAAGCACAAGTAAGAATAATAAGTGTGACCTCAACAATTCCTTTGATGATTTATAAAAATTACCAAGTGGATTCATAAAAGAAGGACGGGTAAAAAACTGTTTCATGTTCATTCTTTGTGCAGACCACCTTTCTAATCTCACACAAGAAAGCTGAGGTTCCTTGTGCCACATTGATTCACACGGTTATGACTCTGTTCTGCATGAGAACTTTGCGCCATTATCATTTTCCTGACCTGTCCCACAGTGGATAATTGCCACAGATAGGCTAAATTCTTCCCTTCTGCCTGTTTCATTCCAGCCTTCTCTTCCGCATGGCTGCTCAGACCCACATTTCATAAAGAATTGCTGTGGATCACTGTAGTTTAAGAACTGATGATAGGTTACTATTGCTACACTACATCAGAGTCATACATACCTGTAAACATGGGCTTTTCCACATAAAGAACAGGTTGTTGTTATTATTATTATTGTCATTATTATTATTATTATTATCATTATTATTTTTACTATTATTGTTAGCCCCTGCTGCTCTCTTAGAAACATTTATCTTTTTGATTCTGGCGGCCTCTCTGGACAAAAATGGTAAGAGCTGTTAAAGCTGTTACAGGATGCATAGCAGTAAGCTATGTGCTGTTTATATATGTGGCTGTAAGATTAATAATTATATCAATCAACTAGAGACGTTTCAGGTTAATTGCTTTTTTTTATTTGTTAAAATGGTCACCTTATTCACTTGAAATGTTTCCCCTCAATACATGCATCTGACATACACCATGGTGATAACTGCAGCTAAATTTTACCAAAATAATACTGAAATTAGCTGTTGAATACATATTTAAGTAAATATATAATTGAAAACAGCGCATACTGAGCTACTGTACTGTTTCTGATCATTGATCAGTTCAACCACTGAATGGCCAACAGTGAATGGTCATTGAAGCCAGAGTATCAGAGGGAAAACCCAAAAATACTTTCACCATGAAATGTAATCTTGATTTGGGTTCCAGTTATAGAATCACCTCTGTTAAGCTTTGATGAAACTGTAAGTGTCAAGTTGCAAAACAATACCAATTGTTAGATAGTGATGCTTTCAGGTACTTGTAAGCATTTTGCAAGGAATTAACATTTTGTCTAAATGACAAGTCCAAATATTCCCACACTGTACTTGAGAACAATGAAAATATTCATGACACAATTATAATGGTCCTGTGACACTTATAGCTGCAACAATAATATCAATAACGATAACAATCTGTGCTTCAGTTCAGTGCTTGAGTAAATGCACTTAATTTCCACCACTGCACTTCAAGAGTGCATCAGGAATGCTAAGAGTAAATTGCACTTCTTTTATCTTTGTTTTTTTTTTTTTTTACCTCCACAATTAAGAGCAAGTCCTTAATGGAGAACTTGGCGGGAAGTGAAACACATCAACATCAATAATTAAGAAGCCAGAGACAAAAGCACAACAGTACGATGGAGTGATCAAGAAGCTGCTTGAAATGTTCAGACAGTGTTTTTTTTTCTTTGCTGGCTAAAGAGGTCTTCAGAGAGGAAAAAACCTCATCTGGATGTGTGATTCTCTGCACTGAAGTGCTTTTTAATCACTATACCCTGGTGAAGCAGCTGAACGTGCTTCCTTCCGACTCCGCCTACCCTTTAGTGTACCCTGATGACCCGGCATCATGGTGGACTGAAGGGCCTAAACGAGAGGCTTCATGAGGGAAACACTGTATTTATCATTAATGATATTCAGTTATCTATGCCACCATCTCTGCACAACTGTCCTCCTTCTTCTTGTCGTCTTCTTTTTTTTTTTGAAGAGTAAAAACAAATCCGAGTGAATTCACTGAGAGCAAACTGCTACAGCTACAGTCACTTAGATGCAGCTCAGCACACAAAAACAAACACCGCACACAGACACATTTCATACCAGGGGAATACAAATTAACCTGAGATGCCATCAGCAATTAAGCCTAATTTCAATAACGTTCAACATTTTATATTCGTGTGTGCTTTCCCATTAGCGTAATCAAGCAACAACAAATGTTTCCCTGCATGATAATGGCATGCTGCCTCCTCTGTGTGTGGATAAATTAAGGAAAACATACAAGTACTGATTAAATTTGGCCCATCAGGAGAAAGAAGTGGAATGACGGTTACACAATTTGAAGACGGTGAGTCCCCCTCACCCTGATCTAATAGTGGTACCTGGAAAAGGCGCGTGTTCAGCTAACCTTAAAGCTCAAACCCCAGGATCAATCAAAGGGGGCTGCTGTTAATGATGTTATTTCACTGATGAGGTGACGTTGCTGTTAGGAGTTGCTTGACATTAATATTCAGTGGTACTCTTGGTAGGATGGAGCAAGACAGGTGTAATTAGAGTTGATGGGCTCCATAAGCATTAATATTATAGTGCATCAGCAACATGGCCCTCCTGCAGCAGCCTCAAGAACTTTTCAATTCCCTGTCAGGCTAACTCACATTTTTTTAAGTTTAGTAGGGAGACCACTGGTTATTAACAAAGAAAGCTTATGCAAAGTTGCACAATGACAAGCATCTAACACTCAAAAAATGATGATTCGGCAAAACCAGAATCCCTCTTCCTAACCCATCCCAGATAGAAATACATGTAAACACGGATCAAACATGAGATATGGGGACAGAAATAGCTCCTCTGATAGGTGCTGACTGCATTTTATCTGCAGCCGGAGCACCAGCTCGTTCCCAGGTATTGATGTCAATTACAGAGACGTCCATTAGCTCTGGAGTATTCTGAGGAGAGTCAATTTTGGTCATGTCATGCAGTTCGGTTTCACATTGAGGAATGACCCTGGGAACCAGCCGGGTTCAGCCAGCACCGGGGCTAATGGCCCTAATGCATGATACAATAAACATGTGCCTTTATAAACCAGCCGGAAACCTCTTACTGTGACAGCGGGCTCTCAAATGACACACACTCAACATTAAGACTGGCCCATAAGACTGTGTAGCATAGAGTGATCACATTAGCAATGTGTTCTACACTGTGCAGTATGGCTCAATGAGGTGATGCCGGGATAGTAATTACTGCCATTCTACTTTGTGCTTGTGCTGTAAAATGAGGGGAAAACAGCTGGTTCTGAGGTCACCTATCCAGTCTTGGCGAATTTGACCATCATAAGCGCACATTAAATCTTAAAACGATTCCTTTATAACTGCAGTCTGGTGTGATATCCTGGAATGACAGCGCTTGCAGAATCCTCACACACATATATATACACTGCGCCACAATCTGCTTTTAGCTACACTGCAGAGATAAAAAACAAGCTCTGACCTATCTCATGAGGCATGATATATTGACCTGGGTGTATCTCAGCCAGGTGCACACATGGGGAAACTGATACAGTGTCATAAAGTATTTCAACCAAACTGCAGTCAAACCTCTTTGGCCAAATCTGTGCAGGGATGGAAAGTGGACTATTTTACTTGATGAAATTACTTGTGTGTTCTTGTGAAGTAAGAAGTAGGTCAGTTCAAATGCTCTCTGAGTAAATGTTACTGCGTTACATTTTTTAAAGGGTGTAAAAGGGTTAATTTGGGTCTCTTGAGGTGGGGTTGCAAAGGGGTCTTACTCATAGTCAATGCATTGCTTTAAGTAAAAGGCATCTGGTGTATCCCCACTTTAAAGAAGAAGCCAGAAGTACCAGCATGGAAATAAAGCAGTGTAAACAGTATATTTTTTCTTGTAGATGTTTACCATGTTATCTCAGATCCCAACACAAGGAAACAAACAAATAAAGGCAACATTTGGCCAGCGACTCACACACATTACAAGTTAATTTCTTTTTGTTTTTTTCATTTTTTATGTCCAAGTTTAAAAAGATTTAATTTAATTTAAAAAGAGCCTTAAACCCTTCTCAGTTTACTTAATCCATAACCTATACTGATGTGATCCTTAAAGCAACACCATGTGAGTTCTGAAAAGACAGTTAACTGTTGAGTCTTATTAATCAACAAATAATGAATCAACATGGACGGAGCTTCTGATTTGACACGTCAGTTTTCGACAACCTAGAGGGACCTTTTTTAAAACAAATACAGTGATGCTTTAATTTTATTGCACTGCTGTGCATTTTTGTGTGCTAAGCATGTAAGCTGAGTGTCACCTCTTTGGACGGGGTGCTCTGCCCTCTTGTGCTCACACACACACTTGGCTCCTTTCAGCTATTTAATTTAAACACGGTTAATAATAATCTCTTCATTTGACTTTTGTTTCCACTCTGTAACAACTGCAACTAAAAATACAGCTACAGTGAAATACTACCAATAGTAAAACTGTTGATGTAAAAAACTACTCAAAAAAGTACATGTATACATTCAAGACTTTGTAACACGAACTGCAGTAAATATAATTCAATACTTTAACCCCTGAATCTGTATTATCGTGAGACCAAATTAGAAGCAAAGCTGAGGTTAAGGTGATGAAGGATGGAGCAGGGCTGACATTATCAGCCTCAAAGTATGGTCAGTATTAAAACACGTGGTGTACAGCTGGGGTGAATGAGTAAAGCTGAAATAGGAGATGCAGGTTTGAAGGGCAAAATGCCTGCTGGAGCTCTGGGGAGTGGTAGCTTTGAGTGTATGTGTATGTGTGTGTGTGTGTGTGTGTGTCAGTGGGTGGGTGGGTGTCAGCACGGGTGTGTAAATGAAGAGGAAATCTCAAGAGTGAATGCCTGGCATCGAGCTAAGAGATGACCTCTCCAAGGAGGAAATCTGGGGGAGAAGAGGGGAAGGACTATAAAAACAAGTGAAGGGGAGGGGAGGAAATAAGGTAAAAGCTATCAGAAAGAAGAGAGGTCAAGAGGACGGGAGAGCAGAGGGCAAGAAGAGAGGTAGGACGGGATTTGGTCTGTGATGAGGACAGTCCGACTCAGGGCTCTGATTAAAGACTTTACAGAAAGCTGTAAAGACTGCAGAGAAAGACTTCAAGTTGCCCACGGTTAGCTTTTTCTCTCACCTACAGTGAAGGACCTCTGTCTCATAAATCCCAGTGGAAAGCACTTTTCTTGCCTGTTTCAGAATAGAAGAGCTTTGATTTTGTCAGTTCTGTTTGATATTTCCAGCTGCATACAAGTCTGTGGATTTAACCAACAGCGATGCTCATCAGCCAGTTCAAAACACTCATGCAGCACTGGCACACTGCAACATTGAATGGATGGATTTCCATGAAATTTGGAACTTTGCTGATGTTGATTTTTTTTTTTTCAGAAGGGCCACCAGCAGGAAGTGAAGGATTAAACATTCGATGTGGGAACTGCGATAAAATTAACATCCACAATGATGATAAGCTCTAGACATTTTCACTCAATACACATGGATCAAACAGCCATCACACAGCAAAAAAATAGTGACAATAACCACTCACTCTTTAATTTTTGGCTTGCAGGTCAAAGTACATCCCAATTTCCTACTCAAAAACACTGTCTGAGCTACCGGCAAAGAGAGTGGATGCAAATGTGGATGTCCTCTGGAAAAAAGAAGGAAGAGGGAGTGAAACAAAGAAGCATAAAATCAACTTCTGCCTTTCTGCCTCTTCCCTCTCCCTTGCTGCCTTTTGGCACTGCAGTTTTGAGTTTGCTAGCATGCTAGCATGTTAAACTAAGAAAAACAAGGAAGTCAGAGTTTATTTCTGACATGCAGTAATTGTGGCTTTAAGATTTCATGATGAAAATACTAACATCATATGCATAAATAATTTAATATACATCACACTATCAATATATTAATCATAATGATATTATGATTATTGTAGATACCCATCAATACCCCAACAAAGATATGCAGGACACATCTTCGTTTGGAAACTGAGGTAAATGTTACTGTTTATTTAGACTCTTAACCTTGTTAACTGAGGGCAGACTGGACTTTTAATCAGCACTTAAATTTAGTCCTGAAACAAGACAACAGGACAACAGCTTGTAGCACTAGAGTGTAAATTTCTCTCCTTGAGAGCAGTGAGTTGCAGTGTGTATCTGTGTGTGTAATGGACTGATGCTGTAAAACTAGATCAAGCATGAATGGGTAAAAATGAACTGAAGGTGAATGTTTAGGACGAGTGTGATATTGGGTTGTACACAAAATTTAGTGATGAAAAAGGCACTTTTTTTCAGAAAAATTGCACACAGTTAATTTTTATTTATTTGTAAGCACGATTTTTAAATGCATTTCATTGAAAATTTCTCGATCCGGCCATAAAACAAACAACTACAGTGCTGCATTCGCAAACGTACAGTATGAGCACTAAACATAATCACCAGTGAAATGGAAAACATGCAGAGGCTTACAATACAATAGTATGTTGTCCAATAGGTTGCATCAGGAGCAAAATTGTGTAGTGCTATGCATAATTGGGATGCACAGCAGCATGCATAATCAGGCCTTTTTTTATAGGTCTACAGTGACCCGGTTAGTGCACTCAATTTCACATAAACACAGAAATCCTGCTCTGACATATTCCAAATGTTTGTTGTGGCCAAGAGGAGCCCTCTAATGTCTCCCAGCAGGGTGTCATGCATTTCCTCGTGCAGCCTTTGCAATCTGAATTCCAATGTTGCCACAAGGGCCATTTGTCGAAAAAGACTTCTGTACACGGCCTCATGAATAAACCATTTTCCTGATCAGGTGAGCTGTGGTGGAGGGACAACCACTATAAAAAGATGACTCCAAACATGGCATGCCTCACAAACACGCAGCCTAAACAAACTGTACGTGCAAACCAGAATGGTGAGCTGCACAGACTCATGCGGGCATTTAAAGAAACATGGAGCAGGGCTATCTATACTGAAAACTGTAAGGTATGCCAAAAACTATTAATACTGAACACTGACCAAGCAGGAAAAAACAACGACAACCAGGAGGAGAGAGAGCATTTGTGCGAGTGTTCAAAGCGCTGCCTGTAATCACACATTGCTTCCTCCGTCCCCCTCCTATCTGGGAACCTGGATGTGAATGCATTAAGCAAGAGGAGCCACAGAGAAGATTATGAATAAGAAGGGAACCAATGTTGATTATGCGTTTTCGGCACGCGAATACAATTTACAGCTATCAGGTCAGGAAATGAAGAGTGGCGTGCACGGAGGGAAGACGGCACTTTCAAAGGAGGAGAGACTGTGCAACAGACATCAATCAAATCATCATTTCTGGTCCTGTTTACTTTCCAACACGATCCATCAGTCAAGCAACTGACGAATCCCTCGTGGGTCGATTACACAGTGGCCCAGCTTTGTTGAATGCGTAATATTTATAGTACCATTAGGGCCTGTGCATTAGATTATGTGCTGTGGTTCCACGGAGGGAATCACAGACGAACTGTCTTGTGTATTACTTGATTATCATGAAACGAGAATGAGGCCTCGAGATTGAACAAAAGTCTACTTCAAGGAAGTCTGGCGCAGAGACGGCACACGAAGTTTCCATTTCAAAGGCTCCAACTCACAAGCCGCTGGAACAACATAAACAGAGAACGGCGCATGATACCTGTTGTGGCAGAGAGCTCGAGAAGGGAGGGTAGAGGAAGCAGAAATACTCAGAGGCAACATTAAAAGGCAGGATATAATGCATGTACATATCACGCTTTAGCTCTTATCTGTTCCAAACAACACATCTGTTCAAAACAACAGCCTTCGAAAACACACCATTTGAAGAATGCAATCAGAGATGGTTAGATTCCCGTGACAGCAAGGCACCCCTTCATCTCCCTCCGTGCAAACAGAATCCCTCTTCCGCGTGGCGGGAGGCGGGTGGCAGTGGCAGCTGCGATTTCGCGAGGCCCTGCCTCGACAGCACGCCCATGCTTTGTGGAGTTCACAATTATTGGCGCCCATGTGTGACAATATGATGTTTGTTGAGAGCTGCTACAAGTGTCTCCAGTAATAAGATGGCATGTGGCAGAAAGAAAAGCGGCGCTGCCTGAGTAAACAGACAAAGTTATCTCTGATGAAATACTAAATGCACAGAAGGAAGTAGCTCACAAGCAAACTCCAACCATCTGAGATCCTCTATTTTGAGTGAATTATCTTTTAAACAATCTGAAATTTCATACATGCATGATGGTTTTCAAACTTTGGTTTTAGCAAGAGACAACCCAAGACATAAGCAACCTTAATGCTAGCTTTGGTCAAAATATCAACACTTTAAAAGCCTTCTGAGAATGTTGTGTTTACAGGCCAGGAAAGGGTATGATTACTGCAAAGATGGACATCTCATTCAGTAGTTAAAAAAACAGACAATATGATAACAGAATTCACTGGTGTGATTTTTTTTTGCTTCAGCTCAAAGCTGCATCACCTTCTGCAAGCCAATAGTTTGATTTGTATGTAAAAAGCCTTTATTTTTGCTCTCTCAACTGCCACTTGTACTGCTTTATTTACCTAAAGTAGTGATGTAAATAACCATTACCATCAAACGTCAGAAAACAACAGGCTGTTGAGTTGTGTTAATGCATGTATGTACATTGTTTTCTCACAAGATCTAACAATCATTTGAGAAGCTCCATTTAAAATATATAAAAAAATACATACAAATTTGACCATGACAATTTTCCACCCTTTCTCATTTTTGATAAAGTCTGTCCATCACCTGACTGCTTGGCTGGTTCTGGATCTTTTTCCCTTTTCCACCATGTTTTTCTTTTCTTTCATTTCCAGAATTTAAAATGATGCATTCACCCATAAGTACAGGCCTGACCTGACAGCCTTGTAGACACAGTGTGCATTTACTTGAGGATAGTAGCTAAAAACATGTCTCGAGCACCATGTCGCTTTCTGCATGTGTAGATTCATTCATAATGCAAGAAGATACAGGAAAACCTGAATGCAGTACAGCGGGTAACTGCTTCTAGGAAACAACATGAATCTACATTGTGCAAATAGAGTTTAGTAAAAGAACACCAAGGGTTTTATCAAAATAATTGTTGCCATTAATACAGTGAAGAAGACATTTAACGACTTTGGACCATTAAAGAAAGATTTTTAGTGCTCTATTGTTGGACTCCGTGTTTAAGATTAATTTGTTTTCAGCTTATTTGAGTCTTTTATCAAACTCTTTTCAATTAAATGTAGCTTAAGACAAGACAGGGTGTTCTTATTGTGTTACTCAGGTTGATGGTGAGCATTTTCATTTAAGAAGATTAATAAAATGAAAATGTACTTTTCTTTTGTAAAATCTTTTTTTTATTAAGGCTGATAAATTGGTACAAAAACCCAGTTTTTAAAAAATGACAACATAAAAAAACTTATATTGTGGTACAGCTGACGAGAACAATATTGCAGTAATGGCATTAATGCTGGGGGTTGTCATACCAGTACTGTGATTATTAATCATGTCTTCTTTGGTCTTGTTTTAAAAATGAATTCATGTCACATAAAACAGCTTTCCCCTTTCACGCTTTGCTAATGAGTATGCTAATAAGTGATATAGTCCAGAGTAGATTTATGTTTTGATCATTTAATGTAGCACATTATTAAACCTCTGATTTGATGTTGTAGAAAGTGGCCCTCTCGAGTAACTGTGATATTTGGCTGGTAGTGAGCAGCCACCTCATGCCATAATGATCATAACCAATTACAAATCCCCCAATCAGTCTGAAGATAATGCGGCAAAGTTGGTGCTCGGCCCTTGCCCAGGATAGCTGAAGACAAATTTCACGCTAGATTAATGCTGGCCAATTGTATGCCACTTTCAATTAAGCTCATTTTCTCCTCACAAAGGCTCACAATTGAGATATTTTGACGGATTTTAAAGCTTACCATGCAGTGACTTTCATATCTTGATCTAAACTGGGTTGTGACAGCAGAGGTGAGTTGCCCCCCGGACTGCCCCTCACCATGATGATTGAAATCAAATTAGCTACTTGCTTACATGCTTACACTCATAGATTGCATGTTTTGCATTCAATCAATATTTGGTGTTGTGGCACAATAACTTTTTGAAATGCAATTAGCATAGCAGACATGGGGAGATGTATGTTAAGTGTTTCGGCATGAACAGACTTGATTCAGGTTGTCCAGTGCAATTATCTGCTGAGGGGAAAGTGGCAAACAGAGTGGCAATTTGGCCCCAGCTCGCACACACTCTACTGTTATGATTACCTTTATAGTCCCCATTGATTTCCTGATGACATTATGACTTGTAATTTTCACAAGCAATCTCCATGAGAAGAAGCTGGCTGTTCATTTAAAAGTCATGATTTCAGTTCTCTCCTTCACCCCGGCTGCATAGTATTCCTTTTTTTCCTGTTCTCTCATCCTTTACTCTCCTCTCCTCTCCGTCCTCCCACTCCCCCCATGCACACATGCACAAACAGATGGGAATTTCTAAGAAATTAAAATCCCATTTTTGGCCCGGGTTCAATCCTTTTCTCTTTCTCTTCTTCCTCAAAGCTTCTGGCACAGAAATGGCCAATTCATGACAGCAAAGCTGAGTGAGCACACTAGTGCACACATTTACCCGTGGAAATTTCTTCTAACAAGATGAGAGGTGTTTTTTCGTCTCATGTTTGATGTGATACATTTATGGATGTTACCTTTTCTAAGTCCAGACAAGTGCACTGTAATATCCCTCTAGACTAAATACTGTGGCATGACCATTCACTGGAAGGGAGCAAGAGAGAGTGATGTTGAAGAGGGGAAAAAATAGCAGTCACTTCACAGTCAAGGTAGTGCATGCGGGTATTTACTGTGTCACTTTTCTAAAGCATTCTGCCTATCTTGTGTTAAATAGACAGCCTTGTTCGTAACATGCAAGATATGAGAAGGAGTTGGGTGATAACCTCCATCTCTCACCCCTTTTTCTTATAATCAAAGTCACTCGCTACTGCCAGTGTTGCACTTGCAGCGCGATTCGCTTCTCGATAGCCCACCATCCCTCTAGCAATTACAGTTCTGACAGCTCCACTAAGACACGCTTCCCCGCTATAATTACCCATGGCGTATTTATCCAGGGTGGATATGTAAGTGTGTGTGTGTGTGTGTGTGTGTGTGTGTGTGTGTGTGTATGTGTGTGTGAACACGCCAGGCCGAGAGAGTCTGGACTTTTAATAATGATCATAGGGGAACCTGATCGTCTAACAGGGTGGCATGTTTGTGCTAAATAGAAAGGGAGATCCCCATTATGTTCTCTTCACATGTACAAGCAGTCTGTCTACCATGTGATTATGAAGCACTGGTTTTCAGCGTCTCCTAATAGAGAGACTTTTTTTTTTTTTACTGCAACTCTTCTAAATTTCTCCTGTTCATAAATACAGTCTTTGGCTGAACGGTGGATAAAAAAATACTGGATGTTGCAGCTTTTTTGATGAAGACAGGAGGCTTGACTGTGCTGATGAGGGTCAAGCGTTTGCTGCGGCTCAAGAAATAAATTTCCTAAAAACTGCCTCTTGTGATTGAAATATACGATGAAATAAAGAAGGCAGGAAGCTTCTGGGTAAATAGGTGAGGCCCCTCCGCCTTTTCTCGCTTGCGACCCTGTCTGATGAGATCACAGTTTGGGCTGATGATTCAGTCAGCCCCCCCCCCCCCTTTGCAAAAACCCTGATTGGTGCAAATTTACTCAAGTCTTTTGCAACAGCTATCAGACCGTTGAAGTCATTGTTTTTCTCTGCAGGTCTTGTGATGTTCGACTGATTTAAGTGTCTTCCATAATTAACATTTGTGTTCTCAGTATGTAGTGGTTGTTCTACAGCAATAGAGCAGCACAGCTGTATGCCTTCAAGAATGGCAGCTGTGCTGAACATGTGAGTTGAGTTGATAAAGAAGAGGTATTTGGACATTTTACTGTGGGAGAGCATCAAAAAACTAGTCACATTTCCCCTTCAGTACAACATTAGGACTGTGTTTCCTCCAGAATATAAGTATCAAAGTGGCTTGTCGCTTTGCAATGTGTATTACTCTCGAGATCCATAATATGATTTATCTTTATACAATCTCATTTCGTCACTTTGCTGTGGGATTATTTGGCGGATTGCCTTGAATTTTTACCATCCATTCCCTCTGTTGTGCTAATTTTACCACGTTAAAACCACACAGGAAGGGATCTGCTATGACAAATTGTTATTTTACTATCCCGAAAGCTCGTTGGCAACTAGAGGTTCATATTTACATTCGCCAAGCTTGTAAGTCTAAGTCTTAAGCATGCAATTGACAGAAAGCTGACAACTTGAGAAAAAGAGAAATGGAAGGCACTTTGACTTTGTTCGCAGTTTTTCTGCTGCTGTTTTAGTTGGAACGTTGTCTGCATCATGACAACAAATGATGGTGGTGCAGTTTTTGGATGTGGGGAGGGGGGCTGCTTTTTCCCTCTGACTGGCTGTCACTGTGGTTCTAAATCAGGCTTCATAGCCTCTTCTCATTAAAAACCATCCATTAGACACATGGCCCTGAAAGCCACCAAAACAGAGCTTGTTTTGACCCTTTTACACCCCTTTTTCTTCATGTGACAGTGAGATGAGCAGAAAACTAGTCTGCAGCTGGTACACGATTGACAAGGTAATTTTAGATGCTGTGCTAAGGGACTTTCTGCAGTATTTTCTTGCTGTGGAAAAATACGAGTATATACATATATTTGAGATTTTTCTAATCCCTGCAATTTTCGTCTCTGAGCTCAATCCTACAGACTGGCTCTAATGCAGCGTTTCAGTCTCAATTACATTTAATGGATGGATTAGACATCTAGCCTATTCAGTTTGCATGTTATGCATTTGAGCATGTGAATTGGGTTGGAACTGCAGGAGAACACTGCTTGTTTTCTTGGAACCAGACTCTGAGGTGTACAAGGTCTGGCAGCCAAAACAGGAGATGTTTTCCTCCATCAAAAATCCCCAAAGTTAACCTTGTAGCAAGTAAGTTAGAAAAAACAAAACAACAACATGTCTTGCATCTCTGCACAACAGCTCCAGACATGTCATGATGCTTTCCTTCTGCTTCCATGTTCCTGGTTTCTTAAAGACAATGACACAAAAAAAAGTTATGAATCCCTTCTGAGGTTGAAATACTGTCTCATTTTCCCACAATACCTTCAAAAGCCACACACTTGTTTATCCTCTGTGCACTGACAGAAAAGCTCAGTTTCATGTCACATAGTTAGTAACCTCTTGATGGACACTTTATTTCTGAATAGTCATCCCAATTTTGAGCCTCTGCATTGATCATGTATGTCATTCTGGAGCAACCTACAGCTAACATTACAGAAAAAAGGACAATTTAAAATTTTGGGAAACATGCTTATTTACTTTCATGCCAAGAGTTGAGCAGAGAAATACTGCTTTCATGTTAATATAAATATCCCAAACATTTAGTGGGCTTAGCTTAGCATAAAGGCTAGGAACAAGAGGAAACTGTTAGCCTGGCAAAGACAACAGAATCCACCCACCAGCCACTCTTAAGCTAACTGGTTAACACATTATATCTTTTGTGTTTCATTGGTACCAAAACAAAAGTGCAAAAATGACAATTTGTATTTTACAAAGTCTCACATATGTGCCGGACCGTTTCTTGGCTGGGACCAATAACTTCCTGGAGACTCCGCTGGTTGCCTGGTTGCAGCCAAGAGATAGTCTGGCACAGAGTCGCCTCTGAATGAAAGATGTATCATTCTTCTCATCTAACTGCAGGCAAAAAAGTGAATAGGTACAATTTTACAGGATGTCAAACTATTCCTATGTGAGCCATTAACAATGAACTCAGCTGGTGTGTTACTTTTTTGGGTGCTCCCTTCCACTCTTAATAAAATGCCTCACATCAGAGGTTGTGTGTCACTGCAGTGCCTGAGTCACCCTGAACAACTTGCTGCCACATCTTCACATAAGTAACAAGGAGAGACAAAACACCAGGATGCTCAGTCATGCCAAAGAAGTCTGGTATTGCAAACAAACCAGTTTGTTTACTTCCACTGATAACTTATGTCTACAACTTGCAGAAAATTGGAAAAAAAAAGCAACTGACATCTCTTTTTAGGCTGCATATGATCAAAGCACAGCAACATTTTGAACATCAAATGGAAAATCTTAAAAAGGCTGGGTAATGAACAGTCAGGTTTTTGGGCCATTTTTTGGTGTGGACACATATTTTATTATGTAGAGTGGTGAGAGACGTGCAGCAGGACATGCTAAAAATTCTCCTGTCTGCAAACAGACTGGATACACTTATTACTCACACCCCAGTCTTCTCTAATCAGTCTTTTGTGTGTTTGAGTTTTATCCCAGTCTAAAGAACAGACGCCACCCTGCCACATGTTGGTAAACGCCACATGAAACAAGCTGAAAATTCAAACAGTGGAAGTGAATTATGAGCAAATACAACAGAGGCAGATATGCAACATGGTACGACAACGAAATGAAGCTTTCCTTGAAAAAAAAAAATGAGGTGACTTTCAGTGTAACCCTTTTAATTTGTTTCATTCTGAGATGGGAGGGGTGGTTGTTATCATTCCAATTCAAGTAATTAAAACATCACTCCGCATGTGCCAAAGAACTGCTGTTTTTCCTCTTTTTTTTGCCTCTGCACAGGGTCTCCAAAGCATCAGCACATTACAAACCAATTTCCCTATATCAGCTTATATTCACATTTGATTCTGTCGCAGTGCTGATGGGAGTTGGAACACGGGTCTCTGTACACAGGAATCTAAATAACGTTATGAAGCCTGGCGCAGACCTCATTTATAATCCAATGCCTTGGCTGAATTCCATTATGAGTTTTTCCCCTCCTTTATTTGTGGGAAATAAGGGAAAACTGAGATTATAAAAACGGCATCAACATACAGTAGCTGCCTTGGAAGCGGTGGCTCCAGTGTAAAAGCGAATATGTGCACAAAAGGTAGCTGAGGACAAGGTTTTATAAATTATCCTCCCTTTGGGGACAGCTGCAATATATCAGCTTTGCTTGCTGAACTTTTATCATGGGCTATTGATACTTGATACCCATAGGTCCTGTTTTGAACTCGGGTCCAAATGCTGCATGTAAGACAGAGAGGCTGTGTGGGTGGAAAAAAGTTTGAAATTACATCTTTCTCTATGGTGGAAAGCAAGCGAACCGAGGGAGCTAACAACACAAATTCATCTCAAACCAAACATGTCATCATCGGCAGCTGCCTTTATCACAAACACCTCAAACACCTGCCAGCCAAATAAACATCTGGAACAAAACTGATAAAGCATAACCTAGTGTGTAAGCTACAAGCAAAAAAAAAAAAAAAAAAAAAACTGCTTTGATATGCTCTGAACTTTGCAGGAAAGTTATTCGGCAGACTCAGGTGTCACAAACGCAATGTCAGGGTAGAGATTTTGGTGACAGTGGCCCCTGCGCCATGTACGGAAAACCTTGGAACATCTGGAAAATCCCTTGGCGAGCGTCTGGCAGCCGGGCTGGGAGAAGGTGTCAGACCTGAGTGACACACAGATGTGTGGCCTCTTGCCCGTCCGTGGCTACGGGGCTGGGATAACTCATTAATCAGAGAGCCTTGCCAGCCGGAGGGTGCTACCGCCGCCAAGTGTTCCCTCGCACGCTACCTCCAAAGCTCACAGACATGAACACTTTATAACCTGCAATGCATGCTGGATATTAAGTGACATACTGCATATTTTTTCTTTACTTTTCTGTCACAATCTCAGCCTGAAACTCTTCGATAATTGGCACAAATGACCACAACTGACAAATACTAATGCAATCCTCTGCCGCAGCCACAAAATAAGATTTATTCCCTTTATAGTATCAGACACAAAACAACAAGCTCTGCGGTGTATATCATCATTACAGAGCTGCTCTCCACAGGGGGCAATGACAAAGAGTTACCTGTCACCTTGTCTTGGGTAAAGGCTATTTAATTACTTATCAAATAGCCTTCAATGTCAACAGACTAAATCTGTTTCATAAATGTGCAAGTAACAATTTTTGACTTTTTCCACTTCCCAAGGGGAGGAAAATCAATTTTAATCTAAAAGTCCTCAAGCCGTTCCATATGTATGTCCCAGCACAGCATACTGTACATCATCTGAGGCAATAAATGGCTGCGTGACAGAAGAGGTGGGGGGAGAGAGGAAAAAAAAAAAAAAAACATAATTGAAGTTGTTGTTTGCATTGCTTAGTGAGGCACTTTTTGCTGAGCCGTGCCAGAGTCATGTTATATCGGATTGTCAACATTCCTAATGATTTGCTCTTATAATTTAGGAGCCAGGCAGCTGATGAAAGATGCAAGAAAAAAGGTGCAAAAAAAAAAAAATCTTTGTGTTCCCTGTCTGCCATGTTGCTGGATGATTACAGCAACTGCACCCCGCCTTTGCTTTGAAACAACCCACTCGTTCTGATGCGATTCTGTACATCACTTAGTCACTCCAAAAGCTCTCCACAACACTTGATTTATATATAGGAGCGTTATGCAAATGGAAGAATGCTAATGCTCACTCTCCCTTTTTTTTTTTTTTTTTTTTGAGAGTGTTGCTCTGTGTGTGTGTGACACTGAGGTTGCTTTCCTTAATTCAACTCAGATTGCATTTTCTGACCCTTAATCCTGACAATGGCATTCGGAGGAGGGATTTCACATCCAGTTAAAATACATATATATTAATAGAGAGTATGAATTTGTTTATTTCTGTCTAAATGCTAAAGGGGCCGACTCCTTTCATCACCAGTTGGACTCTTGGCAGGCAAAATCCCAACAAATTAGCTGGAATGACAACTCTGCCTTAAGCATTGGAGGAAACTCGTTTGAGGCCACCATCTAGAGACTAATCTATTTATCACACTTGGCATTAACTCGACCGAACGGCTCAGACCAATGCATCAAAACATTTGTTGGTTGTTACGTATTGAATCACTGTGTTACACAAAGCTTTTTCATTTTTTTTCCTCCCCCCGGTGATAGAAAGTCAGGCATGTTTATACATGAAATGCCCAGAGAATATTTGCTCTGAAGGGTTTCCTCCGTGAATCACAATAGCCTTCTTAGGGAGGAGGGGGAGAAGAGAGAGGGAAAAGAGAGTGAGAGAGAGAGAGAGGAGAGGATGGACAAATCTGCTTACTTTGGAGCTTATTGAGCAGAATGAGTCATGCACAGAGATGAAACGTGACTGCAAAGCAAAAGGTAAGGAAAGCCTGACGAGAACAGAGGAGCGAGGAAGAGGGACAGAGTGACAGAGGAGGGTACAGAGAGGTGAGAGACAGGAGAGAGAGACAGACACATGGAGACAAAAAAAAAAGGGGAAGCATGGGAGGGAGTGAGGTAAAGACAAGGAGCCATAAATGTGTACACATGTGTGTGTGTGAGTGTGTGTTTGATGGGGGGGATCAGAATGGGTAACTGAAAGAAGGGAGGGACAAGAACATTAAAGGCCAGATAAAATTAGTTCCATCAGGCCACTCTGATTGTTCTTTTTATAGTGTGACCTGCCACCGGGGGAGCCGGTGCCTTCTGGGAGTGTCACAGGCAGGGTTGCTGACACACAGCACTTTCAATATCACTGACTGAATTGTTCAAGGTGTCACTATTGATAGTGACACAGCCCACTGAAAAGGAGCCAGCCTTCACATTTTGTTTTTCGCTCCCTCCGTCTCTGCCTCTCCCGCTCGCGCTCCTGCTCCTTCTACCGAGGCCGATGTAGTCGTTTTCTCTTTTTAAAAATAACTGTAAAGTCAAGCAGCGAGGTTGAGCCGTCTGCGAAGGTGGCGTCTTCTCTTTGGGTTTTTTATGTGTTAACAGCATTACTGTGGCTGCAAATCATCTGGTAACCCCACCCGTCAATGTCATGACCCGACTGTGGCGAAAAAAAACCTCATGCCTGCATTGGATTTCCTCTCATTCAGAAGGAACAATGCGAAAGGGTTTCCAGGCTACTTGAACATTAATGACTCAGGGGCCTTTAATTGTCAATGGGGACCAAGTCTCAGGCACAACAGACTGGGGACCACGGAGTTCTTTCTAATGCTATCGATTATTTATCCTGACCTTCAGCCATGAAAAGGGGAGAAGGCAACGGAGAAAAGGGAAGGTTTCCTGAGCAACTGAACACCTCTGTCTCCGTGTTTCTCCATCTTTTATACACTGCTGCACCCCCCCCCAACCCCCACACCCCCCACCCATCCTGTTTTATCCTATCCTTAAGCCCAGCTGCCTCTCCCTCTCCTCTTCCCACTGTAGTCTTTAAAGCTCGTCCAAAAGAGTAATCCCCATAACTAAACCAAAAAAAAAAAGAAAAAAAAAGAAAAGTCCGAGTCAAACAGAAAGAGGTAGCCAAAGCACTGGCTTGATAGCAAACAACAACCCTCCTTTCTTTAGGACCACTGTGTGGGATTATCATGCACATGGAAATGAACATCACTTAATAATTCCTGAATAGCAACTATCAACAGAGCTATTGTGCTGCTGCAGCCCATTGTGTTGAATAAAAGTAACCACTGAGTTCCGGTGAATTGATGGTATTAATTAAATTTTTAAATAAACATTTTTCAGGTGTTATTTTTCATTAAATCTCATCTAAGCAAAAAGGCCAGCACTCTGATGTAAAAGGGGGCTGCGTGTATCATTGTGTTAACCATATGCTTAAGAAAATGGAAAAATTCACCAACCATCAGGGGAATTACAAAGAGAAGGAGGCAAGTTTCAAAGCTAGCGGTTAAGCTTGTTGACACATTTTAATCTAGGAAAGCCAGACGTGCGCCTCCCAACCCATGACTTTGTGGGGAGATGTAAAGGCTGGAGTGTGCTTGAAACAGATGTCAGGCTCTTTTTTTCCCCGTCCCTCTGAGTGTGATATGGATGCCTTCAACATCACGGGTTGCATTCATAACGGCGTTATTGTACCTGTGTTGGGGCTCAATTGGAATTCACCGCCACGCCACGCTGTTAAGGCTCTATCTTAAAACATGCACCTGGCTACGTATGGAAAATAAGCTTGTTACCCGCTGGAGGGAGATGAGGAACCCCACTGGCTCTCAGCAAACTCACCTTGATGGCCAAAAGGCTTTTTGGGGAAACAAAGTCTCTATATTTTCTGGAAAATATGGAAATGCAATTGATCTTTAATTTGCATAATCCATTTGTGATTACACGGCTAATTTTCACCTCAGGTTTATTGTAACTCTGCCAAACTTTGATATGACCAAACGTGAGCGCATAAATATTTATCAAACTAAGCAAAGTCCAATTTCAAATTAAAAGTTCTTACTGTGCCATGCCTGAATTGAAAAAAAAATAAAGTCATTGAAAGAGACCCAGAAAATTAGAAACTCTGCGTTTATAGTGATGCAACTGTTATTATCGAGTCAAATAATTCCTTCCTGAGCAGATACAAAGGGATGTTCTGAAGCTGAGGGAAAATAACAGAAAAAGCCCCAGCACATACATAAAAGTATCAGTACATCTAAGTGAGACAGTGTGTGCCTTAAAAGTGACACTAGATGAAACTACATCAAACCCTGACATCTTTGTTTGGCAGAATTATTTGTAGTCGCAAATCCCTGAAATGACTGCTGTGAACCAACCTCAAATCAAGAGCTAAATTAGCATCCTGTCAATTAAGAGAAAGTGATCAAAGCTGATTTTCATAACAGTCTACATAGGTAGGACAGCTCATGCTTAATTGTCTTGGTGGCTGCTGGGTTCCCTTATGTAACAACTGAAATGAGCAACACTGATATAACTGTAGTGGGAAAAACAAACTAGGAAAACTAACAGAGCTCTATGCAGGATTTTCAGCACTGAGGTTTTACACATGAAATTCAGCTAATGTGTCAGTGAAACGAGAGGTAAAGTGACATTTTTAACGCCAAAGCAGGATACATACTGGTAACAGTTCGCTTGTGAAGTAAATACAAGCCACCAAGAGCTAGAACTGTGCTGCAGCATCAGTGGCCTTCATACATACCTTTCACAATAAGAGGACGTTCAAAATCTATATTCAACCAAAAGTTGATCACTTTTTGTTGCTACTGGCAGTGTTTTTGCTGATAGATCAAAATTCAAACTGAAAGGATGCAAGAATTTTTCCTAAGAACATCATAGTTCCTTTTTTAATTATTTTATCATCACTGTCATACAGGAGCTCACGCAGCACCACTTAAGTTATACATAAACACTGTTGCCATGGAGCTAGATAAGCAATAGGAATGCCAGGGGGAGATAACGGAGGTCACTCCCCATGTCCATTCATATTCTCCTCTACTTCTCTCTCTCTCTCTTCCCCGCTGGCCCTTCACGCTAATTATAAGATTTAGCTGTAATCCTGCACAGAGCCACAATCTGCCATATAGAAAGTGTTTACACTCCTGCAGACAGGGAGCCGCTCTCTTCCGTACTGTAGATTCCCTTCAGTTAATGTTTTTGCGGGACGTCGTCTCACCTCCGCTTGGCAGGGGTTGCACACTTACACGGCTACACAGACTTATGCAAATATGGTCAGCTCACCTGTGGTGTTTGCGTGTGAGGCGACACGTGTAGTGTGGAATCACAGGCATAGCAGGGGGGGGCGTGTGCAAGGAATCAAGGTGGAGGTTTAACTCCCAGCGGGGCAGGTTAGTCGAGTAACACAGCCTGAAGGTCAATCACTCTGACTCATTTGTTTGTTTAGGGCTGAGTGGTTCTGCTTTATCAAGGCCAGCTTTGACATACTTGGATATTTGCCCTCCTAATGGCCCGCACAAGGTAGTTTTCTCTCAACAATTGATTGAAGACACGTCTGTGCTTACTGAGTAGATGCTGATCACTCAAATAACGGCTGGCTCGTCTTCACAGGGGGAGACTGTGGTTATGGCTGTAGATAATTCATCAGAGGGGTTCCTTTGTCTCTCACACAGAGGAGGGTGACTGTCCAGCCCCTGCCAGCCAAGGTCCAGGTCCACCACCTAATGGCATGACGCTCCAATTAGAGGTGACAGAGAGGAAGGTCCTGACCCCCATAAACCTTGTCAGTGGAGAGCTGTCAATCAGAGAGCAGCCAAAGGGGAGGACCCATCGCCTGGCAGTTATTGGCATGATGGGCCAAACTGGGTCCATTGAGATGAGGTCGACATTGACCTGCTCGCTTATCTTCGATCAAACATCTGCTGCTGATACAGGCACGGCGGGGAGGTGCCGGGGCGGAGTTAAACGAAACCTGCGTCCCGTTATGGCTTGAGAATGTGACGGCGGGGCTGAATGGATGGCCGTTCAATTAGAGGTCACCTGGACACTTCCCATTGTCATGCACATGTGAGATTCAATTTCCTGATTGCCAGAGTCCGTCCTCATGTCTCCCTACAGCAGGAGCAACACGTTTCACATCAGAGCAGAACATTAAAGCACTGTCACTTTGAGTAGTTCTGCAAATTTATCTTAGATGTTTTCAAAGTGCTTCATACTATGAAAAACATGTTGAGCAGAAAGTATTACATCAGTCTGCGAGGGAGTCGTCCTTTATTCAAACCACATTTTAAAATGTATGAGATGCAGGAACAAACAACAAATCTAAATGGAGATGATTTCTGTGTTCTGAGATGTTTTGACAGCATTGAGGCGATTTCACATATAACATGAGACAATCAGGAAAACATGACATCCTGTGCTGTGGGATAAAGTGGCGTTTCTATTTTCCTTTTTCTTTGAAGACGTGAAGTCGAAGGAAATCAACAACAAAGGACTGCTTGGTCGAGTGAATATGTGATCAATCAAATCTTATGATGATCATCCCCTTTTGCCACTGGAGATTGATTGTGAAATATTGCGCCTGTCCGTATTAAAACCTGCCCTGGGAGCCCATTTGTTTCAGTGTTGTGATATTTTATGCTCACTCGGAACACTTCCAACTCAAAGTTCAAATTGTTGTAAAAGATGGTATAAAATCTGGCAAAACTGTGACAGTGCCAGAGTCATGCCACTAAACAAGCTCATTTAAATGTATGTGCTTCATATGAACATTGTTCAATTAATTTTAAATAATTTATGTCTGAACTGAATATGCCAAATAACAATCTGCGTGGAGATTTTTTTGCTGTCCATCTGAATGTTAGTATTTGATCCTTTAAAGTGAAGTTCACCTCAGTTCATTTTCAAAGATTACTTCAGTTAAGCATCCGTAGAAAATAAATTCTAAATCAGATATGGAAAATTAGTCAAAGTGAATCTGCGTACAACTTTTCAAAATCCCTTACAAATCTTTCATGTTGTGCCAGCAAAAGAAAATGTAGGGAAAACTAGGCTGCAGTAAACACACTCACCGGTGCAACACAGTCACAGAAGGAAAGAACAGTGCCAATAAAACAAATGCACTTCAAGCTCTTCCTGCCCACTGACCTGCATTTCCTGCCTTCCCTGTGCACCTGGATTCTGGCACAATCAGCTTTATGAGAGTTGAATATAAGAGCGTGGTTTGAGGGAAAAGTATGCATGTATGTAATGCTAATTTTTATAATGTTTTTTTTTTAATTCAAACTGAATCCTAAGGGTCCAAACTCAATTCTACATTCAAAGTGAATGCAGAGATCCCCATCTTGCACACATATTTAATGATGGTTTTAAATTACTGGAGGGCTTTGCTATGTTAAACTCATGCAAAGTAACATAGTACCTTAGCTTGCAACAACACTGTCCTATGTTTAACCCATGTTTATCATTGGTATTGCTGAATTATGTCAGATTAATTTAAACTTTAAATTAATCTATGTTATGCATAGATATATTTCTGCAGTGTTTAAGTTGGAAGGCATAAAGAAGAAAGAGAGAGCTTTAAAAAAGGAGTGCACTGAGGCTCTCTTATTATTGGACTGGCACAGAGCTTTTCGAGGTTACCAGGAGTGATCTCACACTCATTTCAGGCATTTGATCACACTGATTATCATCCCACCTGCGCTGTGTTGTGACTTTTCTGCTCCTGCAATATTGTTCGGTCCCACATCCTGCGATAACTCAGACAAGGTGTTGTCACTGACAACACAAACTATCCTCACCGCGTTCTCTGCCGCAGACATGTGGAGATTCCTTGACACTGACAACCATGCGGCAGTGCTATGACAACCTGTTAGTAAGGTAACATGTGTGTGTGCGTGTGTGTGTGTGTCTGAACACAAGTAAGGGGGTGTTTGATGGAAAGATGATTGAGGGGATGGAACATGGCAAAAGACGTGCAGCCCTCGTCGCTGTCATTTTGAGAGGTGTGTGATGAAGTTAGTGTGTCTGAGAGCGACTTGTTTTCTTTCCGTCTTTAACTCCTAACCAACACGCCCTCCCATCTTCTCCCTGCTCCGTTTCTCCTCCTCCTCACCTCGCCTTGTCCCAAAGCCCAGCACAATACATCAACGCGTGTCCAGGCCGCCGCTCTGTAATAACTCTGCAATCTCTGGAGGAAATACTCCGTCACAATGCATGAGACAACATCTTTTTTTAATCAATTGAGCGAAACAAACAATGCACACTGACAAACGCTGCCAACAACCACCAAAAACACGCTGAATGAAGAGTGATACATGAATGGAAAACTGAATTACAGACACCATTTATCTGAGCACAGACTCAGTGTTGGGAAAGGGTAAGAAAAAAAGACGACAGAAAGAAGACAGTGGAGCGGATGGAGAGAAAAAGAAAGAGAAAAAGAAAGAAATGAACACTCAATCATTAAATTATGCCCATTCTAATTTTGTTCCTTTCCATCACTTTCAATTATTGAGCACTGCCTTTTAGAATGAGTTACTTTATAACTACAGAAAGACCAATAGTCCCTAAAGCTGCATGTTACATTAGTAGACTATCTGGAGAGCAAACGACTTTCATTTAGCTCTACAGCTGACTAGCTTTTATGTCCCTCTGAAAACTATCCTCCGAGCCAAATGGTCACGTGCAAGAGAACGAGAGTGGGGGGAACAGGGGGGTTAAAGATGGATGTGAGGAGGGAGTATATCCGTCCACAAGCACAATTGCTATAATTAATCATCGGCTGTGTTATTTCTTATCAGGAGATTATTTAGGGGAGGAGAGGTTGCAGGACGGGAGGGAAAAGGTGTGCGTGTGAAGCGGTGTGGCTGCTGGCTGTCAGGTATGGTTGCACCACAGGAGTTTGAGATTTGACCCCACTTTCAATGGTGTCACCCAATGATCAAGTTGACAAAGATGTTCTGAAGTCATTATTTTGAGCTTGGTAAACTAAATCACCTTGGAGTGTTTGAATAAATACTGACAAAAGTAAGGGAAAGGGGTGTTTTTTGTCTTCTTTCTTAAATACAGCCAATTCATTCAAACAAGCCAACAATAACATACAGTTTTTCCAAAAGAAAGCCAAAGTTTGATTGGGAAAGTATAAAAATCTTTTAAAAAATTCTCCTGATATTTTTAGTAATGCAGCAACTCAAGAAATAGCATTGGAAATGAACCCGTATTCAACAGAGGGTCATCTAGTTCATTTTGAATGTTCAGATCAACAATAATTTTACTGGTTTGTTATTTGAGTCCCAGTGTTTGCAGCAGTCTTTAACCCTTAACTCTTAACAACATTTACCCTTAAACCCTGGACCTTCACTGGTTAAACGTCATGACTCGACATTACAGTCAAGTCAACAGGGGAGAAAAGCAGTCACAGCTAATTCAGATGTGTCTGTGATAAGAGAAGGATCGAGTGGACCAAACAGTGTGAAAGTCCTTAGACAGCAGATATTACAGCTACAAAGTTAGCTGTGAAGCTGGCAGGATAGCAGGAAGAAATTTGTTCCGTAGTTGCCATTGACATTAGCTGCTTTAGATCATACTGTGCCTACATTATGGCAAATATTTGATAAACTGTATAATAATAATTGAGTGGAGACTTAAGCTGGTTACAATTTTGGACACTCCAGTTCCCCATGTCTCTTAATGAGCTTATTCCTCAATAATGCAATATACTATATTATTTCATAGCTAGTAAAAAGATGGGTTCATTTGGTTTAGGATGACTCTGCTGACACATTAAATGGCAGAACACAGTCACAGATCGACTAGTTTCTTGCCTTGTAAGACCTGTGCATCACAATTCCAGCAAATCCACAAAACAGACTTTTTAGCATCACAAGCCAAGCAGAGAAAATGTGTCTGACACTGCTCAAAAGTTCATGACATATGGATTGTGGGAGCTTCCTTTGGGGATTCTATGCTTCACTTGGCCTCCAGATTTAAAAAAAATAAAAAAAATAAAAAATAACATAATCTGAAAATATGTAAACAAATAGAGGACTACATATTGACAAGCTGTGGTTTAACCTTTAGTCAGCTGTTTTTTGGGGACAGAAAGCTTTGAAAAGCTACAGGCTGCAGCTCCAGTGTTATTACTGAAAACTAAAAGCCCCAAGTTGACTTTAGATGCATAATGCCTGCAGGGAATTTAATGTTTGCTGGCAATTCAGTTTGGATAAACAACTTTTGAACAATCAAGATATTCGGCCGTTATGAGCTGTGGCCCACTTTAAAAAAAAAAAAATCTGTGCCTTTACAAATGATTTTTCTATAACAAGACTCATAGCAATGTGTCATGAAGACATTTTTCCAGAAAAAATTTCACTTCTAGCCTTGAGAGAAAAAAAAAATTGCATATCATGATTTCTAAATTACCATAAAAATTATTATGATACATTTATTGGACACTTGAGACTTAATCAAGGTTCCTGTGGTCTCGGACCAAAGCCCTTGTAAAAGATATATTTCATTTTGCTGTGAAAAAGTAAAATCAATACAAAGGATACTAAGACCCGGGGAGCTGCTGATGAGTGTCTGTCACCTTTAACTGACCTTTAAGCGGCTTTAATTTGTTGCTTCTATCAAGGGTAGGATTTGCGACAGGATGACATGTATCAAACAGCTAAGAGGAAGTAATAATTGCAGGAGTGTAATCCTGCAGTGATCACATTTAAAATCCACATAAATTAGAAATCTTGTAAGAGTAGGTTAAGAGATTATTAGTAATTTTGAGGGTAGGTGGATCCACGGCTGGCTATTTGGACTTCTGATGTCATTTCCCATAGCTTAAGTTCACTTGGTCCCACATCCAAGTATGAAAAAATAAGTCTTGACACAGCTGAAGTAACACCAGATTCTCTGAATCTTTTGGCTAGGTGGCACTTTACTGTTTCACCATCAATATGGGATCAAGTACCCTCTCTAATGACTGTAATATAGATGCCCTGCACTTACAGAGGCACCGAGCCTCCAAAATGTCAACAGTGGCATTTTATGTGCTAATGCCATATGGGTGCAATGGGCTGGTAAAAAGCTTTTCCTCCTGCACGCTACGCTCACATGCTAATACCTCGGCACTCTCTGGTCTGCTTCATTTTCAGTCCCTGTTATGCTAGATTAGCGGCTGACGTCTCACAGCGAGCGGCCAGCCTGCGTACAGAGGAAGTTGTTCGTGGGTGGCCATTCTGACTCAACACCAACAGATTGGTGTGCTGTACAAAGTGAGTACATTTAGTGCTCGGCCCGGGGCCCCTTCCAGATCAGTTTCTGCATGGTGGCAAGATGAAGGGCCCGGGTGCAACATGTGCAACTTGTTCGGCAGAAAGAAAATATTATGTAACATTCCACATTTTGCACCCAGGAATAGCAACTTGGGGCTGGCACAGTGTTGGGGAGCCACGCATGACAGCACCCGAGAAGTGCGACAAAACAAAAGCAGCAGGAGACATCACTCAATCTTAGCTCTGGCATCCTGCTTTTCAAATTTGTTTCCCATTTTAGATTTTACACCCGTTTCTCCTTTTATAACAAAGAATCGATGTATTGCAGAAAAATGTGTTCATTTTTACCTCACAAAATCTGAAATCCAGGTCCAGGGCTGGAGATAGGTAGAGTTAGATTTGGTCTATTAGCTTTCCTCTTTGACAGGCCTACAGATTCTCTTTGTTCCTCATCACACTCCATAACCCAACTGACGGCCATGATTCATTTTGTCACTCATCTCCCACACAAAGGCTGTCCTTGCCTTTTTGCCCTGTCAACTGACTCGCTCTAAATCTTTCTGTAAAGATGGGAATAGCGCCCAGGCTTTCCTCCCAGAATGGATTTGAAATTAGGTAGATAACCCCTGGAGCGCTTACTCTTTCTGCCATGCCTTGCACACTTGTCACGACCTGCAGGTGTGCAAACGCCTCCTCAACCCCCGACTCGTTCCCCGATTCGGCCTGTGATGTGACAGGAACAGAGCATACTGGTTCTCTGCAAATTGCAGAATGTAAAAAGCGCTGAGGCCCAGAGAACGGCAGTGTTTATCTGCTCTGAGATCTGCAGATGAGCTGACTGATCTAAAGCAAGCAGGGCTCGGGGCAAAATGAGATTTCTAATCCTAAACAAATTCTGAGGCAAGGCGGAACAGAAGAGCAGAGCTCCCTTATTTACATAGGCTGGTATCACAAACACAAAGCGACAGGGAGGCGATCCAGCCAGGCAAAATGTCAACCTTGTTTGAGTGACCTCATAATGCAGATTAATACTGACATAAGTTGCCATTTGGACAGGATCGAGTAATCCTGCGGGTTAAAATTATTTGAGTATCAATAGCTTGTAGGCCCATTCACAGATTCATTAGGGTGACCAAGCCTTTACAGGAGTGAGAATTTGTTTTGTAATGCCCAAAAGCACTGCTGAAATGTCAGTGCAGCTGTCACTGAGACTTTTCAGGGACACACTGTGCTGACACACACTACTTAAGCCAAATAAATTCCTTTGGCCGGAAGTCTTATTTATGTCGCGTTTAAAGTTTAGGAATTTTGGCTTGCAGTTCATTCAATTATTACTCCTCAGTAAACTGCAAGACCCTCCTCCCACCATTGTTCCGTCTTGATTTAAAAAAAATGTAGAATATAGTTGTGTTCTTTCATTACTGTTGTACATCTGCCATGAAATGGTAAAGATAACGCCTACTAAAAACTGACTGAATATTCAAGCACAGTCATCTCTTGAGAATACAATTTAGAAACAGTTGGTTTAATTATTTTAAAGAAACATTTATTTAAAGAAAAAAGACAAAAGAATAAAAAGAATCTGATCTCAACCAAATTAATTAGGCCTGGGCGAGTGAATGTAGTAAATTCTGGGGAAGCAAGTGGGTAATCAAAGACAGTCTTATATCATCAGTTGTTTGACAAAAAACCCCTGAGCGAGCCCAATGAAAGACTATCCCAAATTAAAAAATGATCGTCATTTACTGGTCACTGCTTGAAGCCAGCCGCCAGTGCAGAAGCCTGATAGCTGTTCCCAGGCCTGTTTGGGCCTACATATTCGCAGGCCCCTACAGCCACGCCGAGATGAACAGCCCCAGCTTTTCCTATGAAACTCAAATTACTGGGAGAATACCACAGATGTCTCTTTTAAAAACAGAAGATGTACTTGAAGATACCAGAATTTAAATAAGATAAGTGTGAAGTGCTTCATTTTTTTCTCACAGTATTCAAGCTCAATTTAGATGGTACATTTTTCTGATGCGTCTGGCAACTAATTCTAATAGCTGAGAGAAGGCAAAACCAGGTCGTTCGTATCACCATAAATTCACCACTTTGTTCATTTTCAACATCTGTTTCTGTGCTATAAATAGAGTAAGTCTAACGTAAAGAAAACATTGTTTCAAAGGAAGATACCTAATCTGGTGTGTCACTGATCTAAAACAGGAAATGACAGGCCACAAAAATTAAGAGTTCATCAAAAAACATGAATGAAAAGAGAAAGTAATGTGTCCAAATCATGTGTAAACTGTCCAACAAACAATAAAACCGTGAATCATGCTTAATTAATTCACTGCTTTTGTTGTACTGTAATGTATGTATTTAATTACTGCATGTAATAATAATAATAATAATAATAATAATAATAATAATAATAATAATAATAATAATAACAGCAACCTGCTCCCCCAAAGTAAGATTTACCTAAGTAAAATTTTT
>JAQNCA010000020.1:1602319-1619393 GCA_029783725.1 Acanthurus tractus | reverse complement strand
TGTCACATCCAAAAAGATTTCTTTTGTAAAAGAAAACCGCTGCTGATGCTACTCTACCCTCTAGAATTGTCTTATCACACATAAAAGGTGCAGTGAGGCTGACATGCCACGGTACTTCTGCCTGATCAAACTGAAATGAAATATATTTTCAGGCTATTTGTTGTCACAAATTCAGCCATTCTTCACGTGGATGTCGTATGTGCCAGCTGTCACAAGCTTACTGGTGGCAGAATGTTTTCATGCCTAAAATGAATGATTAAGTGAACTCCCACTGCTCAGAACTTGGGCTATTTGGGAAACAAAATAATTTCAATAGTTATACAACTGTGGCAATTGAGCAATACTCATATAAAGCTTTTGACAAACTGCTCTGACGCACGCACCATTAGATAATCTTTGACTCAATTTGTTTCTATATTTATGTTTCCAGTCATTTCAGTCAGCGGAATGGAAAGAAAATGTTCCTTTGAATTTGATTTTCACAGCAGAAAAATGAGGGGATGCTAATCTAAAATCTTAAAGACCATATTAAAAGCAATGCTAAGACATTTGCTATGCAGTGTAATTCATCATATGCCATTAATGTGAGATTTTTTTATTATTTCCACATTAATGTGATTACTGCACCCAGGCAAGTGAGTCACAACAGTTGATCGTAGGTGTTTGTGCTCAAATTGAATGTTTTGGGGTGAGTGTGTGTACGTGTGTGTTGTGGCAAAGGATAAAGGGGGCATCATTATGAATTCTGGAAAGCTGAGCACAATTTCCGGCATCAATTATTCAAGTGTACTGCCTGTTTCTGTAATCGCTCTCATATTGTCTGCTAAATGTCCCAAATCACCACAGAGTCGACATAGAAGAAGACCATGTGCATGCTCAGCAGGAATTGATGAGATGGGGTCTCCACAAGTACCATTCCTGGCTAAGTTTTTGACGTGCTTTGATTTACATCTCACTGCTTATCTGATTCAAATTACATTAAGGTAATACTCTGAATATATTTACGACTGAGTTGAGATCTCCATTAAAGGCTATATAAAGCTACTCACATACCCAAATGTCACACCTGCTGTGCTAAAGATTTATCATCTGTGAATCTTATTCTTTTCTTGAGCAGTTCTACTTTAATTTATTTCGTTAAGTCATGACCTGCTGGTATAGCACTAGATTGAATTAATTTGTTCATTAATTACTTGGAAACTAGGAGGGTTTATTACATCACTATGGTACTTTATCAATTCCTGCACAACAATGCAATATCTGCAAAATGACACATGTTCGATTCAGTTCAGGGGCCTGTGATCGATATGAGACAACATCTTATTCTCATTTAACCAACACATAATACATAGATTACATATGTGCATACATGGCAACAACAAGGTACAAAATTTAGCCTAACAATAATTGTGAAAAAAAAAATCTCAAAAGCTAATCTAAATTTTCCAAAACCAGAATTTCCAGGATCATCACAAAAGTGCACATTTAATTTTCACAGTATATGTTTATTTTTGTTTGTAGAAAAAAAAATTTGCTTTTGTTCAATGAAGGACTAAAAGTAAAACAATCATAATACCAGACTCATTTGTCACAGTGCCTCGACAGCATCAATCCTCCTCAGCTGCTTATTTAATCACATTTATTCAATCACCTCTGTGATCACTTCTAATCTTGTTTTTGTCACCCACTTTGTTTTGCAGTTGGATTTTGGCCACAGATAGTCAGCAGTCCTATCTTTTATTGCCCGGTTTACAGCAAACACTGAGGTTGATGTTCTTTTTGGGTGGGGTGGGGTGGGGTGGGGGGAGGGGGGTTGTTGGTCCTCTCGGGGAGCTGAACGGCTCGTGGTTAAGGAATCAATTTTACTGGACAGCCTTACAAATTGCATAAAGAGACAAAGTTGTCCTTGGAGTGCGCCACAATTGATTGATGGCTCCACACACTTGCACCGTAAATCCTCTCGACAGAACGGAGGCAAATCAGTCGCCCTGCTTCGGCTCCCCGCCCTCCCATGCTATTTACCTACCTCCCTTATCTCGCCTCACTCTGCCTCTTTTCACAGAAAATGTCATATGATTTAAATTTATTCAAAACAAAGTCAAATTTCTCCCAACCTTTATGTTTTGCCACAAATTGCGCAATCGTGCATCTGCAATGCACAAATGTTCTTATCAGACACTTTATATGTAAATTTGCAGTAAGAATTGAATGACAGTGAGTTTATGTTGTGAAGCTGTTACAAAATTAAAAAAAAGCCTTCCTCTGCGAATCCAACAGTCTTTAAAAAAAATAAAAAATCAGCTCTGTTGCCATCCTGATATCATCATCTTGTGATGTGAAAAACAAGGCATCTGCAAGCACACAGTTTAAAGCCCAAAGTTAACAGCACTTGGGAGATAAAACAACTTCTCTTGAGGGTTACGCTGTGCTGAGGAAATGGCATTCTTCCTTGGGGAGGCCACACCACTGTTTGTTTCTGGAGAAAAACACTACAGGCACCTTTTTAAAGCACCACCGCTAATCAGAAGTGATCCCTTCACATGTGCTATCCACTTTCCCGCAGGAAGGACTGGAGACAAAATGAAGAAAAAAAATGCAGGCTAGTCACAGACACAAGAGAACAAAGTTTGGAATAAACATCCAGAGAGAAAAAAGGGGTTGAGACATGAACTAGCAGGAAGACTGGGTACTAAAATTTGCCCCAAACAGCATACTGTCTATATTGAATTTATTTATTCATGCGTTTGTGTGCTGCGGTGCAAAAATATGTGTACTGCAAACATGCTTTTGCAGGGTTTCACGCAGGTGGAATTTAGACCATGGCCTAAAGAAGAAATGAAGCCAAACAACTCCAAAATTATCTAGCAGCTTGACTCAAAAAATACAAAAAAATGTATAAATTGAAAAAAGATTTAACCATTTGCATGCACACAGGAGGGCAGATTTGGCAAAACCTCATCCAGCTTAATGATAACAGCCTCAGGTTTGTGTGAGCAAGTCAGTAATATATACACACTGTGGTTTTACTGCTTTTAATAGAGTTGGTTCACTGTTGCAAGCAGGTGTGAGAAAAAAATAAGTCATTTGTTCAAGATTGAACTTAATGCTACTGTTTCCTGACCACCGGACAAAGTGAAGGATTTGGAGAGAGTTAAAGTCTAAATTTGACACTCGGAGGGGGGAATATTAGATCCCTTCTGTTGTATGCATGTTAGTGTCCTCCCGATTTTCATACCGTAACAGATAGGTATAAATAATTAAGCACCCTGTTGCCCTGAATAGCCGGAGAGCAAAAGAGAAGAGGGAGGACAGAGGAAAATTAACAGCGATCAGCCCTGCTAGCGGCATTTTTAAGTACCACAACATTGTCATAATTAGGTCCTCTCTCTAGGAATGACCAGGATTTTTTCTGCTAGGACAAAAGCCTTCTACACTCTTGCTCTTTCTCATAATTAAAATACAGACTCTGGTGCTGCTTGCATGAAGACGTAATCTGTGCCATATTTTCTGTCACTTTAATGAGAGCGATAAATGCGATGCTACCTTTGGCTATTTATACATTTTTATGGCACAAATTGTGGCATAAAGGGCACAAATCAGATGAATGACAGACGAAGGACAGCTGCGGCATCGTCCCTCCATTAAACGCTGCAAATGGCCAACTGTGGCCGAGCAGTTAATTAACCAGAGAGGCCTAATCAGAGTTTTGGAGTTGTGGTCCTCCCCAGGTAAGGCACTAATAGGAGAGGCTTGTGGAGACACAGATGGAGCAAAGAGCGTGGAAACAGGGTAACTGTTGGCTTTGAGCCTCTCATAAGAAAGGCAACAGTATCCCACATTAACCTGCTTTGATCTGTGTGTAAAAGAGGTAACTTGTGCATTTGGCCGACTTGGTCAGTTTCATAGACACTGACATGTTTTTAATTAATGAAGGTGTTTTAGTTTTAGACAGTCACTCAGGTCACAGGACAGATCAGAGGGGTTGCAAGATGATTAGAGGTGCCCTGTGCAAATTTCCTGCAAACAAACTTATGCTCAAGATGCATTATGTGTGAACTTGAGATCTGCATGCAACATCTGCAGGCCCATCATCTGCATTTTTTTAAAATTCATGATTGCTGGCTTTAATTTTCCTCTCTTTTCTACACCAGTACACCTCGAAGTTTCTTTAATTACTACTATGAGCCATTGTTAGGATGAGAAATTTAAATTCAGCGACACTTATGTACACCCTGTCTGCGTGCTTTTCACTTGCATGTACAGGATGAAAAGAAAACAGGGAAGCACTTGTAAAAATATTGCTCCAAATAGCTAATAAAAGTGATTCCAAGCTTCACACAGAATTTTTTAGTGGAGCCCAGAGAAGAAAAATCATTGCTGTTACAGAAAATGTTTCCTTGCTTTTTCAATTTTTTTTTTTTTGGCATAAAATACTAGAATTTAGACTCTTCAGAATATCACTTATTAGAACCATTTCTAAATTTTCATACATCTACTTGCAGGACATCACAGATCCTTGTGGATAAACACTTAGTTTGACTAGAATATAAACTCTGATATAAGGTGGCCATAACCCAACATTTTAAACCATGATTTGATCGTAAAAATGTACCATGGACTTGAATTGGCAAGTGCTTTTCTACCCTTCAATACTTTTAAGTCATTTAGAATTTTTTTTTATTTTCAGCCAAATTTTGTATATTTTTTTTTTTTTATCCAGCCTAAATTACGATCATGAAGAATGGCAGCAGTCAAACCTACTAAACAATGTGCAACTCAAAGAGAATGTGGTGAGAACAAATCCAAAGTGGAATTTTCTGATACATCACTCTTTGGTTTTAATGCTCGCAAATTATAATTGTTACTTAACTTGTGGCAAAGGATCTCAGCAATTTATATGTTATATTCAAAAAAAGTTAGTCTGCAATGTGATCAAATTCAAATGATAAGGGGAAACCCTCTCCGGCCTGTCTCCTCAGTACACAGCACACACAGTGGAGCAGTTGCATCTTGAAGTCAACAGAGGACAGAAGCGAGCACATGTCCTCTGTTGGTACAAGACAACAGTGGAGGAGCTCACACTGAGGCAAACATCACCGAGATAAGAAGCACAAATGCCTTAAGCACCCTGAAGTTAATCAGAAAAGCTTTCTGTATACATATCAAACAGGTCCCCCAAAATAAAACCCAGCCAGCTCCTGTTACGTAATCTTCCAAACAATCAGCCAGCTAGCACATCCCACAGAGGAGAAAGCAGAGGAGGAGGAGGAAAAAAAAGACAAGGAGGAAAGGAGGAAAAGGCAAAAATAAATGAAAGTCAGGCTGTCCTGGCTGATGATGTGATGCTGTAAACAGGGAAGCTTTTTTCTAACAATTAAAGAGCAGGGGCTTATTGATTTCCAATGGTGCTCTCGAGTGACTTGCTGGCTGTCACAATGAGGCCTGCGGTAAGGTGACCATGTCTCTGCTCAACGTGATAAACCTTGCATGTCATCAGGTAGGGAGGACGCGGTGTCCCCCCCCCCTTCCCCTCCCCACCCCACCCTCTCTGCTGACTGCTGCTCCAGCATTTATCACGACGGCGATGTGGAATTATGGGCCGCTTCATTTAGTAATGAAGTCACCTAGGAGTTGGCGAGAGCAGCCGGCACATACCAAACACAGGAGCAAGTCAGTCAAAGTTAAGAGCTTCCGAGTACATTTAAAAGTTCAGCTGCTCATGAACACACAAATTCCACATTTTCAACATGAATTTGATTCCAGGCGACACTGTGGTCGCAGAGGCAATCATGCAGCTCAATGTGGGGCTTTACAGGCATCATGGGAAGTGGTGGCAGCCTAGATGAGGGAGTCAACTCCAGTCTTACTCCGGCGATAAACAACAATAAATCAGAAGACGAGCTGTCACTCGAGTAGATCCATCATGGACCAACATGCGACGCCTAACACGCGCATGCACACACAAACGCTTGTATCACAGCGAGGAAAAATAGAGAAAAGGCCCACACAGATTGATTGGCGCTTTTAAATGAGTGGCGGCGGGGTTATGTTGATCGATTCAATGGATAATTGACTGATTCTTGTGTTGTTAGATGTGGAGTAACGACTTCATGTCAGCGCTGTGAAGTGACACAGCCTGCGGCCATCGTAAGTTATGGACATGGCTTGGAGACAAAAAAAAGGAGGTTGATAACACACCAAGAAATCATCCTTATTTTCTTCTCTCTTGAGGTTTTTTAGCCGTGTTAAAAGGGTTTAGTAGCCAAATTTTTGTCAACAGGTCAGAACAGTGTGCTTGCTGGAAGCACCTGAGCTACAAGAAGCCAGAGAAAAGTTTAAAATCCACAAAAATGATCTTGTTTGCTAAGCTCATTTGCACTGTATTTCAGCACTGAGATTTGTCTGAAATGCGTGCTGCATATAAATATCCCTTTTGTATTGTCACTGGAAGTAAAAGTTGATTGGAATTCTATGGTTGAGAATTCAGCCAAATTGAGAGTCTTCTCATCTAATATTCCTACATCTCCGCCGGCAAGTCTCCATTCTCTCAAGACTAGACCAATCAATGAATGAACTTGTTACTCAGGCATTAAAAGGCAAAGCCATTGAGGCAGAGTAGTTCGTATTTGGAAACCCTCCCGCTTTGTGACACAGCAATTCGCAGCTGTACAGAACTGTCGGTACACACCAGGAAACAACAGATACGAGAAAAGGCAGAAAACAGCAAATCACAAATTCTTGATCACGAGTTTCCTACAGATTTATGACAAGATACAAGACAGAAAAAAGGGTCCAGAAAATGCTAAGTCACTTCTGAGTGAAGGACCCCTCCCTTATGGTAAAATTCAGCCAGCTTTATTATGCCAAGAGGTGGCCACTGAGTGGAGGAAAGGACACTGATGCATAGAATGCAAAGCGACTTTTAATTATTCTTGGGAAAAGAGCACAAGCCCTTGGCTTGTTTACCACTTTACAGGAAACAGCTTATGATTGCTTTGTAATTATCTCCTTGATAATGTAAAATTTACCCCCCACCTCCTTTTTCGTCCACTCCTTTCCATAGAACACCATGCAAAGGTGATCAAGCATTCATCATTTAGCCCAAATGTTTTAACTTTTATTTGGGGGAGGTGGAGGCTGGGCTAATAGATTATGGGTAATGAAGCAGCTCCAGCAGTAACACAAATAGGACTCATTGTTAAAGACACAGGGTAAGGCACGCCTGTGCTGCGACAATCAGTCTCTCTTTTGTCTCATGATAAGCTGTGAGCCTAACCTTCACCCAAAGAGCACATCATTTCCCCTCTGAGAGACTTAATGAGACATTAGCCACACTAACAAATGGTGGACGAGAAAATGAAAGTGACTTTCCAGGTAAAGGCCGTTTGCTTGACCATAATCAGTCCCCAAGTGCAGCTAAAAAGATGGAAACAACTCCGAGTCTCCGTCTCAACAGCTTGCTGTGGCTTTTATGACGGGCCTCCCAGGGCCCATCGAAAGGCATGTAACATCTTAATATCCCTCAAATAGAACAGGTAATCTGCTTTTGTTGTCGGCTAGTCTGCTGTGATGCAGACAATGCAGCTTGTCCGTTTGGGCTTGCAGTTTTGTTTCTGTGTAGCACACAACCCTAAAAACAATGGTCTGTCAGCTCTGGCATGTATTTTAACTCATGGTTTATTTATTATATTGGGGTTATAAAAGGGGGAAAAAATTCAAACTAGTATCATTGGCTTCAAAAAGCAACACCATTGCTTTTATTTATCACAATGTGTAGAATTTGCGGTGTATTTAAATCCTATTTTTGATCACATCAGTAGGCATCTGGCATTACTGAAACATTGATTCGTGCTCTGAAAGTACTTTTTCTTTTTTGTGCAGCACAGAGTGGTTGGGGACTAAAGACACAGTGGTGGATGGATAAAGAAAGAAAGTGACGAGCCGTTGCGTGAAGGGGCCCTGTTCCCCCGCCGGGCCTCCCAGCTCAATTAGCTCAGTTCATCCCAGCTTTCTGCTGATGGGGAAAATCAGCAACACCACACTGTACCAAACAGTCCAGGGAGTCTAGCCTGTTAGTGAGTGAATGAGTAAGCCTGTGTGCACATTATGTGTCTGTTCATGTGTCACATACAGATTTTGCATCTGAGTATCTGAGAGTGTGTGTGTGTGTGTGTGTGTGTGTGTGTGTGTGTGTGTGTGTGTGTGTGTGTGAGGGATGTCTCATCTCTGTTAGACTGGAGCCCCACAGTGCTCTCCGTATCAAAACACCTGAACCAATTAGGCAACACTCTCAGAAAAAAAAAGGAAGGAAGGAAGGAAAACATCCCTAAAGCCATTTACAGTAATATCATAAACAGTCATGCAAAACTTAAGTTGTAAGAGAAGTTTGTCTGGATTCACTTGTTGAGATAAAAAAAAAAAGATGATGAACTGGAGAGGGACCAAGACCAAGAAGTCTGGTTGTGGATTATGAAACTCCCGCCAGAGACTAGAAAGGTTATATTCCAACACTTTTCTGCCAACGACTCTAGGCTAAGCAAAAACTTCATGTCTAAATGTTGAACTCTCAGTCAGCACCAAGAGAAAAAAAAAGATTAAAACTTTTTTTTTTTTTTTACAACTGTGGAAATCAAACTCCAGAGAACATTTTAGCACAGTGTTGTCCAAACTGTAGACGCTCTGAATGTGAGATGTAGTGTATAAATCATTGAGATGGCAACTGGATACGCTTTCAGGGTGTCCTAAAGCAAAAAAGGGCCAACGTTTGTAGGAGGCAGTCCAGTGTTTTACGACAGTGTTTGGAGGCAGGGGCTGGGACCCTTTCAGAGATGTGATGCATATGCGGTTCTCTGAGGTGAAGTTAGATGGAAAAGAGCACACAGTGTAGTGAAAAAACATGACTGAAACCGCTTGGCCAGCAAAACTCAAGGCCAAAATCTCCTTAATCATGAAATAAGGACAGCTGCTAAGGAGGCAGTGCAACATCCCTGCATAAAAAGACGCTTTATGGCACACACAGACCTATATTTACCTGACAAAAACACACAGTCACCTCATCGACTGGTGTAACTGTTTCCAGAAATTAACACACCTCTCACACATGCTTGGTCCGCCTTAAAAATACTGCCAAGAATACTGCAGTGCGCCAAGTAACTTGCTAAACAAACAAAGTAAATACACTGATAATGCCGATGATAACATCCAAGGCGAAATGAAAGGATGAAGGTCAGTAATTGAGAGAAGGTGGGGAGAGAGAGGAGCATGGCGTGGTTTGTTTTTCTCCTGGCAGGGGTCCATCTGGGCGCGTGCGGCGGGCTCCGGGGCGGTGTAGGAGCACGTCTGTGCAGAGGTTAAGAAAAGCAATTAATCCACGGCGCAGATAATCAAAGGAACCTCCCCCTCTAGACACCTTGGTGGGGGAGGAAGCGAGAGTAGGGAGGGAAACGGAGAGACAGACAGAGAATAAGATGGGAAAATACTTGTTTACAGGCACTGCTGGCGCGATCAAAGCACAGGGGTTCGGCTCTGCCACCGGGGCCCTCCGTTTCAGGTGGAATTGATAACACTTCAGATGTACAATTCAATGTTTGTGAGAGTACTTTTACCTCCCGGTGTGAAGGCAAGGATTTTTCACAGTCTAAGCTGCATTTCCTTTCATCTCAGATTTTGCAAGGTATCAACAGATTGTCAATGGTGAGGAAGACGTTTTTCCCACACATAATCAAAGAATGTAGTCTGGAGTGTCTGCACTCCCTCTGCTGTGATGTTGATTTACAGTACGAAAAAAAAGGCTAGAAAACAAGATTAATATCTCTGGAAACTATTATTCTAATTAGATTGATTTAACTGTGAAACAGGCACCTCAAATGGACATGATAAAGACTGAAGATGAAAGCTGAAAGATATTCCATAAAAGTGCATCAACACTGTCTTCTGTCTCTCACATAATACAGTATACAGTGTGTTTTCTTCTGTGGCAGTGCAGCAAAAAGGCCTCTCCTCCTTAAGATCTTCAAATCAGATTTCACTAATAACATGAATAATTTTAAAGCTCCATGGGAAATCAAAGCTTGTTGCTCCCTCTGGTGGTTCCCCTTTCCCTTTGGAATTCAACTGAAGTGTGTTTTTTTTGAACATGTATGTTTGTGATGGGGTCAACATCTTTGGTCTCTGCTAACATGCTCTGTCCACCTCTGGTCTTTTGTGCACCTACTGCACTTTTAAATAATTAAAAATAACCAAGGAGGGCTACAACAAAAGACAGCATCACTCTTGGGCATTTAGTTGTCAGTATGTTGTAGGGATGTTGCTGTTTAACTTATTTTAAAAATCTGTCCGTCAAATTCAGAATAGTTCAATTGTCTATTCCCACTAAGTAACTTGCAAACATTTGAAACTTTCCATCGAAAACTACAGCTTCACCTTCCTTTTTTTTATCCTTCCTATTTATATCTGTATGCATATTACATCAGGCAAGGTCTTCTGCATCAGTGCCCATGTATATCTTTCACCAATATCCTACGCTAAAACAAGTGCTGAAACGCAGCTATATGTGTGGTTTAGAGTATGTAAACATCTTGCAGCAAAAACTCCGGCAGACGGTTAGCAGGTCAGCGGTGAGTAAGTGGCGGCACTTTCACAAAGTCTTGATGAGATAATTACCCATCCATATCTTAGCAATATGTTGTGAGGGAACAACACGCTTCTCATTAAACTGCCAACAGGCCCTGCTCCTGTGGGTTGCTATCAAAAGCAAGGTGTTCAGCAGGCACACACTTGTTGATTAAAATAAAAGACGTGCCAACATGGAAATTAGATATAGTCCTCTGGGGTGGTTGTAAGGGGTGGGAGTAGATCTAAGTGCATGGAGCAGATCATGGACTGAGACCATGACAAACAGTAAATGAGTCTCTGGAACTTGGAACAAAAAAGAGGCTGTTTTTAAAGCTTTGCCTCAAGTTTTTCCTGCATGTGTCCACTTAAGTCCTAACTTGGAATGACCATTTTATCTCTATCGCTACACTATGGTCATTTTTGGGAGAAAACCATTAGTTTGGATGGAAATCAGCTGCGAACTCGATCTGCAGATTATAACTGAGGTCACATTTTACCCTGTGTTAAACAACTGTGTTATATGTCACTGAGAAAACAATCAGACAGTCATGACATGATTCATTTCTTGCTCACCTGTGCCACTTTTTGCACTTGAGTCTGCTATGAACTGCACTGTGATTGTCACTAATCTATTATGTAAACTCAAATTGAGATTAATTTCTCAACTTGGGCTGATATTTCTTTTAACAGATTAAAAAAGTCTGTTAAAAGAAATAGGAGTGATGAACACCCCAGTCTGTGTGTCCTGGATGATATCAATAAATGCATGAAAGGTCGGTCAAATATTAACTGCTGGCTGAGGTGAGATGTGGCGTGTGTACAGAGAGTTTGCTGCATTTTTAGAAACATATATATAGCAACACAAACTGAGAAATGTTAGGAAAGAAACTATTATTACACCTATTTTTTATAAGGCAGACAAGAAAAATCTAAAAGTGTTCCTTCTAAATTCAGGTTTTCTTTTACAGAACACAGAAGAACCTTACTGTCCCGTTTACTTATTGTAAAAACACACTTCATTCAAAGTTAGAAAAACAAAATCAATCATATCAAATATATTCTTTCGACAGGCCAATGAAAAAAGATATGCGGAAATTCGATTTAAGACTATTTTGATACAATTGAGCATCGAAGGGATTACATTTACCAGACATGACTACCAGAGATATTTAAATAAATTAGACTTCCCTTTAAAAGAAAACAAAAATTAAGAGACAAGTGAAACTCAATCACTAAACGGAATGAGCATTATGAAGAGAATAAATAGACTAAATTATAATTTACTTTTTTTTACTTTACTGACATGCCTTGTTGGTGCACCAGGAGCTCTGTGACAAAAGCAACCTGACCAACCAGTAAGAGTCGCTCGAGCAAACATGATCCCTCATCAGCCTCCCACATACACACACTGCCACTACAGCCTGAAGTGGCAGAACTGAAAAGGCACCATGCAACTGAACCTGCAGTGAGTCTCTGCAGTGGTGTGTTAAAGCAGGGCTTCCATTAAATATCGCTTTTACTAATCTGTCAATAAAGCTATGTTTTGGTTCGACTGATTGATTGACTGGGCGATAGTAGTAGTAGTTTCTCACAGTGCATGGTAAAGTCTTCAGATGTCTTGTTTTGCCACAATAACAGACTACAAGTCAATTATTTCCAACATATAATTATACAAAAATAGAGAAGCAAGTGTTTTGATTTAAAAAATTGATTGTGAAAATAGTCGCTAACAGCTTTCTTTAATTTTATTCAAATAAAGACAGAGAGAATAGAATGGACAAAACTTCTAATAAATATTTTTGCAAATCCACTAACACTGAAAATACAAAGTTTTCCTTTTTCATTCCCCAGTCCATCATCAGAGCACATCCCTCTATACCCAAGAAAAATTAACCAGCAAATCTACCTGTCTGCTGAGTGTGTGATCTGAAGAGAAAAAACAAGTCACACACTCCAAAAAGAAAAAAACTGAATGTTTATGCCTTTCTTTCAGGAAAAATGTGCCGCCTCTAAAACCATCCGGGCTACTGACTAATTACAAAGAGAAAAGAAGTGAGTCGCATGGATCAAATACTACACATAAGAGAGCACACAAAGGAGCTTTCATTTAACCAAGCCACTGAGTGAGTGGTAACTTGAGCCTTGCTGTGATGAAACATGCTGTAGGCAGAAGCAGACACATAAAAAAATGCATTAGTCCTTACTGCTTCTGAGAGCACGCTGTGTTACCTGCAGCTTTTTCAAACGTCTTGAATGATAGGGCTTCACCCTTTTGAGCTGGACTGCCAAGTGCTGGCACGCTTTTTGTCGAGACAAACTGAATACATTGCTTTTGAAGAGCGGCGAGGGCCAGGCAGGGATTGGAGCCTGGAATTCTAAAAAGACATGCACAAAAAAAATGTGTGATGAAACTTTCAGCACCATGGACAGCAACCCTCAAGAAGCTTGATGAGAGGGGAGTGAGTGTGCAAGTGATGCAGAAGAGTTGAGGGGGAAAAAAAAAAAGAAGAAGAGTGAAATGGAGTAAAGTGGTGGGAGGCAATGAGTTCATTTGATAATTAAGCACAGACATCATCTTCCCCACCCCGTGCATTTCGGCTATCCCCATGTCTGCTCTTTCAAAAGTGAAGGCGCTTTCCCCAAAAAACACACACACACACACGCACACACACACACCCGCATTCACACACACAAACTCCTGCGGCAAGACCCAGCTTTTCCACAGTTTTTCCCCTCATCTCTGTGTCTTAGGCTGAATAATGCAGGGCCTTTACCCAGCGCTCAAGCATGAGTGGATAATCTGGCCACAAGGACAGGCTGTGTCAACATTTCCCTTTACTTCCTTATTTATTTATTTACCCGCTCGCCGTAGGACTTTGGGAGGGCAAGGGAGGATATGTGCATGGCTAACAACATGCTGGCCGAGCAGATGACCCGCTTTCAGATGGTTCGCTTTTATTTTTTATTTTTTTTAAACCGGAGAGGATTTTTAAGGGGAAGACTGTACCAAGCTGACTTTGGGGGGATTACACCTGAGCTTTTTAAGAGAGACCAAAATTTGGTTTCAGCGATTCAGACAACTCAGCAATGCTGTGCCACTTGCAACTAACAGTCACGTTCATTATAGATAAATCCAACAATTATGTTCCCTATTAGCTGATTAATTATTTCATCTACAAAATGTCAGAAAAAGTGAGATATGGTCATCACAGTTTGTCTGAAACTCAAGTCACGTTTTCAGAGTTCTTTTCATTAAATTTCTTGCACAAGTTGTACAACTATCTTGAAACAAAAGTTGGTATAATTACACTAAAGTTTAATCATATTCAACTGCTTGCTTTGTCCTACAACACTCCAAAACACAAGACATTTCATTTTTAGTGGTATTTAGCAGGGAAAAATACAGCAAATATTCCTATAGAACAAAATGAATCAAGCTAATATTTGGTATTTAAGCTCAATAACTGATTAAAGAGATGAATTTATTAAAATCACTAGACTGATAGTATAAAATGCCAGGCGATCTCATGGGATGGTGGATGAATAGCAAGCCATTTACGATCATTTTGAGTGTCATGTTACGCATTTTAAACTTTTCGACAACAGAATGCAAATACTTGCAAACAAACTGTGTTCACAGAAAACAGTTTTACAAAGTGCTCCTTGTAATATCCAGTGTTTCTCAAAGTGATAAACTTCACTTTGTCTATGCTTGAAAACTGCAACTTGTAAACTTTCAAGAATGATTGTAGCACACCAACTCATAAGACCATCACCTGTTTCCAACTTTCAACTTTTTTTAACCTGTGGAGTGTTCAAACAGGTGTTTTTGGAGCAATCTTATAAACTCTCTCAGTCTTTTGTTGTCCCTGTTCCCAAAACCTATATGTACAAAAATCAATTAAACTAATGGAGCAAAAAATATATTATGTTTCTACTGTTTTAATTTGACTATACATCAGAAACAACTATCAAAGTCTTTCCAACTTTTTATGAATCAAGGTTGTACTGTCCAAATGTTGTATGTATCTACATATAAGCTCATTGACATCAATGTAAAACTACACTGGAATCCCTTAAATGTGTCCACATATTTGCTAAATGATTCTGACTCTCAAAGTTCTGTTAGTTCAACTCATCCATCCACCTCACTTTCTCAATATGTAGACTGTCTTGCTCTTTATACAACATGACCTGTGTTTTGGTTTTTCTACACAATCAAGTTTAAAATGACACCTGAAAAGCTTATGCTGACAGTGTGAAATGGGATGTGAAAAGTAATGATAACATGCACTGGAGTGTTACTTTTGTACTTTTGTGCCCTTTGGAAGGACAGCGCTTAAAGTATTTTAATGCCTTCAACTGAATTGAAAAGGCACATTTTCACACATTTCAGAACCATAAAGTTATGAACTTTTATTTCTAAACACTCTGCAATCAAGTCGAACACAAGAGATGGGTGTGTATCCGGCTGAAAACTACAACCGCCTAGTCAATTCTCCATTGTAAATTTAAGTGTCTTAAGTTTGTAAGTGTGCGGCTCCCAACTGATGTGCCAAAATCTATTGTGCAGCAAAAGCCTCTGAAGCTTAATTGTTGCACATTTAAAATGCCAGTCACAATGACTTTGCAATCCTGAATTATGTTTGTGATGGCTTTTGTTTCCCGTGCCTAAATAACTGCTACAATATGACTCTTAGCACAGCCAATCGCAAGCCCTGGCTTTAAGAGCCTAATCCTCTTTAATTTGTGATTACTTGTAATTCAAAGTGGTAGCCCACTAAACCAAGAGAGATTTATTGTTTAAATGTCCTCCATCGCTGTAATGCAACCTGGATACTGATAACAGAGAAACAAATAGCCTGTATTTATACATATATCCTGAGCGCTTATGGTGGCATTCCAGTAAATTACCATAAAAATCACTGTACAAATATTTTGGCATCAATCACTGAGCATAAATTGCTAAATAGCTCGGAGCCCTCTTAGCATTCATATGATTTCATTGGCATTCTTGTGGCAGATGACTTTAGCCTCACACATTCCTCACACAAATTGGAATGTGAGAATTAAGAGGGATTTCATACGGCACGATAAGTGTATTTTAAAGGCAGAACTGATTAAGCTGGAGGGAAAGAGGGAGGAATTAGGTAATTATCTCCAAACAGACACCACCGCTGCTCTGCTGTGTGAGAACAGGGCCCGGCACTCAATGATCAAAGTGCTCAGTATCAAGTCTACTCTGAAATACAAACTTAGCCTAATCCGAGTTTGCGTTGTGTTGATTTCGAGCACCTACCTGGCAACCCATCGGACTGAGGAACACAGAGATCTGAAAGAGTCTGTGTCTTATGATCTCTGCATGGAAAGCATCACTCAGTCCACACACTCCCGCAGAAAGATGACGCATTTCAGTTACTTCAAAGGAATGCTAAGTTTGTGTTTCCCTCTTATTTATTAATAGAATTCCTGGCATAAGATTTATTTTGTCTACTAGGTTGATTCATTATTGATTCCGAGGGCAGGATGTTTGAGCCCATTACAGGAGGATGTGGAAGTTCGGGAAGGCAACCTCTCAGAAAAGTAGTTTGGAGACACAGGGTGGCTGCTTTTTTTTTTTTTTTCATTTAATTACAGCTGTAATGGCAGACAGCAAAACTTTGGGTGCACACATGCTAGCAGGATGAAGCTGATGAGGGGACCCTCTTACAGTGCACCAATTAAAGTTCCACTGAAGTTGCTACCTGCACTCACCTCATGTGCTGACTCACTACTAACTTATTTGACTATTTTAACCAGAGTATGCTGATATAAGACAGTCAGACTGTTTTGGGGGGGTTTTTTTGCCGTTAAGTGATACCGTCGTCTCCTACCTGCTCGTAGCAATTCTCCCAGGTGAGGTTCAGGAGGCAGGAGGAGAACAGCTCGTCTTCGGTCCGGGCACAACCGTCCATGGTGTGTGCCAGCCGTGTCGGTTGAAGGTGTGTGTGAGGGGGGTGGCGGCGGGTCGGTCTGCGGAGTTTGTTAATGTCGCTAACGGAAGATATTTTTCTTTTGAGCCTTCCCTCGACGCGTGTCTCTCTTCCTCCGCGTGCGTTTCCGTGCCTCTCTGCCCCGCGTGCTTCACCGTCCGGCGCCGCTGAAGCGATCAAACGAACAGCGGCGGCGGCGTTGCTGGCTGGCTGGCTGGCTGGCTGCTCGCGCCCCCCTCCCCCCTCCCCACCCCTCTTCTTCCAACCTCTGTCACGTGGGCGGCTTCTCCCAAAAAACAAGTGCGGGATGCTTTCGAGGGCCAAAGTGGGGTCCGCGGACCGCCTGCGGGTGTGAGCCGCAGGGTCACGCGTTGCCGCCCAAACGTGATGGGGAACATTTAACCTGTGGTTTTTAACTCTTTACCTGGATGATGTCAGGAAGGGTTCACGGTTGTTGTCTGCTACAAGTCAACACCTGGTTTTTTTTT
>JAQNCA010000020.1:1584703-1602117 GCA_029783725.1 Acanthurus tractus | reverse complement strand
TAATTTCACCTCGACCGTAGCCTTTTGAATTTGAGAAAACTACTATCTTATAACCAATAAATAAATAAATAAATAATAAAGGAGTGTAGCACATTTAGCTGTACTTTTCTTGTTAATGAGTATACTTCATTTGCACATTTGAAAGTGGGGTGGTGGGGGGGTGCAAATGTCAATGCAGACAACTTCGGTTTATCATAATCAGACATTAAGATCATCCTATAAACATGCAAAACACCAGGCTCTGAACTTTGAAAAAGATGTATTTGTCACACCACAATGCAACAAGGCAAAGTAAATCACTTTTAAATGTTTGACAATTTATTTACTGATAACAAAATAAATTAAAAAGGCTGTATTCATAAAGTGATTTCATTTTTTGGCAAGCATTTTGACATGTTCTGACAGGAGACGCACAGTTGTAATTAATAACAATAAATGGCTGTATTCCATTGAATGGATCCACTTTCCAGGCCCTGGATTTCTGCATGGATGCTCACTGACATGGCTTACTGGTGCACCTCAGTGCAATGGAGCCATCTTTATAGTTATTACTTCCACCTGTGCTTTTGCTGCGATGGAAGGTCAAAAAAGTCGGCAGACAAACAAGACAATCCACAAAGTTTTGTCCAAAATATCTCCCAACAAAAATTTTGATTTAAAATACAGAAAACAAAGACGCTTTCTCCCACACAGAAGTCCCCTCAGGTTTGTGTGGGCATGTACACAGTTTTTGATTGACATCTTCCTCACTCTCCTGTTAGTTTTGTTGCACCTGTTAGTGTGTTGCAACACCTTTATCATTTGCACTATTAATACAGATAGACAGGCAACATCATGCAATTCCCTGCATATTTCTGCAAACTGAGCAGAGGTCTAATGACACAGAATAAGTGAGAACACCTGAGAGAGTGGGACATTTAATTAAGATGGCGTTACGTTTACTTAGCATATGCTTTTATCAACGGCAACTTACATTAAGTGCATTCAACCATGTGGGTGAAGTACATCAGCTTCATCAAACATCCTGAGCGGCTTTGTCAGCTAAACAATGAGAAATTGGGGAGGAGTAACATTTTTAATGTTTCTGCTTTTCTAATCTTTGTGATGTGGAGCTTTTTCTACCACTGTAGACTCCTTAGTGCAAACATATATGAATTTGCAAGAGCTTGACCCCCCTGTTAGGGGCCATGGCATACATGGTGGAAAGGCTGGATGTTTGGTTTGACCATGTCCTGGATGTGGATGGGCCTGAGCCATTCGCAGCACAGTCTGCAAGAAACAGCATCTCGAATCAGGTTCAAGAAGGCATCGGTAGCCAGTGCAGGGTGTGGAGGAATGGTGTATTGTGGGAAACTTGTGTGAGTTGAAGATCAGCCAGACTGCAGCATTCAGCCTGAGAGGTCAGATGGCACTTTCATTAAAGAGAATGAAATAGTGACAAATGCTGAGATGTGAGACCTATATATCTTTCAAAATATGTTAAATATTCCTATCACACACTGAAACCCATTCTAATAATTTGTTTGTCATCCTCTGACAGCACAAACAGCCCATGGCAACACAGATACCGACCCAGCATTACAGCAGTTTGGGAAACTGTCACAAAATTCAACAAATATGATTTGTGTACATTGACAAAAATTGTCCATTATTTTTCATCCAACCTTATGGATTAAACTTCCTCACTATTTATCAACATGAGAAGAGACTCTGTTGAAGATAAATATAGCTAAAAGCAAACTTTGCATCAATTTATCTCTAAATCTGATGTTGCTAATATAGAAAGACACAAAGCGCAGCAATCAAAAAATTTATGACAGATGTCAACCTGTTAAGAGGAAGTTGTTCCAGCAGTTTATATGTTTACGAATTGAAAGAATGGCATAATTTTGTGCTTCATTTAGTAATCATGGGACTCATGCATAGCACAGATGGGTATAATTCACATAATATTATGTAGCAAATGTAAAAATCAATTCAAGTGAGAAAGAAAAAAGGAAGAAAGATTTGTGCTGTAAACTTTTCTACATTGACCTTCCTTTTAGAATTATGCCTTGAATGTAGCTTTGATTGCATATGAACTGTGATATTATACTATGATAGACTAGTTTTATTCAAGCACAGTATGATGGATTAAAATGAAAAGCCTGCATGATTAAAGGTAATTTATATTCCTACAGCTCTGGACAAATGCTAGAAGTTTCACTAGAGTACGGTAGCTATTGGAATAAAACCCTCCTTCAGAATAAAACCAGTACAATATTGTACTTCAGGGTTTGCCATCCACGTGCAGCCATGCTGAGCACTGAACATCTTTCAATACACTGCAAACAGTATGTGGAGGGCTGCTAGCAGAGCCAATTTGGAGAGCTGTCTTTTAGCACACTATTTATTGTGGTGTGAGACCCGTGCAGTTAGGCGGGCCTTTTTGTTCATCTGTGCTCGCTTCCTTGTTTGATCAGATGCGTTTGCCACGCATGATCTGCACCCGTTTGAAGTGTGGTCAATTGGCACAGCGCTGTGCATTTTCTTTTTCCTGGAGAAATTGTCAAGAATTCACTGCAGAAGTGAGAGTATAGAGAGAGAGAGAGAAAACGACAGTCAATGTTGCCCTTTGTGATTGGTCATAACATATTCCTACATGTCTCATCTCATCAATTCTCATGAGGTATGTTAGCTGTGTCAATACTGCAAAGTGGGGAATAAAAATGCATTAAAATAACTTCAAATGGCGACAAAATAACAGGAAATCTTTCGGTGACAGTTGTCGGTGTGAGTGATTTTACACATTTTGATTATCGTGCATATTTGAATGGAAATGCATTGTTTGGGGAAAAAATATGACAAGCTAAGCTCAGCTCAGTGCCTTGAGTAAAGCAGGCTCTGATCTGGAGGTAAAGAAAAGGAATGATGCAAGCAAAATGAAGAGCGGTTTGTTCTTTAACCTTATCTGTCACTATCAGCCATAATCTGTCCTGTGCTGTAGATTAATTTAAAGATTACAGGGTGCCATACATTTGCACAGTGCAGAGGAGTGCCAAGGCAAAAGAGAAATCACAAATCGTATAGCTGGCTTCTGTCTGAGTATATGGCACAGCTCAGCTTGTTTGTATACTCGGGCCTGTAGCTTCCTCTGATCTGCCGCTTCTTCTTCTACCCAGTGACACATGAAAGCTTTTCACAGAATCAAATCAACAGCCTGAGATAATTCAGTGTGACAATGTAACAATTGTGTTTCTGTGATTTTATGTGGGGATATTTCTATCATTCGCACATATCTCTTGAAGGCTGCAGCAGTGAAATTGGGTGAAAGTTCAGGACAGCTACCGATCCGGCGGCGGCATGTGGAAATAAATGAGGTCAAATCAAATATTGTTTCCCCTTCTTCCTACAGGTAGTGGCTGCACATTTTTGCACAGGTGCCTTCAGTGGTAGTAGATTCATTTCAAACTGGCAGCCCATTTTAAACATGCAGTCTACATGCCACATCTCCCCTACATAACCAATTTATCAAGCCTAACCCTGCGGTACGTGCATATACTCCCATATCACAGAGAAGGCTGGAAAGCAACTGTCATAGATGGCATGATTGAATTGTTCCCTTGCACTGTCACCAGAGGGGCTATTACTTCAAATTAGCATACAAATTCAAACCAGGACAGATGGATTTGTCACATTCCAGTCGCCATCTTCCTGGAAGATTGGCTGTGCTTGTGCTGTGTGATGGAGATAAGACACCTGTCTCGGCTCCGATTGGTGGCGGCGTTGGCGGGTGGGGGGAAGGACCGGCGTGGGATGGGAGGAGGACCGGGTGTGGGGATGGATTACCTGAAACGCTGAGGTGTTCTGCAATAAACTTCCCTACCCACGGCCTCAAATGATGATGAGGCACCATCCAGGACCATGTGGGTGGTAGGAGATTGAGCTGTCGCGAGGTGGTGATTCACACTGTTTGGAAGCACATTGAACAATACCTGTCTGGTATTTGTTTGTGTTTGCTACTTTTGGTGAGTTACTGTCAAAGAGCCGCATAAAATGGCCACAAACATGAGCACAGGGGGCAAGGATGAGTGCTATGAACAGCTGTGGGAGAAAATGTACAGTACTTCCTTGACCTCAAGTAACTTTTCAGCTTGAATAGCTAAGCAAAAGGTAAATTACAAAATCTCATCTTGACTCTGACAGAATTCAATTTTTAATAATACCTAAGGATTCCTATGTAGGACATAGGAGGCATGCAGTCGCCGCACACCCTCATATCAGACACTAACAAAATACAAGTTGGAGACATAATGATTTTCATTTGTAATTATGGCAGTGTGAATCAATGGGAAGTATTGAGCATGAAAAACTGTCCTTACCTCAGGATCAATTCCATATAATTTCCAGATCAGCGCAAACTAATGGGTTTTCTATTGGCCTCACTTTGGAGAGAGACTAATCTCTCTGGCACCATTTTGTGGTTCTGAGTACGTTCCCGAGCAAAAGGCCATCCACTTAAAAACTTGTCTCCCAACAGTCCAAAAAATATGAAAGCACACATGCTAATTTCCTGACTTAGCATATTACACAATCCGCAGGCTTAATTTAAAACTCCCTGAGCAGGTCTGGTGTCCCTGCCTGCCTACTTCCAGACAGTAGAAGATTGTTAAAAAATGCTTACTGTTTCATTTCCCCCCTCTCTCCCCAGGTCAATGTTATGTATATTCCCTTACAATTGATGTAAAGTCAAGATGTAGAACAGAGGAAAGCAAGGTTATGCTATCAAAAAGGCTCCTGTGTACCTGAATTGAACTAATCTGGATTATAAGCAGTTAAAGAAACTGCTATTTAAAAGGTTATGTAAGAGACAGTAACATATACAGAGGGGTCTTCTATTTGCATTTGTCAATGGGCCAAGACAAGGTGTAGCACCAACTTGGTTAATAAAAGAGAAAACTTCCTGTTTTGTGCTTTCAATTCCTCAGCACAGAATAATCTGTCTACCCCAAGTACAGCTGAAACAAGCTGATTAATACATTTGTCAAACAGCTCGAAATTAACTGACTATTTTATCATGCTTCGAGTCATTTTTGAAGCAAAATTGTTAAACTTTTTTTAGTTGACGCTCATCAAATGTGAAGATTTGCTGTTTTTCTTTCAGCTAATTTTTTAGTGGGTTATGATAGTAGCAGCCAATGTAGCCTTGGGCCGATAACATTAAGGAGAGATGAAAAGCGGGCTCCAGAAGTCTGGTAAGCGCACTCTATGATTTCAAACCTCCTGTTTTTTGTGATTTTAACTTTTCTCATCTTCAGCCCAACATGACATTGACTTTGATGACTTCACTTGAGGTGATTTATCAATTTCGCACAGCTCTCTCCAGAGCCATAAAAGGCTTTATTAAATTTTTTCACATGTGCAGGAGGTGGAGGACCCTTTAATCAGTTCATTATAAAATAATTGGCAGATTAATCAAAATAATTGTTAGCTGTAGCTACAAAAAGTGCTTCGCAAACCCCCAAAATAAGCCAGAGAATCAGTAAGATTAAAGGGGGATTTAAGGCCCTCAAAATATACACTTGTAAATAAATATAAATATGTAAATATACCTTTAAAGTTAAAGGTCCTTGCATGAAAAAGGTGGAGAGGCAAGCTATTACAGGTTATTATTTTGCCATTTTAAGGTCCTTGCTTCATAAAAACATGTTTTTAAACACCAACCCTCCAGCCTCTCTGTTATGCCAAAGTATCCGTCCATTGTCTTCACAGGTTGTATAGTCCTGCTCAATGGGAAGATGCACAATACAGAAGTTTAATGTTTTAGCCCTGAAATTGAGTAATAATAGTGTTACAGCAGCTATTGTTATAGCTGTTGAGTAGCTTTAGCATACCTCAAAGTGCAGTAGCCCCTTGCCCTTAGCTCATGAATGGTAGGAGGGGTCCTACGTCTCCATAGGCTTCTCTCAAGTCCCACAAATCTAACTCTGTGGAATTCACGCTCGGCCACTCGCAGGCAGCTTGCCTCTTTAAGTTGCTGACTCACAGAATGAAGGCAGCAAAGTTTATCACAACTCATCCAACTTTCTCTGTTTCACGAAGGAATTCTCACAAGTTTGGTGCTGGATGCTACATTTTAAGTTTAACCTCACGAGACAGTCGTGATTTGAGTCTCGCAAAAATAAATGCACAGTCAAGTTATGTCACTGACTGTTTTTCAGGTTATTTATTACATCAGTGTGATACTTAGCATTCATACTTTTTCCTACTGAAGGCTTTACCTTACACATTAGAGAGGCACTGACACAAAGCAGTACAGCCAGAACAGGCTCCGGCACAGCAGGGATTTCACACTGATCTTGTTCCGAAACATTTGTAATTAACATTCCCCCTCACTCCAACTGTTTCTGAAGCTATCAATATCCCAGTAAGAAGATTTAACTTCCCTGAAGAGCCAGGAAACGAGCTGGATTTGGCAGGTCAAAACGTGGTTGCTCAATGTGTGCATATGTGTGTGTGTGTTAAGTGTAAAGTTTTCTGCACAGATTATCCTGTTATTTTAATGCTGACACCGGAAAAAATGTTTTAGTACAAAGTCATTTTTATTAAGTTGAACAGCGACAGGAAATGTAACCAGAGTGCCCCTCTTTGTATCTACATGACAAGAGAACAATACATTACGCCTGCATCAAAATACAGAATAAATTACATTTGATCAAAAGCTTCTCCGTGAACTTATGCCGCTTCAGCAGTAAAAACAGCCAAGAATCCCGAGCTGTGACTTAGTATGGATGTCTCAAAGAGAAATGTTGAAGTGTAGACGACATATCATGCTGTAAACACAATAGGCTAATGATTGGTTACTTACTGTAAATTTATATTAATGCTAACTCTTAGCTAAGACCAAAGAAAAGATACAAGGAGGCCCTAAATTCATGAAAATGTGACACACAGTGACACAAAAATAGAATTCAAAATGATTTTTTTCGGGTGGAAATTAAAACAAAAATATAGATCGCTCAAATGAGTTCATTATTTGCTTTGTACAGATACTGTGGATGCCGTTGCAGCACATGCAAACCTTTTTTAGTACTGAGTGTATTCCTTGGATGAGAGTTTTGCAATGATTCGCTCCAACTGTCTTTTTGCTTCACACTGGGGGAAGTTACTCATCTCGTAGTACTGCGGGGCAATTTTCACCAGCCTAGGAAAGAAAAGCAAGTAAACATTAGTCACAAAAATTGTCTTCAGTGTTTACTTTTGGGACTGCGCTGTTCTTCCATATTCACGCAATGACTGGCGGTGTAAGCTCGACAAATTTGATATTTAATTGTACATGGTCACAGAGGAGGAAATAAACACAGGTAGCAGGCTTTCTGCAGTGTATTTTGGACAAACAAGCCTTTATTTTGTGTTTATTTACACCCAAAAAGTTAGAATTGCTAAGATGGGCTGTGCAGAAAAGTTCCAAGCTTCATTCATAACGTTGACATTTGAATTTGAAATTTGTGTTGTGAATGTGTGTGAGGGACAGATGCAGGTGGGGGGGCTTTATCCCAAGTGCTCATCTGCAGGGGAGAGCTTAGAGTTTGTGTTTCTTTAAAACGTCTGGCTGCCCACTCGAGGTGAAATGAACTAAAATATGGTCTGAGTCTGGTGAGTGCTGAGTTCAGTCAGTAACTGTACTGCAAACAAACACAGAGACACACACTTTGGTAGCTGCTGTTGCTCACTCGTTCTCAGGTAACTGACAGTTTTCTGGTTGTTGGATGCAAATGAACAAAAGATCCTGCAGTTGAACTCATGCAGGTAACTCTAGGAGGAAATTTGCTTTTCTGGAGGCGTTGATGACATCAAAGTGACAGACTTTTAAACTTCTTTTGAAAGCGAATCAGTAGAAACTACAAGAGAAATAACACTGAGTTCAGCCCTACAGATGTGTGACGTTTTTTGTTTGTGTTAGCTCCGTCTCCCCAGCACACTTCTTTACAGCAACACATAAAAGGGTAACATGCTAACTTCTGTGGATGGATGTGGATGACCTACACGCAAGACTGTCCCTGAATGCACCCTGTGTCGACCCAGATGGAGCTCTGAAGCTGCTGCTGCTCAGGCTACACCTTCAGAGCATACACACTGTATGAAACAGCACTGATGAATCCTGACATAACAATGTGCGTCAAGATGCTGCCAGTGCAAAACAACAGGTGTGGGTGTTGACGTGTGTCATACGCTGCCGGTTTGTGTTGCACCATTAGGGTATTTATATTCATACTGAGTGAGCGGAGGGGGATTTGTGCCCCATTTCAGAAGACCAAAATGTTTGAGAATACTCTCACAACAAGCTTATAAGGAACACAGAAACATAAAAAGAAGCAAGCAACTCAAAGGAGAAAAATGGATCTCTGAAGCTATTTTGGACAAATAAAATCAACCAATTCACAGAAAGTCACTGTGTGCAGACATCAGGCTGCACAATAATAAAGAAGTGTTAATGTAAAACCATAGTAATTACTATCAATTAGCCAAGCTTAAAATATAAAAGAGCCTCATATTTTTATTCTTTTCTCCATTAACTGATATATTAGGTAAAACGTTTTTGTTATTAAATTTATTGAGTGCTTTTTGTTGAACTAACTAATAACAGATTAGATGAACAGAAATGTGCATGCAAAGCATTCATTTCAACTATTCACTTGTACTAAATGCAACATTTTTATATGACAATCATTTCTGTAACATCAGTGCTGGTAAAAATGTAGCTGTAACTGAAACTCACCACTCTGGTTTGACGTCGGTGCACGTGCGGATGTAATTCTTGGTGGTGAGCACAAACTCGTTGTAGAGCACCCACTCCGGCTTGTGATCCAGCACAGTGGAGGGGTGCAGCTGCACGACTTGGTTGTCCTTCACAGTCAGGTAATGGCCGGTGCGCTCCAAGTGAGCAATCTGTTCACACAAAGGAGAGAGATGAGGGTCACTACCAGTAACACACACTCTGGTGTAATACACTTCAGGCAGTAATACAGGAAAAAAGACACATATGCACCTTTCATATGTTCTTGATTTAATTTCTGTCTGTAATTTAACTACCATCAAAACCCCACAAATACATGACTAATATAATGATGCCGACTGATGATGAAGACAAACTTGTTTGCAACCAGGAGTTATTTTTCCCTTCCTCATTGGTACCAAGTAAAGCAGAGGAGGTTGTTATGATTAACTAAAGCAATCAGTCTCAATAAAGACGTTCCCCAACAAAAACATGATCTCAAATGCTGTGAAAGCCCCAACATGAGCCACAAATTTGTCTCCAAGATAAAGGTTAATGTTGACAAATATTTAAATATTAACACCATAATTCAACTTGTCAGGTTGCTTGTTTCAGGCAGCTCTGAAAATGGCTTCCTGCAAAATGCCATTTGTTTCCTTGAGCGAGGAGCAAATTGACTTGATTCCTTTTTATGCATTTAACACAAACAAAAACAAAGCAGCCGTGTGTGTGTGTGTATTAGTGTGTGTTTCTTGTTAGTGCCAGGTTGCACACAAAAAGACTATTTTTAAATGATCAAACTCAACAAGGGTAAACACCAATGAGTATTTAGTTTGTAGTGGATATAAAGATTACATTTTAAAACATGACAAAAAAAAAGAGCTTGGGAGTTTGAAGATGTATGACATTAAAAATGAAGTGTTGGCAAACCAAAGAAATATTGTTAGCAAGTTCAAAAGCACTCAAGACTTTACTGAGGGACCCTGATGTCACGTACCTGCATGAAGAAGCCAGTGACCAGCGCTCGCCTGATGTTGCTGTAGTAGTCTCTGCTGCTAAAATCAGTGCTTCGCCGCGGCAGGTTGAAGCGGTCCATGATCCTGGACAACTGCTGGCGTACGTTGTCGGCCGACATCAATGAGCGGTAGTTCACAAAATTGTCATAACACCACTGAGTGGACTCGTGGTCTGCAAGAGACAAATGCATTTCAGCATTATGGCAGAATAAAGACAATGTGGGTTAAGTGTGCATGGAAAGGCTGCTCACTTTGTTTAAAGGCGTGGTAGACGTTAAGGAGCGTCATGTGATCCCCATCGATGTGGGCGAAGCGCATCTTGGACTCGTCTGCCACCTTCTTAGCCTCCGTGGGTCGGACGAAGCACTGTGGGACTAAACAAGGTTGGTATAGGCCCCAACACAGCCGCCCATAGGGATAAGTTAAGCAAATCCCACAGAGAGGAACAAGGCCTCAGCTCAAAGAGAGGCACAGAGCACTTCACAGGGCACTCTGTAGTGTGAAGCGTTTATGGTGGGGAAGGAAAGGAGGAGGGTCAAAGAGAAGGGGAGAGGGATGGGATTTTCCGTCCCAGTGCTACAGTATAGCTTTTTGCAAGATATAGCAGTCATATGATACCCAATCCAAATGAACATCCTGTATTTTAGACCCGATACTGATGCGAGTTTACCCAGAGGACTCGGAACTTGCCCTCAAGTTGCTTAACATCAAACCTGCTTGGCTGTGGCTTTAATGGGTAAAAAGCTGGATTTATTGAACCTTGTGGTCGGCTGCTGTGGCGGCACAGTTCTCAGGTGTACCTTCACTGCTTACTCTAATGAACTCAGCAAAAAAACCTGCCATCCTGGAACACCTGCTTTAAAGTGCACGCCACGTCCAAACAGCTGGTTAAATCCATTTCCCCGCTCTCAAAGACCCTCGCACTCCCTTCAAAGGCGCCAAGATTCATCTGAATGAGCAGCATTCTGCTTTGGCAAGCCTAAAGTGCAATTACTGCTGTAGCACGCTGGTGCTGCTCCAGCTACACCTATACATTTTGTACAGACATGTATTTTCCCCCTTGCACACAAATAATAGCTGACATCCCTGACTTTACCCTCTACTCGCCTTGAAGTTAAGCTCAGTAAGTATACAGTAAATTTATTTTCCCTAGATTTTGACTGTAAGGGTCTAATAATAATAAAAAAAAGTCTTTGAATTAAGCATTTTAAATCCTCATGACCACACAACTTAAATAAAAAAGAGGGGGATTAAGAGGATAGGAAATAAAGCTGCTCTGTATATTTCCTTGAAGCCCATTGGTCGTTTCTGAAGCACGATCCTCGAGCACAAGAAATGAAAAGAGTAGCAGCTCAGACCCACAGAGCAGGCCAGCCCTAAGCATTACCTGACAACATGGCAGTGATGGAGAGGACCTCGTTTGAGCAGTTGAATTCACAGCTGGCGATGACCATCTTGGCCAGCTGGGGGTCCAGGGGGAACTCTGCCATCATGGAGCCCAGCTCCGTCAGGTCACCGTCGTCATTGAGCGCTGCCAGGTAGTTCAGCAACTCCAGGGCTCGCATCAGGGTCTCTGGGGCTGGAGGAGACAGAATGGGAGAGTTGGGCCATTAACAATGGTCCAAGCCCATGGGCAAAACACACACACACACACACACTCACACCCACAAGAGACAGAGAGGGAACAATTTGCACCACTGTCATTTTTTCACCGAAGCATAACTTGAGAGGGACAATTTGGAGCCCTTTCACACACCTGTGTCAGGATTGATTAATACCCTGGTCCTGCATGTTTACACTGCAAGCTGAAATGAATAATTAATCACCAGAAAATGAACAACTTTAATAATCATTAATTATGTTAAAACATGTTACAAGCAAAAATATCAACCATTATCAGACTTAGAAGTGACAGTTTGCTGTCTCTGAAATTTGAACAAATCACTTTGGGTCAGGGATTTTACGATGGACAATTTGCAGTTAACAATTTCGTCTTAAAGACAAAATAGTCCATTGATAAAGAAAATATCAGGGACAATAACAGTTGCAGCCTGTTTTAGGTTTGTGGTTCAGCTTAGTGGAGGGATGCAGCTGTACCGCTCAGTTGTCCCTCACTGTCAGTGATGGTTATCTCCACAGTCACACTGAATAATACATTTGTCTACTCTAGCATTAGATCACACTATTTCAAGGGTGGTCTGACACACTTTGCTGGTGAAATTAAAGATTGATGTTAAATTTGGCTGGCCGAGCATTTAGAAATTATGCCTTGTTCCTGTTTGTGTCTTCACATTTAAATTAAATTGGTTCAAGACATAGAAATTTTGAGAAATTGGAGAAAGCGTAGAATATTTTTTCTTCAAAACTGGTGTATAAAGATAGTAAATGCAAAAAGGCTGCACAGTCAATACACATTAAACATTCACAATTTTGTCCCCCTACAATAAAATCAACACAAGACTGTGATGAAGACATTTAAAATGCAAAACTCTGCTTACAGAAAACTTCAAAAAAAGCTGCATATTAGTTCGAGTGCTTCCTGAACTAATGGCCAACAACCAGGGGGAGATCAGGTTGTTTTAGCTTCCCGTTTTGAGTGACGCAGCTGTGTGCACACCATGCGGCTGCAGTTCGGAGAACATGAGTAACAAAAGCAAGAAGATGAGCAAAATGAAAATCAGGCACCTGAAGCAGTGAAGAGCTACTCCCTTGAAAGGGATCTTTATCTGTTATTTGGAAGTGTTGTGGTTTTAGAACAAGTAATTATACGCAAGGACAAATTAAATGCAAAGGGTGCATGACACTTGTGTCTGCACCACTGTGCACTGTTTAAATTTTATACAAAAATTCAATTTTATTTATATTTTGCATTTTGGACATGCATTAAGAATAAGAGCCAGTCATATTTTAATGTAAAGTTTTGTGCATTAGCAAGAATGTAGTACAACAATAAAAACCTCCAGAGCAAAAATAAAACTGATATTGTTGCAACTTATTTCTGTTTGGCCAAGAAATGAATGAAAGGAAAGCTTGAAGTAGTTCAGCTGTGCTTATTGGATCAATCAAAGAGAATAGCTGCAATCTGATCGACCGGATTTAACAAGAGTATTTAAAAAGGAAAAACAAAGCTGATGACACAGTGGAGATCGAGCAACTGCTAATCTCAGACCTTCAATATAAAGAAAACAAATTAAAGTTAAGACAGAGACAGTCAAATAAAGTGGGGCTGTTTTGGGATTTGGTCGCAGGAAGCATGAGGTCAATCAAAAGAAGACAGCTCTCAGTATGTGACTTGCAAATTTACGCAAGACAGCAACTTAATGGGGAGTCATCATGGCAGATCTCATTTTTCATCTGCTGCTTGGGCAACTCTTACCCACGAATGCAATTACGGGGGAACTTTCTACTTAATGCTTCAACACAAAAGGCTTCCACCGTTTGGTTAAAAGATTTTTTACTCCAGTCTCAATTATTGACCTTTGGCTCCCGAGAGCTGAAGCCTAATGACCAGTTGCATGTTAACTGAAAATTAGCTTCAAGCACTTGCTGCGGTTTTTGTTTGTTTTCATTTCTCCAAAGTGCTAACCCCCACTCAAAAAAAATTCAATTTCAAACAGCAGGGAGGCATTTTTTTATGATTAACAAATATTGATTCAGTGCATCAAAGCTACTTTTTTTTTTTTTTTTTTTTTTTTTTTTAACACAAAGTGAGCGCCGGCCACATTACTTACCACACCGGTGGCTTGTGTGGGGCTAAACAAAAGGTGAAAATCAGATTTCCAAGTACTGCTAGCATGATGAACCAGTGTGGAAATTCAATCTATACACAACGGGGCTCATCAGAAAGTAAGTATTGACTGCCTCAACACACAAGAATCCGATATATTAACCAAGGGCCAAATCAATGAGACGAAAGGCTAAAGGTACATTAAACCATATTGGCTTCGAAAGGTACTTCTTTGGAAATGTCACGAGGCAAATGAATCCCACCCAGCCAAGTCCTTGTGTAAATCGCTACTGATTTCTTTTGGATTTTTCATTTGGCTGGCCGGCTTGCTCTGTCGCTGCTGTGTTTAGTGAGCGGGAGAGCGAGGTGGGCAAAGAGAGAAATGAACTAGATATTCGAGCATTTCACAGTAAAAGGAAAAATCAAGGCTCTCATTGAGGTGTGGACGAGCGCAAATGGAAAAAGCCACCAGCTTTTGGGGCTGATTATCAGGGGGACGACACCTAAGCTCAAATTCATCTTACGTGAAACTTAACCATCGAGAAAAAACAATAGAAATGTCTTTTAGCTTAGCATGACCACAAAAACACACTGTGGCCTCAAGCTAAGGCGGTTTTGATTGGAACAGTTATAAAAATTGTCCAACTATCCAGCTATTTAGGATTAAAATGAGTAAAAGCAAATTAATAAAGTAGTTCAAATGACAAAAAATCCTCAGCATCTCAAAACTCATTATTCCAAACTCTATTTCTTGGCCCTCCAAAGACACTTCTCTGACCGGTCCATTTACTCTGAGGTGGGCCTTTGACACAGCGTATCGAAAATTGATCCGCTGTAACTAGATATTACAAAGTCCAGGACTCATGTCCAGGACTCTCACAGACTCAGAGCAGACTTCATTCATTGTGCCGAACTGGCTCCGGCATGCTCAGGAGCTAGTTAGTGGAAATCTTCTGCCGTGAGTGGATCAAATAAATAAAAAGGTAATCCTCCCGCTTCCCTTCACCCTAACTGTTCCCGGTCAGACTCGGCAGACAAGGGCAATCCCATCCGCTGACGCTTACCCTTGCGTTTTTGTGAGAAACGTGGGGATGGCGGTGGAGGTCAGTCACGTTTCACTGGAGGAATATAAAGGGAAGGCAATAGCTAAGGTGATAGCGCTGCTATTGATGTAACCAATTTCATTCTCAAAATGGCGTTTGCCACAGTGGACGGGGAGAGATGGGTTTAATCTCAGAGGTGAGATGAAAACTATATTATGGTGAGGAAAGGCGGGGGAGGGAGGAGGAGAGGGTTAAGGATAGGGAAAGGAGGGGTGGTCTCCTCGGGAAGACGCAGGAGTAGGAACACGAACACACACACACACACACACTCTCCTGGAGAATGCCTTAACTTGGCGCCTCGGTGAGAAAAAGTCTGTGCTTTGGCCTAGATCCAGCGTGATTCAGACGCGCGAAAAATCAGAAATACAGACGGAAACATAAACTGACTGATCATCGCTCTATAACGACTCCCTCACTTTCAACGGCGGTAATCTAAACCTGAAGCAGACTGCTCATAAAAACTGCGCAGCGCTTCTGTGTAACCCATGTCTGTCTGAGCACTTACGTTCAAATCTCCAAACATTCCGTATCCAGTATTTGATATCTACCAGAATCATGTTATCTCCTCTTTGTCGTTTTTTCCCAAGCGACACAGGCAACCCAGATTTGATATTGTACAAGAAACAACCTCAGTTCAACTAAATGTAGATTTTAAAGCAGTTTGTAACTGCATTTGTATTGATTCTGATCGCACTGATTAACATCAAGATCTCATTATTTGATATTTAATATGTCAGGCATCAATCACTCTTCTTTTGGCGTAAGTGTGTCACAAGTATATATATAATACATACTACAAGGTTAAACGTACAGGTCCCATATGATTTTGCAGGATTCCTGGTTTTCACACATTTATGCTTTATACCAGTTTTTTTAAAGAAATAAAAAAATTCTACTTACCGGGTGGGTCCATGAAGTCAAAGTGCACCAGGTCGTCAATCCCCAGTTTCTTCAGCTGCAGCACCACTGAACCCAGATTAGACCTCAAAATCTCTGGATACGTGTTGTCCTGCACCAGTTGGGAGGTACATGGGGAAACCAAAGGAACAATTCAAAATGAATTAATCAGAGGGCTTATTATCTCCTCATGCGTCGATCATTATGTCAACCTGAACAGAGACCTAGAGTCGAGGGCATTTGAAGGGCTATTTAACTTGTTTAAAAAATTCCCTCTGTCACTCAGCTTGACATGAAAGAATTAGCCTGTTAGAGTGAAGAACAAGCCTCCGCAAGTTCATTTGTCACAAGTTGGTTGTTTCTTTAGCACAGGTAATGTGGAAAAGTGGAAGCAGTGTGGTTTAGTATCAAGAAATTGAAATTGAAATTATTATTTAGCTGAACTGTGAAACATCCGACAAACATTTCATGATAGAGAGCTTTTCCATCTGGAGGGCTGCTTTGGGTGAATACAAACCGCTTGTAGCACAGAGAAAATTGAGAATCAAACACCTCATAGTATCTAATCACTTTCAGACCGCCTAGTATCTTACCTGCATTTCTGTCTTATAAGCTTTCTCCGTGTAAAGGCGGAAGCACTTTCCTGGACATGTCCGTCCGGCACGACCCGCCCTCTGCTGGGCTGAGGCCTTGCTAATGGCTGTGACCAGCAGGGATTCCACTCTGATACGAGGGTTGTACACCTGATAGAAAGACAAAGGACAAATTAAGGGTAAATAAAATAAAGCTCAAACTGCTTGAATGTGGATTTTTGAGGTGGGGGGAAAGGTAAAACATAGTAAAGCACTTACTAACCCCACAATCCACGATATAAACAAAAAAAAAAGTACAATAACACATACAAACGGTCCACCATAGTGCATATATAATCTCTCTTTGCACCATGTCCATGACTTGGCTCCAGGCTGGTGAAATGTCAGAGGGATAAATAACTAGCTTTTCCATCTTTGCCGCTGTCAGGTGTGCACTGCTGTGTTTATTCCAGGATGCTCAGGCGACAGACGCAGATGACCACGGCAGATAAAGATCGGTGAGAGGAAGATGGGAGAAGGGAAAAGCTAACCTTTTGCTTGGCAAATCCGGGATCAATTACAAACACCACACCATCGATGGTCAGGGACGTCTCGGCGATGTTGGTTGACACGACAACCTGTGGAAATGAGAATAGATTGGTTAGGAAATGATCCACCCACGCAGGCAGTTTGGAGGGACTGAGGAGATCTCAGACTCTGGTGTGACACTTTGCATCATATTATTATAGAATTGTCATCAATTATTAAGAAAAATCCATCATATCATACATGCATTTAAATAAAAAGAACTCAACTATTTGGACATTTCAGGGATTAGGGTCCTTCCTTTTGTTAAAATACAAGAAAACAAAGTGTAAAACCACATTTGCTGGCTGTCATTCAAAAGTTAAGAACAAAAACACCTTTTTACAACCAAAAATGTTGTTCTATTCTACAGTGAAGCGGCTTGAAAATCATAGTCACTCTTAAGCACGAGTAAGAGTAGAGACAAACAAGTGCGGATATCAGCTTTGCTTTAACTTGAAAACTATTCCCTGATGTGAGCCAGTTGACTGAAGAAGCTTGTAGAGCTGTCACTTTGGTGCACTGTACACATGCTGTCTAATGCAACCCAACAGGGGAGTTCCACAGCAGTTTCTGCAATAAAGTTCAATGTGCTCTAAATGTATTGGTGCAGAGAGCTGGCTGAGTGTTCACTGTCCCATCTAAATGCATTACCTCTGGTCTTTCTGTGGTATGTGATCGTGCATGTTTGTGTGTGTGTGTGTGTGTGTGTGTGTGTGTGTGTGTGTGTGTGTGTGTGTGTGTGTGTGTGTGTGTGTG
>JAQNCA010000020.1:1543768-1561174 GCA_029783725.1 Acanthurus tractus | reverse complement strand
GAACTATTTAACAAAGAACCTATATCTAAAATATTAAATTAATAATAAAAAAATGATTTATTTTCTCATTGGTCAATATATCCATCAATCAATATTGATCTGTTCTGTTCCTGGTTAAACTTTGTATCTAGGTCACATTTGCTTTTTTAAGCCTATTAAAATGTTTCTTAAATTGGATTTTGAAAGAGGATTAAAAGGAAAACATCACTGTGAGAACGCCTTGCAGGAAATGCTTTTAAAGTGCATGCTAATGGTTGAAGAATGCAAGGCAGGACAGTCACAGTCCCTTTAAAAATGACAACGCATGTCTCCACTGTATTCTTCATTTTATTGAAGATACGCAAAGCTCACTATTTTTCTTTAAGGCACTGTTCCACATGCAAAAATCACAAACTAGTCATTGACTCAATGAGGAAACCGATGGCAAGCTGGTATCATCGTGCAATTTCATTTGTACGGATTCCATCTGGTTTATAAACTTAACATACTCCTTGGAAAAAAAAAGGCCTGCTCCAGCGTGCCAAATCAGCTGCCTGGCACGGGGCCGACACTGGGTGCACACCATAGCTCCAGTTCTTTCTCTCTCCTCCCCTCTATTTTGTGTCAGAGATTGAAAATAGCAAGTGGCCTTCTGCAGAATAAGCAGTTCATGGATTCTGGCTTTGACGCTGTGTTTGCCTGGAGAGGCCAGCTGTCACCTGCATGCAGGAAGAGTATGGCCTCGCCACTGATTCTCAATACCCAGTGGGCTCTGGACTTTGGCTGCAAGACAAAAGGGTGTGTCTGTGCATGCATTTCAAAGTGCCAGAAAACTTCTGGTGTCTTTAACTTTGGTTTTTTAATTTACACAATCTTCTTGAGATGCTTTCTGCATGTGTGCTAGAATGTTTATGTATATTGAGTTGAAAACCATTTGCTAGACATGAAACTAATAAAAGCTTGTGCACAAAAAGCCAAAATATACATCCTCTCCACTATAAAATGTTAATTTGACTTAGTATGGAATTTGAGTGTTTCTATGATTTAAATTAACTCAAGGTAGACTTGTGATGCTGTACAATTCTCTCCCAAGGCTGGAAACAAGAGAATCAAGTTAAGCCGCTCTAATCTGTAAAACAATCAAAAGACTGTGGCTGCTGCATTCAGAATTAATGAGAGATCAACTTTGTGAACACTTAGAAATTAGTCAGAGTGAATTTCTGTTGATATGGGCTTATTTCCTGGTTCAGAACCTCATTTGTGTGTGAAAGCTCAAATAAACATGACACCAAGTTCACAAAGTCAGCCTCTTGGTCAGAGTTGAAATCTTGTATCGACCAAATCCATGTTTGTTTCTGGCTAAAAGGAGGGAGCTGATACAAATAACAATCAAAAGCTTTAACGTCACTAGACCAGTGGTTTCTGCTCACTCTTTCCTGATTGATCTCATCTTTCAGTTCCTGATTTTGAACAATGTGAAGCTGGTGTTCTGGTTGAGAGTTTAAGAGTTATTGAAATGTGATTGTGTTACATTCAAGTTCACATACATACAACTGAACTGAGTGTTCATGTCAGTGTGATTAAATGTTAACTGTTGTGGCTACCATTTTAATTTTAAGCTATTTTAACCCTTTATTTAATGGGCTACTTATAATGATCAATTTCAACTATATGTATTACTTTCAGCTAAATATTTCAAAAGTTTAAAAATTAACTTTTTTTAACTTTCAATCATTTGTTTATCAATTGAAGGGAACTGTTTCAAAGACATATCTGTAGCTTTTGCTAATGAAAAAAAACTCTCCAGAACTTTTGGTCATTCTAATATTATTAAACTGTGAATCCATTTTTTTTTTTGCTTTTTTGAGCATTACTTACTTTTTTTATGTTTATTCTTTCAATTTAGTTGAGCTTCTTTGCTATCAAAACAAGTAAACCTTTGGTACCGCTGAGAATTACTGCACTATGTGAATTAATAAGTGGCTGGGAAAGGACTTGAAGACAGGTCACGCTGCATAGGTTTATGCATTTATATTCATAAATAACAGTGAAAACCTCCACATATAAGGCACAAGTAGTCTCATTCAAAAATCAAGTTCAAAATAAGGTAAAATAACTGACAAAAATAAATTACTGACTGATTAGTAGGATTCACCTATACAGATGAATTCACATCAATATTATCTCTAATATCAACAATAGAAATTTACACATATGTACATTTGTACAATTTGGGTACAAGCCCATTGAGGACTCTCCTATGAGAGTAACATGAAATGCAGCATTCAATTTATTGGCATCCCCTAGGAAGAAGAAAAGAGCAAACAATTGGGATTATCGTATCACAGGGGAAAGGAAGAAGGGAATATGGGGCACAGGAGTTGAGGCTGCCATATTTGTTATTTTCTTTGCTAAATTTTTCCTGTAGGGCACAAAGTTTGTAATTTCATTGATTTTGAGAGAGTTCATTCCTGTGCAGCAACAAGCCTGTCTGGAAACAAAGTAAACCTTCTTCTTTGTCAATGGTGGCTACAGAAGTGTTTTCTGTTTAATTGACTTAAAACAGATTTAAAAAGTGAGTTAGTGAGCGTTGGATATGTTGTGAGAATGAAACTAGGAATGATTAATGCATCTGTCAATAAGGACGACAAGGATAAGAATTTAAATGAGCTTCTTATGTCTTTCAAATATGTCAGATCATGCCAAGTTGTCACTATGAAAGGTTTCACTTCGCAGACCGACAGTGAACGTCCCACTCCCCGGTAATCGACACCTCTGTGAACTGGTTCTCTGGCACTGGTGTGGAGGCTTCCTCGTGTTCAGATACATTATGAGACCCTTCCTCCTGGGATTCACAGGGCTGATGACCCACCTCTGAATTATCGGTGGTGGCTTGTTTAATCTGAAGCCATGAAAGGTCTGATTCTGTAGATTGTTCACCCAGCGCCAGGGCTGCCTCTTCTCCTTCCTCCACCGTGGAACCCAGTTCTTCATCCTCAACTCCCTCTACCTCATGCCCCGCCTCTTCCACAGGACTCTGCCCCTCGTCCAGCTCTAAGGTGGCTCGATCTTCCATCAGGGTCACGAGTTCTTCCTCTCCCCTGTCAATCCCATTCGTCTCCACCCCTACTAGAGGCTCCAGGCTGTTGAGCAGTGCGGATGCGTCTTCCCTGCTGACGCCATCTGTGCCAAGGTTGCTGTCAGCAGTGAGGCATTCCCACAATGATTCATGTGAACTTCTGTCATCTGCCACAACTGGGAGAGGAAAGATGAGACAACCGGTCACTTTAGCTGCTCACTTGATCTAAAAACAAGTACTTTTGTGCTTTTTTGTTCCTCCGATGAAATTATGCAGCAAGATGGCTGCTAGCTTGTGTTAGCTAGCAGCAACAGTGACAGGATATAAGGCAACAATTCTATTCCCTGTTGATGACTCAGATTCTTTAAGAACTAATTAATTGTGAGTCTATGAAATCTAAGAAAAAAGTGACAAACGCCAATCACAATTTCCCACTGCCACAGCTGACATAATTTAAAGTGCTTGCATTGGTTGAGCATTGGTTACCATTGGTTACATTTTTGAAGGTAGAATCAGCAAGTATCTGGCCTTTTGGCTTATAATTATAATATTATTAGATTACAAACTTGTTGCATATTAATTTTGTTAACTGACAAAGCAATTAGTCGACAAAGAATTTCAGTTCTATAATATATGACTGACACTACAAAGACCTTTAACTAAGAGGCTGCATTTCAGTCAAGATTAGTGTAACATATGTGGTATTAAGTATAAAGACTTGAAATGACGTCACAGTTCTTGTAAGTTGACAGAAAAGAGCGACAGGAAACACGAGGAGAAAAAGGTCCATCTGGGGTCCAAAACCAGACTTTGCAGTTACGTGCCAAAACACAGCAAGGGACAATATTTCTTGCAGTTAATTTGCACTGCTAATATTTTTGAACTATTGTTGACAGAATTGTTGATTTGTCAAAAGTACTTTCACAAAAAAAGCCAATTTTACAAATGGAAAGCCAATTTTTTTAATAACAAGATTAATTTTTCTGAGCTCTTGCACTATGAACAAAAGCCTCATCTTGAAAAGAACAGATATCAAATCAATTTTTTTTTTTATGACAATGGATGACCAAACTGATTGTTTGCACCTCTCATTGCCCTGTGTTAAGTTATTACATTTAACTACTTGTTTTTTATCCTCTTTTGTCTTTTCTCCACCCTAAATCACTACCAGCATGAACACTTTGGCAAGTTTTTTTTCACATTTTTCGTTGGGTGGAAAATGGCCTGTTGGCCTGATGTGCTGCTTCATTTTATCAAACATATATGACATTTGTCTTCCCTGTTAGTGGTATGATGTTAAAAGGCCCTGAAAAAGAAACTCAGAAGAAAAAGCTTTGTTGATTGTGAGAGCAGTTGGCTATCTGCACATGTGGGGCTGCTTTAACACTCTGTGAAGTAAAACCGGATAAAGAACCAACACCAACTCAGTAAACCTACAGAGCATGGCCAATGACATCAGGCTGATTGGTCCTCCCATAAACATGGTCGTCTTTTTCATCTGAATAAATAATGACAGAATTAAAAAACACTTTTAAAAGAAACCATAAGGAAAACTTTCCTCTTTTAGAGTGATACTACTGTGTCAATGTAGAAAGTTATTTCAATTACTTATGTGACTGAAGTGCTTCCATGGCAACAAGCTAAATATAGCAGCAGTGCCCCAGACAAGGGGACGCAAGACAAGTGTGACACCCGGCATCTCAGCAATAGCAACAGCTTAGTTCTGCTTCTTTGCCAAAATATGCTCTCACTTTGGGGATTACTGACCCATATTTGTGGATGTGCAGGCAAAAAGGTTAAATACTGCACATTGAGTCTCAGACACCTTTTCTCATACACACAAAAAAAGGGGGAAAAAAACATGCAGGAAGAAAGCAACATTACTTGGACTGGCATCCATATTTATGGGCCCACATCCCCCATCCCCTTTCAAAAAGAACACGGCAGAAGTTTCTGAATGTCAGCGGGCGAGAATTTGCTTCACATTTCCAAAATGCCATGGCATTTGGGCAGCTTGCACCAATGAGAGGTAGCGAGGAGTGGAGGCGGGAAGGGAAAGGACTTGGGTTAAACATGGATGATAGCGGGGAGTGTTAAGCACGGAGTTGCTAATTGCAGTGTTTATGCCGGTAGCTGTGGGTGCTCTTATCGATAGGCAGAGAAGCCAGTTGCACACATTTACGCACTTACCGTTGGTTGGCTGCACTCTGGGCTGCATGTCCGGGTGAGATGAGACGCGTGTTGGATGAAGCTCTGGTTGGAGGTTTTCATTCGGTGTGTTATTGTTCCGCGTCCCTGTTGGACGCAATGAAGGAACAAACACTCCCTGTTATTGTCTCGTTGAAATAACGGCAAAAATGACAAAGAAAGTGGTATGAAGACTTTTGAAAAGTTTGAGCATGTCAAGATTAGATGGAGCTCATCGGAGCACGTTGATGGTGCTGTAACGTGTGTACTTTCATGCAGCGTACAAACATGCACGCACGTATGCATTGCAGCGCTCACAGGAAGTGGCTCCAGTTCCCTGTCATCTATCATCATTAGTGATAGCTGCACGGCTCTTAGGCTGACACCATATGCTACTCATAGGAGCCTGTGCACTACAAACCAGACATCACAAATATACACACAAATCTGTAATCACATAGACACATGCATACACCCAAGCCTGTAAGTGCACATTGGCTTTTGTCCTCACAGAAACACAGTGAATAGGCCTGTTTCTCTGACCATTCAAGTGTGAGGCTCAAAAACAAACAGAAGAATGAGAAAATGGATGACTGGGTGACACGATGCGTGAGAATCATGAATGGTGAATGGAGACCATATTGTTATGAATGCAGTCAGTATTGTTATGGATGCTGAGTGTTGACACTGATTTGGTAAAAGTGAGAGAAAGGGTGGGGTGGCCTGTTTGGATCCTGAGGCTTCTACAAAACTGGTGGCCTCAAGAGAAGCAATAAAGTTGTTGGTAGACAAAAAAGTTTCTTTATTTAAACAGGCAGTGGTTTCCATCATTTATTAGCTAGTTTTGGGATCAAACCTGGTTAGCTTTTTATTAAGGAACATAGCTATAGAGATGGGGATATTGTTCTAATGGTCCAACACTTCAGTCACAATGAAATATCTTCAAAAAAATATGATGGATTGTCATGAAACTTTGCACAGACGTTCATGATCCCCACTAATCTTCTTAACCTCACTGACACTCTGCATTTTCCTCTACCTCCAAAATGAGGTTGACATTTGTGGTTCTGATGGAAATGTCTCAATACCTACTGGATCCTCTGTCTGGAATCAGGTACAAACATTCATGCCACTTCAGGGTGGATTCTAATAACTTTAGTGATCCCAGGTCAAAATTTCAGTTTGTTAAATATTTTGGCTTGTGACCAAATAATGGCAAAATTAATGACATTCTCATCAGCCTCATCTATTTTTATGGTTTGGAGCTAATTAAAAAATGTTATTACGCTGACAACATGTAACAAATAGTTATTTATTTTGCTAAATATCTGTATGTTTGCACTGCCATTTTTAAGCATGCTTGCAAGCAGACGCTAGCATTTAGCTAAAAAAATCTCATGGTCAAACATTGACATAAATTAGTTGTGTTGCAACTCTGCCCACAACAAGGCATCAAAAATCAGAGAATCAACTGTATAAGCTGGAGGGAGAAATCTCTCAAAAAATGTCTGTGATGTTAAAATATATGTTGATGAATCACAATATCTCCTACTTTGCTCACAGCTGTAATTATTTTCTGAAGAAAATATAATATTCTGTGGAGTTGTGGCATAAAACCACAGCTAATAAAGGACGAAGGAGTCAGTGGTTGTCCAGAGGAAAACATCCTCTTCACTGAGCTCAGATAGTCAGCCTGGAGCTTGAAGACTCTGCTCGCTCATTAAAGCGCAGTCTTCAAGTTCTGAGGGAGAGACCTAAGAGGAGTCCTGCAGAGGTCCTTCAAGAGCCATTAATAAAGTGCTGTTGGTTATTGAGAGAAAAGCAAAGAACTGACCACTGCAGTGTGTATCCAGAAGCCATTGAGCTCCAGAGACAAGAGCTAATAATCTACAGACAAGCAGACAGCTAGCAGCAAATTGACACTCAAAGTGGCCACACCCTTTAGTGAGCATAACTTGAAGCCAAAATAAAAAAGTCAGTTATTAATTATCCTGTTTCAATTATCACGAACAGGCATATCAGCTTTAGCGACTAAAATTGTTTTTTGCACAAGGCAGTTAACAGGTTTATTTCCGCTCTCAGCTGGACATTTTATGATGATGACCTTTGGGGAAGAACTCGCTTTCGGAGCCAGCCCCAGGTGGCCACTCGAGGAACTGCAGTTTTTTGCAAATGCACGGTGGCTTCATTTTTAAATAAAGCAGCAGACACCAGCTACTTCCTTTCAACATGACTGTCAGCTGCTTGTTCAGCTGTCTAACCATCCCCCCCCCCTTTCTCTCACCAAACCCAATGTACATATATGCCCTCCCTTCTCCATTTATCTTTGTTCCACAATACTCTAACACACCTGACTATAAATCTATATCACGAATAAGGAGACACAAAAAAGATAAGTCTGTCAAACAAACACACAGAGCTGTCTTGCTTTAGGGTGACAAGGAAATGACTTCCTCTTAACTGGCAAGACTCTGTCCCTGGACCAAAACAGAGCTTTATGGGTGCACTCTGAATACACCTCTGTCTTTCCAATAGCTGATGCACACTGACAGGCTTTCACTTGCTGTGTAACATTTCACCCTGCGCTCATTCAGCATGGGGGGGGGCGGGGGGGGGGTGAGGTGGATTGCTCAACTGGTTGGGATCCTTCAATCACAACTTTCTCTGACTTGCTGCATCAACATCATTGTTATTGTTTTTGGCTCCCTCCCATTCAGAGACAATGTAGTCACCTCTAGTGTTCTTCGGGCCTCAGGTACAAAGCCAAGGCCCTCCATCCTATCCTGTTTGCCTTTAATATCCATCAGCCCAACTTCACATCACATCAAGGCCACAGACGCTCACATCTCTCTCTATATTTCTGTCTCCCTAACTGTGGTGGACAGCGTGGTCGTCAGGCACTCTGGGCCCTCGCCTACAAATTCCCTAATAACGGCACATTCCCCTAAATGTGTTTGTAATGTGGGCAATCATTTTCAGTAATGGATGCTTGTCAGTTTTATAGCGGTGAGAATGACGGTCTCATGACAGGGCACCTCCACTCAGCCGCAACCCCTCCACCACTCAGTCTGGTTCATATACGGCACAACATCTCCCTCCAGTGGGGGGAGTGTGAAACTATTTTCCAGTTGTCCTGTCTCCTGGTTGCACTTGAATATATTTTTCAGACTGAATCTGTAATTTCAGACACTATTATTCTTGCAGTTAACTGTACTTGTCTTCATGTGGGTTTTTTTTTGTTGTTTTTGCAGCTGCACAGAATTGGTTCATTTAATGTACACTACTGTTCGAATGAAAGTGCAGATTTTGTGTATTTAATTGTGCTTAAAATAAAAAAAATAGTTGAATCTGGTTGAGTTTCTGCAAATTTAGGGAGCATATATAATTTTAGCTCTCAAGAGCATCAATCATAAAAATTTATACTGATTGGACACCAACTCCTTGAAAAATAAGAATATTTTGTCTGCTAATGAGTTCTCTCTGACAACAGTGTGCAAATAAATCTCTTTCTCACATGATTTATAATGAAAAGTCTTGTAAATAAGAATGCACTTTAAAATTACACTTGGAAACAGCAGTCTGCTGCCTTAAAAAGGTCTCTCCTGCCCTTAAAACATGGCCAACCCCAGACATTTAAAAAAGAATATTTTTTCCCGTGAGTGCAACATTAAAGACAGTTTCAGCAGGGCAAAGGGATTTGTGTGTGATGTTCAGGCAGCCTGCTTCAGTCAATGGTATCATGAACAGACATATGAGCGGGTGGTCAATGGTGTCGGCACATTGTAAACGGTGGGCATGAGGTGACACGCTTTCTGGGCATCTGCCCAGATTTGTCCTGGCATGACATAGTGGAGGGCATGGATGGGCTAAGTGGGGCAGAAGAAATACATACTCCCAATTCCCACGGAAACCCGGTAGGTCAAGCCTGAGATGCAGCCAGAGAGAGAAAAACACACACTGTTATGAACAAAACACCTAACAGTGTGTTTAGATTAAAAAAAGAAAGAAAGAAAGAAAAAAAGGAAATCAATTCTGCTCACTATGAAAATTTCAGAAAAGATACCTGGGTTATATTTAAACTCTGAAAGAAATAAATGATAAAACAGATTCATGAGCAACATGTGAGAGGCACAATGTTTGAAGACCCTCTCCAAATTTATGAAGCTAATTATTGTTTATAAAAAGACACAAATGTCACAGTTTAGTGTAAATAGACACATACAAGCACACATTCTCACACACTCACACACACTGTCATGTTTGCTCATGGTGTGGTTCAGTTACAGGTAGCAACCAGGTCAAAGCCTGTGCAGAAATACTGACACTCAGTCTTAACGACAGTGGTGAGACATACAGAGAGACTGAGACTGACGCCTTTTTTCACAGCAAGACACAATTAAGCTCCAGAGCAAATGAAAAAGCTTTATTGCCATTTAACTACAAACAGCTGCAAGAATTAAAAATCACTGCTTACCATTGGATTACAGAGACATTTAAAAATATATATATTTCAAGTAGTAGTGCCGGGTTTTGACAAATGACTACAACTTTGACTATTTTATTCAAAAGACAGAATAATTTATAACCATGACAAATTACTGTACCATTGAAATACTGTTCAGTGAGAAAGACCATATTGAAATGTATCACCAGCTGTTTGTTTTCATATTCTTAAGCCTGAATGACGAAACTGCTGTCAAATTGCTGATTTAACTCTGTATTTGTTTCATAACCCGCTCTGTGTGTGAAGTTGGATTATATTGCAGAGTGATGATTTCAGGACTATAATGAGGAGACAACAGTGTAATTCAGATTAAATTCTGTGGTTTTTTTGTTTGAAAGATACAACGCTTGAACTTAGAGACCCACCTGGAAGACTCCACAGTCCTGAAACCTCCAACGTCTTCAACTTCCTTTCCAAGTCTGCAACTCTGTTTCCGAGGATCCTGCAAAACAAGTGCAAAGGGACAGGTTACACGGGAGTGATGAGAAGCGTCTGTGTGTATTTGTGTGTCACAGGTAAGAGTTTGCCCACCTGTTTCAAGGATCCTCCTCCACCTACAAGGCAAACATTAGAAGTGTGTGTTACCTGTTGGTGTGCCTTTGGTGCTGGATGACCAGGTTCTTCTCATGGATGGTCTCTAACAGAGCCGTGGCGAGAGACTTGAGGTCGGAGATGGACTGAGGTGTGGCTGGCAGGCTGCAGCCCTGCTCTTCAAGAAGCATCTCCTGGACTAAAAAAAGAAGTAGAAGAGGAAAAATAGTAGTGATAGGTGACAAGGAAGTAAAGACTTTGGCTATTCATTTAAATCCTTCAGCCTAAATGATGCCTTCAGTGAAACACGGCCCTAATTCATGATATAGTTCAGGATTTGTTGGGCACTAAGCTGCCACCTGCTGAATAATGTCAAATGAAGCTTTCGCAAAACTTTCAATAATAGATAAAAACAGAGAGCAGAGCGATATAGCGAAAGACAGGGAAAACAGCACGACAAGAGCAAGACAGAGATGGAGAGTTAGAAACAGCTGTCTACTAGGTGACACTCTCCTAACTTTAACTCCGGTGCCCACTGTGCTGCTTCTGCCAGCAACTGTCAGTCATCATGGCAGGCTCATTTCCCTGCCAGTGGTGCTCTCCACCACTCAGAATACAATTAGTAGCCCAGCTGGTGTCCGGGCGATGGCTTGAAGGATCGGCAAAAAAACCAGGAGTTATTAAATAATGCAAAGAGGCACGATAAGAAACAAAGAAAGAAAGCGATTTGTTATACTGAAGGGAGCATCAGTTTCACAGTTTACCTGATCAAAAACGTCTCTACATGATATTAAACAGAGACAGATTATTTTACAGGCCTTCAACACTTTGCAGATCAGTGGCTCTGGCATCTATTTGTGGCTGGGTTTAGAGAAAAATCAGAGCGAGCCGAACAGTTTGTGTTTTCACCTTGTTTGGCTGAGAGGACTCCAGTGAGGGGGCTGCTGTTTGATTTCCCATATGTGCTGGAGTTTTTCCTCCTCTCAAGTGCCGTCTTTGGGGAAGGAAAAACAAGAGAACAAAGCTGAGTCAGCCACGTTTGATGAGCATTTGAAATAGACGCAACCTCTTGTACTTTCAGTGTGTTCAAATAAGAATATAAATTTAGTAAAATCACATGAATTTTATCAGGATTCAAGAGCCTTCAAAATCAGCTTAACATTTCCATTAGATTTTCCATCTGTACCTTGTACTTCATGATGTTGGATTTCAGCAGGCTCACCTCCTCTTGTAGTTGGTTGAAACGCTCATGCAAGTATCTACAATTAACAAAGATCAATATCCCAATCAGAAGAGTCAAATCCAAAAATAGTCTAAGGTTGAAGATCAAAATATTATCAATATTTTAATAGAAAACTTTAGCAGAAAAAGCCCTGAAAAAAGTTCATGGCATGTTTTCACAGTGTTTTCACACAAGCAAATATACCCCATGATCTGTTTACCTCATAACTAATCTACTGCTGTTATTGTGTTATTAGTTTGAAAAAGATAACGTCACTACAACACTTTAAATCTGCTCATAATTTTTTTAATTCTACACAACTCAAAGGTTCCCTCCCTTTTTTAACATCAGAAAGTCATTGGTGATGTTCAATTGCCACACTCCTGTCACTGTAACACCGCAGTGTGTAATTTATGCCACTAGGGGTCTCTCAATAAAAATGATGAAACCAACTGACTCTGTTCGATGGTGTTATGGAGGAAAGTGGGATTATGGGAGTTTCTGCAGTTGGAAATACCTCTGACTGACTCAGGCAGGAATAATTACCGGAATCTTACACATGTTACTTTTAGCAGGAAGAAGAGTCAGTAACCAGAAAATGCTCTTTATTTTTTCTCTTGCAATGAAGTAAAGTTTTAAGTGAACCAGAAAGGCGTCAATAACAACTGCTGAAAAAAACAGGTTTTAAAACAGTTCAGTTTAGCTCTGATATTCTGACAATTAAATACAAAACTCAAAAAAAGACATTTAAACAGCACTTTGTTGTATTAATTAAAGTTCAGTGATGTAATCAGAAAAAAACGAAGCTAGCCCAAAAACTTCTTCAGTCTATTTTAGAAAAATTGGCACACCTTTTGGAAAGCCTTGAGGAGCACATTTAGAAAACAGTTTACAGTCACAAACAAATAGATCCAGTGATTCAAATAAAATCCAGCAAATGAGTAAAACAGACAACAAAGTTAAATGTCTTTGGAATTTTATGTTATGGTTATCGTTTCAGTCCTGTAATTTTACTTTACTGCTTTAAACAGATCATTTGTCTTGCTTGTTTTCACACAATAGCTTGTTTTTACACACGATACATTTACACCCAGTGTGATACTAAAAAATGAGACAGACAGAGAGAACCAGCAGCTCACAGAAAACACATGGCCTCTCTGTTTGATGGATAGAGATGCAGTAAAGTGTATTGTGCTTGAAACAACATGACCATTTAAGGGTGTTTCATGAATGATATACCCTTACCTGTTCTCCATGCAGAGGGCGTCCACATCGATGATGCGCGCCTCACGGTTGCCTAAGACGTGGTTAAGCTCCACATTGAGTCGATAGGCCTTCTCCCTGAACACACTGCGCTCTGCCTTCACGTCCTGCAGCTCGTCTGTGAGAGCCTTCATGTTGTGCTCCATCTCCTCCATCTGGACAAAGGTAATCAGACAATAATGTCTGTAAGAGAAGCCACTGAGAGATATTTTACAGCTCTGTTCACTCAAGTAGAGTTTGGCGAGAGTTATTCAAAAAGAAATGTGCCAACCTGTAGTCCTGCTCCCTCAAGCTGGCGAACTAGATCCTCCCGCTCGTGGGCGGGGAAATGACGCGCTCCCACCTCCTCATCCCCCAGCCTCTGTCGAGTAATGGTCATCCTCAGGAGCTGTGGAGAAAAAAAAAAAACATGCTAAACTCACGTCTTCTCTCGTGCAGTGAACTGAGTGAGGGGTCAGGTTAAACTTTGTATAAGTGTGTGTTTTTATTTGCAACCTCACCTTGTTATCCCCCTGGGCTTCCCCAAGCCTCTGAGTCAACTCCTTCACCTCCTCAGTGAGCTGTTTCACTCGTTCTTTGGATTCTCTCAGCAGCTGAGCCAAGTTCACCTGATGATTCATTTAGTTGATTAGTGATTGGCTAGTTGATTAGTTTGCAGATGTTTTTATTGAAAGCCCAGCCAAAACTCTCCATAAACTTACAAAATTGAAAATGCCAAATCATTGACAGTAATATATGGCACACATCTGGGAAACATGTATATGCTTTAAGAAAATAGAAATCTACATCACCACAAAAAATACAGGTAGAATATCAATGTCATAATACAGATTTTAATCGGGAACTTAGTTTGTTCAACCACACATTTACACAAATCTAACAGTTTTCTGTATGGTGTAAAAAGTACTGTCTGTGTGATAACACTAATGTGTGCGTGTTTCTCCTTTTAAAACATACGTTTTTATAAAGGAAGCCAGCAACCAAATTTTTCAATGTGTTTTTTCCAGCATCCCCAAAAGAACCGCAAGGCAGAGTCCAAAAGGAATTCTGTAAGATACGTGAAGACACTAACCCGAATGTTTATTCCCACTTTAATTATTTGGTAAGGGGAAAATGTCTTGTCATGTAAGAAGTCTGCAAGCTGCAGACAGACCTCATGAAAAAATGAATCCAGTTCAGTGTCACTCAGTGAGCATGTGATCAGTATTTGTTTGGTAAAATGAGTCTGTTTGCGATTGAGATCCTGCATTTGGTGAGAACTCATGTCCTAGAAGTTATCCTCTCCTTGCTAAATAAACACAACACAGGGTGAGAGCATCTTGATTCGACCACAGCATAAAATTTACACTGCAACATGAAGATGTCAAACACTTTTGGCATTTCTGACAGGAAGAAGGTCACAAAAATAAAAAACAACTTACTTGATTGCGTTTTTCGGGCGGCAAAGAGGGGTCACCATCCTAAAATATGAAAAAAGTTGCCTAATTACAACCATTTAAAACAATCACAATATCATACAACGCATACTGTTAAAAATTCCCTATTATTGACTAGATGCTTACTAAGAGAATGTCAATAAACCCTCAACTTGCACAGCCAATACAGTGTAAACGGACAGATTAACACCTTATCACCTTGAGGCTTTGAATCACTCACAATGAGTTCCCTGTACTTCTTCTTGAGTCCCTGATGGCGCTCCCTCAGCTGGTTGGCCATAAGCTTGTACTGGTCTCTTTCCTGCTGACAGGTGTCCAGCTCCTTGGACAGAATGAGCAGGGCCTCTTTCTTACTCTCCAACTTGCGCTTGCACACCAGGAACTACAACAAATGCCGCACACAAGGTCACACCACAGATCAATGGCATTATAAACTGCATTATTGTAGATACAGCACCACAGATCAGGACCACAGGATTAAGCCAATATATGACATCCATTTATCGCAACCCCAACTGTATAATCTAACTGGCTCTTGTCTTTATAATTTCCTACTTTATCTCAGGAGGGAAATGGTCAAATTACCCAGCTGTGACTGGCCAGTTCCCCTCAGGTGGAAAAACACACACTGGAGTCGAGTGTTTAAAGTGTAGATAAAACACAGCAGAGTAAACCTTGATGGCTGTTAGACCAGCTCATAACCACATTAAATATCAGCTGCCGACACAGAGCTCTGCATTTGCATTGTGTGATGAAGCTTTTCCTATGGTTTTTAACTCAACAATACAGATCTCCAAGAGCAGCTGTTGATAAATTAATCTGAAAATTATTTTCCCACGTAATGGATTGTTTGTCCTTTCTTAAAAAACATCAAACAATCAGAATGCCCATCCAACAAAACTTTTGAATTTTCTTTTGGGATGTGTTTTTTTTGGGTAGTTTTGCTTGGAAAGAAATATTTAATTGAGAAAACAGTTGCTAATTATTATGTTATCCGTCAATCAACTAATATTTAATCACTGCAGATTTACTCTTGTGTTCTGTAATTGAGTTTTAGCCTGAAACCAGCAAGATTATCAGAAGATATGAGATTATTAATCAATCATATCCTTCACATGGCAGTTCCTCCTTACTCACAGCTACATAACCAATCTCTAAACGCTGCTAGAATAGAATATGTGGATAACTTTTGAATATCAGACTTTTACTGAGATTAATATTCGATTTCAAAGATTACCTAATTATCTCGTATCAGCTCGTCTACTGATTAGCAGAATTTAGTTGGTGTCACTGTTGAAACTGTAGCGAAAGTTATCTAAAAGCATTTCTTTTCAGTTTACTTTTTGATGAATACCTCTTATTTATTTATTCATTTATTTATTCATTTATTTTTTTGCGCAGTTCCAATTATATTAATTAAGTTATACGCTTACATTAGCGTTTTAGACGTTTTAGCAGTGAAATGTGATCATATCCTTCTTGTGTTTCCATATAGCCTAGGTATAATACCATTTAGTAGGTTTAAATGAATTAATGCTAGCAGTCTTAACAAGTGAATGTAGCATCACAGGTGTGTTACCTCTGGTCTGAACGCATGAGACGTGTTTAAAACAGCTGGGCAGGAGTGTGTGTTCAAGCCACAGACTCGGATACGGATGCTGTCGGCCTGACAGAAAAGCATGCTAGCATACCCCACCAATCAATCTGTAGCCTGTGTTGCTAATTACAACAAATACTGTGATGTTAACCAGTTTTTCTGTCTAAGCTAAGAGACCGTAGCTTGTTCCATATGGACAGCGGAGCGTATGTAACAGTCAGTCCGTCTCTGCAACAGCTGTTTGCGGTCTACGTCCGTCTCTTACCTCGCTGACTAGCCCCTGCCAGTCACTCTCACTCCTCTTGGAAGACTGCATTATCCGAAATATTTCTTGCGAAATGTCAGGATACAGGCTGCCTGTCTGCCTCCGTGTCTCAGCTGCCTCTCCTCTGTTTGTTTATACTGCAACGTCACTGCTTTTTGGCTCCGCTGTCAAGTTCCGCGGGACAGGAACAGAGCAAAAACCATTTCCGGCACGAAAACGCTCAAAATAAAGTCCTCGTTAAGGATAATGAGTTTTGTGTAATAATAAAGATTTTTATTTAAAAATATTGAGAGAAATGTACGACCCGAAGAACTTAGATTGGCAATAAAAAAAACTATTTTTTTCCCCCCTACACAAAAAAAAGGTACACAGCCAAGAGCCACCATCCTTCTCGATATATCTATATATTTTTTAATGAAGGTTTAAAGGTTAAAAAGCTGGTAAAAGTGATAGAGTGTGGGATGGCTTTTGATAAGACAGAACTTTATTTAAATGATGTACAAGGTGCATTAAAATTGGGAAAAGTGTGGGAGAAAAAAAAACTCTTGTACTTATAAGACAAACTTTATTTTCAAACTAATGTGTTATGGCTTGTGGCTATCTTCAGGTATTCAAAAGCACAATACAAATAACATTTGATTGAGACAATTAAAAGTAAATAAAACCTAAAAACATGAGGACAAATGGTCATACACAAAAAACATGCATTTGTGCCAATGGGGGATCCATACATCAAGAGGCTGGGTATATATTGTGGTCAGGCAGCGAGCAGTAAGTGATGTATCTCAGTTCGCATGGAGGCGTTAACCCAAAATTAAAAGTGTGATCACTTCAGATTCTGATGCTGGCTTGACATGGGTTTCTTTTAGATCCGCAGCAGGGAAATCTTCATCATTTTTGTCCTCTTGCCTTCCTGACTGTTTCTTCTTTTTTTGGAGTCAGGATCGGCTGTGTTGTCTTTATAATCCAAGTTTGGCTCATTTGAATGATTATCCAGTTTTCTGAGCACCCCCTTTAAATTTCTTGGCACCTTCATGTCTGCAAATGTCAGTATGTCCTCAGGCACTGAAGTTATTTTCACTGATGGAAAAATGTTAGCTGCATGTTCAAATGAAAGCAAGTTTCCAAATCTTATTATTATTATTATATTATCTATCCACTCTTATGTCAGTAATGTATTTTTCTTGCACAAAAGGAACAAGTGTCTTGCATAACTTTTCAACAAAGGTGTGATCCCAGCCACTTGTTCCGTTTGTTTTCTGTGTGATACAGTGTCTGCAGGACAAGTTGAGATATATCAGCTTTCACTTCTGAGCAATGTTTTAGCAGTTGGGGGATTAAAG